>CM070015.1:30680160-31115160 GCA_036247105.1 Cirrhinus mrigala
TAAATTAAAATTAAAATGTGAAAACTGAAAAAAGGTTAATTCAAATATTAATAAACACTGAAATAGTATCTAAACAACAGCAAATTTTAGAAATGTAAATATAGCTGAAATAAAATAAAATTAAAATATCAGATGAAAAACTTTGGAAATCTGAAATAAATAAGTTTAAGTAGTGACTAAAACTGAGATAAAAATAAATTGAAACTGAATAGAAATATACACAAACAAACAAACAAACAAACAAACAAACAAACAAACAAACAAATTAATAAATAAATAAAAACAAATAATTAAAACATGCATAAAATTACTAAAACTAAAAAAAAAAAAAAAAGAAAAAGAAACTTACAAAAATTACTAAAAAGTATCAGATTAAAAAATATAATAATAATAATAATAATAATAATAATAATAATAATAATAATAATAATAATAATAATAATAATAAAATAGAACCCAAAGGTGACAATAAAAAAAGGTCTGGATGTCTATTTCAATTAAAATTAAAATGTACATTTTAAAACTGAAAATATAAAAAAAGTTAACTGAAATATTAATAAATACTGAAACAGTATCTAAATAACAGCTAAAATAAATAGCTGAAATAAAATATAAATTACAAATAAGAAATAAATAAGTTTAAGCAGTGACTAAAACTGAAATGAGAAAAATTGCAGCTAAATATAAATATACACAAACAAATAAATAAAGTGCATAAAATTAATAAAACTAAAAAAAAAGCAACAAAAAAAAACACTAAAAATTAATAAAAACTAAAAAGTCTCAAGTAAAATAAACTAAAAAATAAATAAAATAAAAGTGACAAGAAAAAAGTCTGATGTCTATTTCAATACAAATTTTAACTTGAAAACTGAAAAAAAATAAAAATAAATAAAATAAACATACATATATACACATATATACATATATATATATATATATATATAATATATATATATATATATATATATATATATATATATATATATATATATATATATATATATATATATATTATATTATTTTTTTTTTTTTTTTTTTTTTTTTTATGCAAAAGTCTTAGGCCACTAGTATTTTCACCAACAAAAAAATGGTTTTAAGTCAGTTATTTCTATCTTTTGCTATAGTGTGTCAGTAGGAAATATCAGTTTACATTTCTAAACATTAATTTTGCCATTAATTGTAATAATAATTCAGTCAGATTTTTGTTTGCACAAGGAGTCTGACAACAGCCAGTGCTCCACACAGAGATCAGATCTGACCATCATCCAGTCTGTCTGGAATGACATGAAGAAACAGAACAAACTGAGACAGACTAAATCCAGAAGAACTGTGGCAACATCTCCAAGTTGCTTTAAGAAACCTACATGCAAAGCTACCTGAAAACTTATGTGCAAATATACCTAGGGCAAAAGCTGTTTTAAATGCAAATATGGTTTACCAAATGTTGATTTAATTTAGTTAATAGAAGTTAATTGATAAAATCTATTTATGGCATTATTTTTGACAGCATCCTCATTTTACAGCATTTTTACACAAGTGCCTAAAACATTTAACAGTACTTTGCATGTAGGTTTCTTAAAGCAACTTGGAGATGTTGCCACAGTTCTTCTGGATTTAGTCTGTCTCGGTTTGTTCTGTTGTTCTGTTTGTTTTATATTTTTGCAATATATATAGTGCTAGTGGTACAAAAACAATGTACTTGACCATTAATAAATAGAAAATACATTTAATAAACTACGTTAAAAAAAAATACTAGAAGTTAATGACAACATCCACTCACGGTTTAAAATATACCACTATGCTCACTTCATTGTTGTAACAAAAAACAAACAAAACAAAAAAACTAAAAGCTGTGCATTGAAAATTTTATTTTAATATATTAAATTAAATCACAAGCTCATGAAAAATGTACTGCATATTAGGAATGACCCAGATGTACCAGTGCCGCCTGTGAACTGAAATTCCTAAAAGAAAATCTCATTTGAAAAAGATGAGAGAAAGACATTTCTCCTTAGATGTTTTGACTGTCTGTGGCAGCACACAAAAAAGCTGGAATGAAGCACAGTTTATTTTGTTTCATTGCTGGAGAACTTTGAAGTCTCTAGACATCAGATAAACACCACCAAACATCTGAGGATGAACAAAAACACTATGGAAAACATGCTATGGGCCTCTCAGACCAACAAAAATGCAACAGAAAGCACGCACGTGCCACGTGGTTAACTGAAATTAGCCAAGCAGATGTCCAGAATTCAAGATTATTACTACTACTACCTGGAAACTTCATAAACTGTTTGACTGATCTGATATTGAGCATTTGTGGTCTCAGTCCTGGTAATGGATATACAGGACTCTTCAGCTTGACAGATTCTATTAAAACAGCCGGCGGTGTTATTTGTAGCTTCCATACAAAACCAAAAGCCTCATCTGCTGTAGCTAAATGACCATCAGCCGTGGGAAATGAAAGTCCCGCTCTGAACTCAGTCACGTGTTTGGCTCAAAGACATGAGCGTCAGAGCTGAAGGTGACATTCAGTGACTCTGAACAGATAACAGCGAACATTGATAGCGCTTGTCAACAGATCTGACCTTCATCACTCAATAAATTTATTATAGATCTTACATGAAATGATAGGAAGGTCGGTATCAGCCTAAATAGGGAATAGGGAAAAATAATAATCTTTCATTAGTTGCGATAAGCTGAATGTCAAGACAAATCTTAACATGTTCAGGTTTCTTTAATGAGAGACACAAAAAAGATATTCAAGTTCCAACATTAGTGTGACCCTCAAAAACAAATATTATGAGGATTTTTTTGTTTTAAATAATTAATTTAATTAATTAATTAATTAGTTAAAATAAATAAATAACCACATAAACATAAAAATGAAAAAAAAAAAAAAAAAAAAATCCAACAAAACCATGAAGTCTCTGGAAAAAAGAAATAAAATAAAACAAAACAAAACAAGTGACAACAAGAAAAGGGTCTGAATGAATTAAAATTAAAACTAACTTAACTTAAATTAACTTAAATTAAAAAACAACTCAACAGAACCAAAGAAAAAAATCTGAAGGTCTGGATGAATTATTAAAATTAACTAAAAACCTTTTTTACTAAAAAGTCTCAGATAAAAAAAATAAAATGAAAAAAAAAAATAAATAAATAAAAATAAAATAAGATAAAATAAAATAAAAAATAACTAATAAGACCCAAAAAGTGACAACAAGAAAAAGGTCTGGATGAATAAAAAAATTAATTAAAAATTCCTGTTTAAATTTAAATATAAAATTAAAAAAAACAAAAAAACAAAAAATTAAAAATTAAAATTACAAACTAAAAATTTAAATTAAAATTGGATTGTTTCAGAAAAAAATTAATAAATGAATCAAGAAAATAATTAAATTAAAAATTAAAAAAGAAAAAGAAAGAAAGAACCAAATAAAAAAGTCACATAAACATTGTTGAAATAATAATAATAATAATAATAATAATAATAATAATAATAATAAAAATGAAAAAATATATTAATAAATGATAATAAAATCTATTTTTAAAAATTAAAATTAAATTAAATTTCTCACAATTGGGAATCATCATCTCATAATTTTGTTTCAGCTTTTTTTAAATTTTTTATTTGTTGCTCTTTGGCTTTCATAACAAACAGACCAGATTTGAGTTAAAGGTCAAGTTCAACCAGATAATCATGCTGACTTGACAAAGTACACAGCACACTATCTGTCTGTATTACGCTTATTAATATTCAGCCAATGTAGCAGATCGACTTTTATTGCTGAATAAGAAGGCACTGACACAGCTTTTGGCTCTTGACTTTAGTGAGTTTGTGATCTCATTGGTGAGATGGGTGAGCAGAAGGCTCGTACAGTCTGATAAGCTCTAATCACTCACAGGAGTATTGGAACAAAGGCACACAGGTGTAAAACTCACTTGAATAGGCGCTATAAAACACAAATAATCTGTCTGGCTGGCATCAACAGCCGTGCTCATGTCTGCATCAAAACAAACGCTGTTACCACAGATCATATCTTTATCATCTCCAGATGGCCTGTGTGAGAAAAAGTAAGGTATGAACTCACAATAAGTGCACTCACTTAAGTCCAGAACACTATTATACATGCATTTCTTGACTTTCCTTTTATCGTAAAAATATTTTACTATTGAAAGTCAGAAATGACTACACAGAAATATGACTTAAATAAATAAATAAATAAATAAATAAATTTATTAATTTATTAATTTATTTATCTATTTATCTATCTATCTATCTATCTATCTATCTATCTATCTATCTATCTATCTATCTATCTATCTATCTATCTATCTATTATTATTCCAAGAACAGGTACTGTTTTGGTTTTAGGATAATTTTGATGAACTTTTTTTTTTCTACTTCAAATGTTGACTACTGTATATACGGTTCTTAAAAAAATATGCTGACATATCATCTAAAATAAATAAATAAATAAGGTTTTAATAATATAATAACCTAAAAATAGTTAATTAATATTTTATATTTGTTATTACACAGTCATTTTATTTTATAATATTAAATATGAATATATTTAAGAATAATTCCACTATGTACTGTAATATGCAAGAAAATCATAGTTAATAAAAGTATCTTTTTAATACACTGGACTTAATATTAAATTAATTAAATTAATTTTAAATAACATTTAAATTAATTATTTAAAATTTAAATAAACATTTTATTCGTTTTTTTTATTTTATATATTGTAAATAATTTGAATATGTAAAATACTTAAAATACAACAAAGTAATAAAATGTTTAAATTTTACATTTTTACTTATAAATGAAAATAATATGAAAAATATTTAATTAATACCTAATATTTATTATATATATATATATATATATATATATATATATATATATATATATATATATATATATATATATATATATATATATATATATATATATATACACACACATATATATACATATATATACATATAGTTTTTTTTTAATATCAAATAATAAATGCTATCCAAAAGTTCATCTGATGCTTAAATAAATAAATGGTTTAAAATATTTAAAAGTAGTTTTTAAATAAATAAATTAATTAATTAATTAATTATTTATGTCTAAATTATTTTAATAAATAAAATAAATGTATCAAATAAATAAAAGTCTCTACAGAAAGAAAGAAAGGAAGAAAAGAAAAGAAATAATAAAATATTTGTATTTAAATTTTAAAGTTTTATTTACAAATCATATAAATGTATTTATTTATTTATGAATAAATATAAAATATAAAATCATATATTAAAAAAAATTTGATCAATATCTAAAATTAGTCCATCAGATGCTTACGTACAATTACAAAAACATTGCAAGGAAGGTTTATCGGTACTCAAGTAGATGAAATGATCAGAATTACACAAGCCTGCGGCGAATACAGTACAAACACGTGACCTAAGATCTTCTGTCGTGTTCTCATTCAGGCTATTGGTCACAACTGACCAACGAACAATGCATTGCTTTGTGCATGTGAATGTGAGATATCCTCACAAGCTTAGAGCCTTCAGAGAATCCAGACGCTCCAGATCATGTTACATACAGAGCAGCATGTTTGGACTATAAAGAGAGAACAGGATAACAACACGACACATGTGTTTTAATTATAGAGGTGTGGCACACTTGTGCTTTCTTTCTGTACTCGTGAAACTTGATTCAGTTTGGGTAATCCCACTTCAGTCAACCCATACCATGCAAGTCCACCTCATTATGGAAAAAAAAAAAAAAAAAAAAAAAAAAAAAAAAAAAATGAATTCTGCGTCTGGCTCAGTTAAAGAACTGCAACATATTACTTCGTGTTATTCATCTTCATCAAACTTAAAATCGTATAATTACTAACTTCTGACTTTAACAAATAATAAACTAAAAATAGAATACTATAAATAGAAATAGAAATATTTAATATAATATATATATATATATATATATACAGTGGGTACGGAAAGTATTCAGACCCCCTTAAATTTTTCACTCTTTGTTATATTGCAGCCATTTGCTAAAATCATTTAAGTTCATTTTTTTTCCTCATTAATGTACACACAGCACCCCATATTGACAGAAAAACACAGAATTGTTGACATTTTTGCAGATTTATTAAAAAAGAAAAACTGAAATATCACATGGTCCTAAGTATTCAGACCCTTTGCTGTGACACTCAGGTGCTGTCTATTTCTTCTGATCATCCTTGAGATGGTTCTACACCTTCATTTGAGTCCAGCTGTGTTTGATTATACTGATTGGACTTGATTAGGAAAGCCACACACCTGTCTATATAAGACCTTACAGCTCACAGTGCATGTCAGAGCAAATGAGAATCATGAGGTCAAAGGAACTGCCTGAAGAGCTCAGAGACAGAACTGTGGCAAGGCACAGACCTGGCCAAGGTTACAAAAAAATTTCTGCTGCACTTAAGGTTCCTAAGAGCACAGTGGCCTCCATAATCCTTAAATGGAAGCCGTTTGGGACGACCAGAACCCTTCCTAGAGCTGGCTGTCTGGCCAAACTGAGCTATCGGGGGAGAAGAGCCTTGGTGAGAGAGGTAAAGAAGAACCCAAAGATGAATGTGGCCAAGTACAGGGATATCCTGGACAAAAACCTTCTCCAGAGTGCTCAGGACCTCAGACTGGGCCGAAGGTTTACCTTCCAACAAGACAATGACCCTAAGCACACAGCTAAAATAACGAAGGAGTGGCTTCACAACAACTCCGTGACTGTTCTTGAATGGCCCAGCCGGAGCCCTGACTTAAACCCAGTTGAGCATCTCTGGAGAGACCTAAAAATGGCTGTCCACCAACATTTACCATCCAACCTGACAGAACTGGAGAGGATCTGCAAGGAGGAATGGCAGAGGATCCCCAAATCCAGGTGTGAAAAACTTGTTTCATCTTACCCATAAAGACTCATGGCTGTATTAGACGAAAAGGGTGCTTCTACTAAATACTGAGCAAAGGGTCTGAATACTTAGGACCATGTGATATTTCAGTTTTTCTTTTTTAATAAATCTGCAAAAATGGCAACAATTCAGTGTTTTTCTGTCAATATGGGGTGCTGTGTGTACATTAATGAGGAAAAAAATGAACTTAAATGATTTTAGCAAATGGCTGCAATATAACAAAGAGTGAAAAATTTAAGGGGGTCTGGATACTTTCCGTACCCACTGTATGTACAAAAAATACATTATTAACATTCTAAAAATAAATATAAAAATCTAGAAAATTAATTAAACAAATATAGCAATCAATATAAATGTATACATAAATACAAATTAATATTCATGTATAAAACATAATATAATATTGTAATATAAATATAAACAAACTGCAACATTACTTTCAGTGTTGTTCATCTAAAAATGAAGCGTGCTTTAGGTTTGTGAAACTTCAAATAACATCATTACTTACTATTTTTAACAAATAACATTTTAGAAAACATAACATTAACATTACGAAAATAAACACAGAATAAATAAATTAAAATTATATATAAATATTTAATATAAATATGGATATGTACAAAACATTACATTATTAACATTCTAAAAATAAATCAAACCAAAATTAATAAAACAAATATAATAATTAATACAAGTATATAAATATATACATAAAAAACATAATATACAAATTATTATATTATATTATATTATATTATATTATATAATAATATAAAAAAAATTATAAAAAAAAATATCAATATAAAATTATACTGCAACATTTAGTGTGCTTTTTTAGTGTTGTTCATCTTAAAATGAAGTGTGCGTTAGGTTTGTGAAACTTAAAAAAGCATAATTACTGACTGTTTTTAGCAAATAATATTAAAAAAAAAGTCATTATTAACATTATAAAAATAAATATAAAATAAATACAAAATAAATATAAATTTAATATAAATATATACACGTACAAAAATGACATTATTCTAAAAATAAATATAAAAATCTAAAATAATTAAAACAAATATTTAAATATATACAAATACAGTATGTATAATATAACATAATATAATATAATATAAACTGCAACATTATTTGTAGTGTTCATCTAGAAAAGAAGTGTGCTCTAGGATTGTGAAACTTAAAATAGCATAATTACTGTCAACAAATAAAAAAAAAAAACATGACTATTAACATTATAAAAATAAATATAAAACAAATATATAAAATAAATATAAATGTAGTATAAATACTTAATTTAAATATGCATATGTACAAATTAATATAAATGTATAAAAAATGATATAAAAATATAAATAGAAGCTTAATGAACTGCAGCGTATTCCTTTTAGTGCTGTTCGTCTAGAAATGAATTTGTGTACTTTAGGTTTGTGAAAATTAAAATAGAAAAAACATAACTAAAATTGTAACAAATAATATTAAAATAACATTATTAATGTTATAAAAATAAATATAAAAATGTAAAATAAAAATATGTACATAAAAAAAAAATAACTTTTCAAATAATATTAAAATTATTAAAATACATTTAAATTATTATGTGGAGGATGGCAACTCCCTTCGCTACACAGTAACACTACAGTTTTTTCTGCACTTCCGATATTCTTTTCATGGTATTTCTCCACCAGGATTCGGAATTCCACTGTACATACTTTCCTCTTTTCCGGAATGTGGAAGTCTGCAAGCCTATCCTTTAAAAACAGTTCGTGCAAGTCAACTAAAATTATCTGCCTTGGCTTGTTACAACATTTGGCATGAAATGGAGAGAAAAAAGTGGGGCTTTCTTCCTGCGTGTATTCAGAGTAAATGCAGCATGTCAGACCAAGGGATATATTACGATCCATGAGGAAAACAACCCTCTCCCAAAGTCAAAAACACAGGAGACCAACCTGGATGGCCATGCCCGTCTAATTACCTCATAACTCAACAGTCATCTCCTCGACAAAAACAAGGCGGACCTAGAACTGGGTGATCGCTAACATCACGCTGTCCGTCTCCTCACAGGCCTTTGAGAAGCCACAAAAGCAGACGAGCAGGACGTCCTAGGAGTTTCTGGTTGCCAAGTGCGATTGACGCAGCTTTTTGCCAAGTATTAGAAAGCCGACAAGAAAATCCCTCCAGCAGGAAAGTGTCAACAAAAATCCAGCATAAAAGCCACATTCATCAACAGACAAAAAGACAGAGCCGGACGGAAGCGACGGCGTAGAATCTACATTTTGTCCATCCCATGTAACCACGCTTGGGCCAAAAGAGGTGTTTAAGTCAGACAAGCCTTGTTACGCCCCACAAAGAGAGCACGCAAGCGGAACTCTGGGAAAAAATACAGTTGCCCTTAACCCTTAATCTATCATGTGGACTGTCATTTCATCCTCAAAGCGATGCCCGAGCTGCATTAAAGTAGCTTTAAGTGACTGTATTAAAGTCTTTTGTACTCCATTATCTTCTGTTGACAGAGTCTTTGTGAAGGGGTTTCTGCATCAGTGGCTCTGTAATGTCCTGAAAGCCAGACTCTGAAAGAAATATCTGACCATCCCATTCATGGGACGTTTGCTGCATGTAGTGCCCCGCAAACCAGGGACGGGATGTTTTTAGGGTTTTCAAATGAACACGGAAATTTAATGCAATTATTTATTAAAAAAATAAATAAATAAAAAAATAAAATAATAATAATAATAATAATAATAATAATAATAATAATAATAATAATGTTTTAAAAAATAAATAAATTACACAAATCAAGTGAAGTACAAACCTGGGCTCACAAGAACTTTTTCCAGGTAAACTACTGCATTTAAAAAATAAAAATTAAAAATAAAATCTCAAGAAAATGCTCTGGATGCGTTTCAAATAGATAATAATATAAAACAAAAATAATGTTAAATTAACTTAACTTAAATTAAATTAAATTAACAATAAAGTAACAATCCATCAGAGACAACAAGAAAATTCTAAAGGTCTATTTTAAAACATAAAATAAAATAAAATAAAACAAAACAAAATCCCAAGAAAATGCTCTGGATGTGTTTCAAAGAGATAATAAAATAAAATAAAATAAAGTTAAATTAAATTAAATTAAATTAAATGAACAATAAAGTAACAACCCATCAGAGACAACAAGAAAAATTCTAAAAGTCCATTTCAAAACATTAAATAATAATAATAATAATAATAAAATAAAATAAAATAAAATCCCAAGAAAATGCTCTGGATGCATTTCAAAGAGATAATAAAATAAAAGAAAACAAATGTTAAATTAAATTAAATTAAATTAAATTAACAAAAAAGTAACAACCCATCAGAGACAACAAGAAAAGTTCTAAAAGTCTATTTCAAAACATTAAAAAAAAATTATAATAAATAAAATAAAATAAAATAAAAACCCAAGAAAATGCTCTGGATTTGTTTCAAAGAGATAATAAAAAAAAATAAAATAAAATAATGTTAAATTAAATTAAATTAACAATAAAGTAACAGCCCAACAGAGACAACAAGAAAAATCTAAAAGTCTGTTTCAGAACATAATAAAACAAAATTAAATTAAAAACAACCCAAGAAAAAGCTCTAGATGCATTTTAAAAATATTTATAAATAATATAATTATATTTATAAACGTATATAAATCATTTTAATTTTAAAATTAAAATGAAATTTTTAACTAGTAATATTATTATTTAAAAGAAAACTGTTTAATGATGCCGAAATTTTCAAACAATACTCAAACAATAACGAATTGAATGCAATTTCATGGCTTAGAAACCAATTAAATGATCAATGAGAATTAAAACAAAAATAAATAATGTTAAAATAAATATTGTATTTTTTGCCCAATTTTACCATGGTACCCTAGGTTTGAAAACCACTGATTTAATATATTTGAATTATCTACATCTGTGGGGCTTTTCTCAACAAATATTGGTTAATTCATCATCATATGTAATATCTGATTAAAATCTAACTGATTGACAACCCTAGATTTTTTTCTCCTGCGAATTAAACGATAACGTGTAAATCCCTTTCTCCGATTTCAACGGACTGTCAAGATTTTGACGTCAGCTGCCCTATAATTTTCTTCTCCTGAAGTCAAGCATGAACATTGGGAAATTGGAAAAACGATATCCTGGAATCGCTCTCATTCACGCCGGCCTTCAGCGAAGGAATGAAGTAATGTGAAGCGTACAGTCCTTTGTGCCGCCATTCCCTGCACTTACAGCAGCTTAAACATCACTCTCATGTGTAACACTAGCACATGTATTTGTCATCCTGTGATCTCAAAGTCAGCTAAACCTTGGAGGATCTTAGAGGTAATTTAATGAAACACTATCAGATGCCCTTTATTATCTGCTTCTTTTGAATTTGCAACAAGCACAGCGATACATATTAAACACATTCAGGATCTGAACTTCCCTTTAAGAGAATCTGGTTCGGCTGGAATCTACTCTAGTGCTTTTTCCCCGTCGTCTTTTCTCACCACAGTAACACTGAGATTCTTCTTTAGGATTCTCACAAGTGTATGCGACTTCTGTTGAATTGACCTAGCCACCAGCATAACATTGACCTTCAGACAACTATGTAATCATAAGGAATTTGTTCCAATTCCACTTAAAGATCACCGTCTATATTTTGGAGAGCAGAGAAGCCAATATACATATGATATGATGCTATGTAGATAGTAAAATGCCATGCATCATTTCTGCAGTGAAATGTATATAAAAAAAGGAAGTAAGCATTGTAACCAACAGTAATCTGCACTGTTAAAAAAAAGAAGAAGAAGAAGAAGAAGAAAAACAATTTGTTGAGTCAACTAAATAATTATTATTAATAATTATTATTAACAAACAATAATTTGTTACCCTGCTGCCTTAAAATGTTAAGTTCAGTCAACTCAAATAAGTTTAGTCAACTTAAAATGTTAAGAAGTGACAATTTAGATATTTGAGTTGACTAAACAAAAAAGTCTGTTGAACTTAAAAGCTGGGTTTGTTACCCAGCTGCCTTAAAATTTTAAGTTGAATCAACTTAAATATCTAAGTTGTCACTTAGTAAAACTTAACATTTCAAACTGACTAAACCTTTGACTTGACTGAACTTAAAATTTTAAGGCAGCCGGGTAAGAAATACCAAATTGTTTTTTTACAGTGTGTTTGTGCACATTGGGAATTATATTATCAATAATAAAACAGAAAGAAGGATTATATCGGCACACTTACTCAAGTGTATATTTTCTTTTATTATCAACGTTTTGGCATTACAGCCTTCGTCAGGATCCTGTGAAGTGAGTGTGGAGTTATAATCCTTCTTGAAGTTTGTTTTCTTAACTGGCACCTCTATAGGTGTGCGTTTGCTTCACAACTATAACAATAATAAAATGGTAACACCAATTTTACATTGAATTCACAGTGAATATGACATGAATATAACAGCAGCCAACTAGATATTGTTTCTTGCTGGTTTGTGGCGTTAAATGTTTATTAGACCTTTTGCGTATTTACTGAACAAAACTGTATTAAAAAGTATTACAGCGTTTAATTTTTATTACAGAGATATGCTAAACAAAGGCAGTAAACTAATGAGTTGTCAGAATAAAAGTCCTGCTTCAGACACACCTCAAAGTCTGCAAGGTTTTTAATGTCTTAAATGTTTAATAAACCTTCAAAAGAAAATTTTAAATTATAGAAATGACAAAAAGACAACTAAATATGAGAAACGTATTTTAGCGTTTAAATTTGTATTATTAGGCAGAAATGTTAAATACAGTAAACTAATGAGCTCTCAGAATAAAAGTCCTCCTACAAAGGCACATTTCAGAAGATCCACCAGCTGTATTCTGTAAGATTTGTGGCCTTAAATGTTTTAGACCTTCAAAGACTATTTTAAATTATATAAATGTGTGTTTACTGAAAGACGATATATGGAAGAAAAAAAAAAAAAGAAAAAAAAAAAAAGATATTTTAGCGTTTGAATTTTTTTTATTAGACAGAACTGTGAAAGACAGTAAGCTAAAAAAAAAAAAAAAAAAAAAAAAAAGTCAAAATAAAAGTCCCTCTTAAGACACTAAGCCAGCCAAATAAAAAATAAATAAATTAAAAAAAAAAAAAAAAAAAAAAAACAACAACTTACTGGCTTATGCTGCTAATTAAATTGGCCAAATATCACCCAATATATCGGCCTTAGGAAACATATCAGTTGACCACTAAAGGCAATCTACACAAAAAAAAACAAAAAAAAACAAAACAATAGTAATAATAATAATTTTTATTATTAGACAGAACTGTTGAACATAAACTGTCAAAATAAAAGTCCCACTTACAACCCTTAGCAGCCAAAAAAAAAAAAAAAAAAAAAAAAAAAACTTATTGGCTGATGCTGCTAATAAAAAAAAAAAATAATAATAATAAATAACCGGCCACGGCAATATATTGGTCGACTGCTAAAGGCAATAATTTTATAATTATACAGAACTGTTAAACAAGACACTAAATTTAATAAACTGTCAAAATAAAAGTCTTGCTTCCAACACTTAGCAGCCAAAAAAAAAAAAAAAAAACTCACTTATTGGCTGATGCTGCTAATTAAAAATGACAGCTATCACCTGATATATGGGCTGACAATATATCGGTTGACCACTAAAAGCAATCTACACAAATAAAATATAATAATAATAATAATAATAATAATAGTAATAATAATAATAATAATAATATTTATTATTAGACAGAACTGTTAAACAAAGACACTAAAATAATAAACTGTCAAAATAAAATCCTGCTTACGACCCTTAGCAGCCAAACAAAAAACATGGCTGATACTGCTAATTAAAAATGCCAAATATCACCTGATATATCAGCCTTGACAATATATTGGTCGACTGGTAAAGATAAACTACAACAAAAAAAAATATATAATAATAATAATTTTTAGAATTAGGCAGAACTGTTAGACAAAGACACTAAACTAATAAACTGTTAAAATAAAAGTCTTGCTTCCAACATATAGCAGCCAAACAAAAAAAAACATATTGGCTGATGCTGCTAATTAAAAATGCCAAATATCACCCGATATGTTGGCCTTGACAATATATCGGACAATCACTATAGGCAACCTACACTAAAATAAAAATTGCTTTTAAATTTCTAGTAAATTTCACAAACAATTACAAAGAAATGGCAAATAGCGCTTTAAAAAAAATATATGAAATTTTGAAGTAGAAACATTTTAATTTTATTTTCTTGCATGTATGTATTCCAAGAATCTTTATTTACAACTTTGAAAAAATAATTTTTTATAGTTTAAGGTGCCTTAAAAGCCTAAGTACTGTAGGCAGCTCACTATGTTTCATGCTCACAAAAATGTCTTAATGAAAAGAGAGAGACAGTTAAATAAATATGAATGTGGGAGGACAGATAACCTCAGGTAAATATTGGACTGTGCACAGACACAGACAAATATTGGCTGTGCATGTATGTGCTGTGCGAGGTCTGCCAGGGGTCAGGTATAGTTCCTGAAGCACCGATACTTTCATTAAAGCATGGAAGGAGCGGCGCAGAGGTCAGTGGCGCTCAGAGACTCTGCACAGAGAACATACTGTTTTCTGCTGGCCAGCAGGACACTGGAATGTTGGGAGGGATTGTGGGTAACTTTCACTGCGCCACATACCTTATCAGATAATTACAGAGCGGAGGCGGGAGGGGAAACCCTGCCGGCGGTCTGTCACAACGCAAACGAGGCGGCACTGTGTCCAACAGACCTGCGCCGTTGTACCAACACACACGTAGAGGAAGTGACACTTTGTTCAGTGGAGTGATTCAGAGACTATAGACTATGTTCAAGATAGCATACTAACATACAAATATTTCCATTTATACAGCAAAATAATTACATTAAAAAAAACATTGCTATTTCGTGTTGTCATCACAAGTCACAGTTATACTTAACTAAAACCATGAAAAAAAAAAAAAAACATTTTTATTACTTAAATAAACCCAAACCCAAATCTGACCATCTGATAAATCTTATTTCTTATTTTCATTAAGTTTAACATGATGCACTAAATAAAAGTAAAATTACAATTTTATAAAAACTGTCCAAACACATACATATAAAAATGACAAAAACAAACATTACTAAAACCTTAAAAAATAAAACTAATCTTAATGAGATTCGCAGTGTATCTCAAAGTATCTCAATTAAGCAAAAATAAACAGGTTGATTCATAAACAAATTATTCTTATGAGCCAGTTCTTTTACAGAAACATTCAAAAAGACTTTGGAGATTAACCAGTCTGATGAATCATTCACTGAATCAGTTAGAGAACGGCTACTGAATCAATATTTGTCTCAATGAACTAAGTTGTCATTACTTAATGTGATGCCTGTCATGAAATGAAGCAAAAAGTATCCCATAATGCAATGCTTGCAACTTATTTTTTTGTGTTCAGTGCAATGACTGAAAACTGACTTAATATTTGATCAGGTAAAAAGGTAAGACATTTTTTACACAAGATTTAAGAGAAGAAAAAAAAAAAAAAAAAAGCAAATCGGCAGACTTTCAAGATGACAAGTGCATGACACTCAGATGCAAAGGAGATTTTTCAAGGTTTTTTTTTTTTAAAGTTATCTACTCTTAACATGTCATGGTATCATCATGAAAACAGTTCTGAGCTTACCTTCTATAATATACTGTAGAAATAAAGCAAACAATACATTTGCGATATTTAAACAATACTCTAATACCAATAACAACAATTATTGGATGCATGCATTGGCAATGACTGGATGGATGGATGCATGCATTAATGAACGAATAAATGAATGCAAGCATAACTGAACAGATGCATAAATGAATGTATGCATGCATGAATCAGCGGATGTATGAATTAATGGATACATGAATGAATGAATGAATGAATGAATGCATACATGAATAAACAGATGCATGCATAAATGAATGAATGCACACGAATGCATGAACAAATAAATCAATGAATGATTAAATGCACGAATGAATGAGTGGATGCATGAATGAACGGATACATGAATGAATGAATGAACAGATGCATGCATAAATGAATGAATGGCTGCAAGAATGAATGAATGAATTACTGAATGCACGCACGCATGCATGAATGAATGAATGAATGCACTCATGAATGAATGAATGAATGAATTAAGTAATGAGTGAATGAATGCATGAATAAGTGAATGAATACATATGAATGCATGAACGAATCAATCAATGAATGAATAAATTCACACATGAATGAGCAGATAAACGAACTAGTGGATAAATGAGGTAAATGAATGCATGAATGAATGAATGCACACATGAATGAACAGATGCATGAATGAATGCATGCATAAATGAACAAATCAATCAATCAATGAGTGAAAAAATGCATGCATGAATGAATGCATGCATGAATGAATGAATGAATGCACAAATGAATGAATGAATGAATAAATGGATGAATGAATAAATGGATAAATGAGTAAATGCATGAACGAAGAAACAAAGGGTAGAGATACAATGAATGCATGAACAAATGGACACATGAATGAATGCATGAATGAATGAATGCATCAGTTCATTTATTTATTCACTAACTGCGCATGACCTTTCCAACGTGATTACGTAATGCATAAATTTGTGCATGTGCATCGCAGAGCTAGTGCAAGACGAGCATTTGTGGTTAAAGGTATATATGTTTTCAGTTTTTTTTTTTTTTTTTTAGAAAATGACCAATTGTTTCGCTAGATTAGAGCCTTATTCCTTGAGCTGGGATCGTGTAGAGCCCTTTGAAACTGCCCTGAAACTGCAATTTGGACCTTCAACCTGCTGATCCCCATTCAAGTTCACTATATGGAGAAAAATCCTGGACTGTTTTCCTCAAAAACCTTAATTTCTTTTCAACTGAAGACAGACATGAACATATTGGATGACCTGGGGGTGAGCAAATTATCAGGAAATTTTAATTCAGGAGTGAACTAATACTTTAATGGCTTTAAATTATCTTCATTTGCCACTCGAATATAATGTAATGAGGTCATGTGACAACTATTAAGCAATAAAATATTGTAAAAACACTTACTATTATAAACACTACACATCATTCACCTAGAAGTTACTAATGCATTGTGAACATGGCCTGTGGCAAAACACCTTTTTATTTCCTCTTAACCTTGAGAAAGTTCATGTCAAAATAAAGTTTGGAGAGGAACTCAATAACACCATGCCTAATTTTGATTTAATCTAGAAAATACACAAACTGAATGAAACCCACTAAGCTTCAATTGTTCAAATGATGGAATGAATTTCATAGTTTATTGGCTTGCGTCCTATCTGCTCTTTCATTTTTGCAACAGCCCAAGAAAACATTGTGACAATGGAAAGTTTGTGATCGAACAACAAATAATATTTTGCATGGACTTCATTCAAACAGATACGGGACCAGAATCAAATGTGGCTTTCAGAAAGAAAGTGCATAATATGTGCTTCTCATTAGTAACTGACACTTAAACAAACAAACAAATTACACAAAAACCGAGCCAAAAAAAACCTGACACTGAACACGCGGTTCTGCTCTGCTTTAACTTTCAACAAATGTTTTCTCATTATTCAAATACAGTTTGGCACAGTAACTCAAGCGTATCAAATGATATTGTACACTCATGTCATTCTCTTACATGAGTGCATCTGGGAGAGAGCCAACATATGAAATATCAGAATGAACATGACAAATATATACCGGTCCATGACATGATGCTCTACTTTGCCTGGATCTATTAATATTATTATTATTAATAATATAAAAAAAAAAAAAAAAAAAAAAAAAAACACAATAAAATGCAAATCATTTAAACAGTTTTGAATTAAAAAAAAAATAGATTAGAGATTTTACTGGGCATGAAGTTAGAAATTTGTTTTTATTATTTTGTAAATACTATTATACAAAAAAAATGTTTTAATAATTTACTATCTACTATTAATTTTATTTATTTGTGTGTGTGTGTGTGTGCGCATGTGTGAGATTTTAGTTTTTACTTTAGCTAATTTTTCTAAGGTTCATGTCAAATGGTGTAAGAATGAGAAAACTGACAATGACAACTGATATTTGTATAAAATATAATAAAATAGCATTTTTTGGCATGACAAACTTATTACACATATTGCTAAAGTATTGCAGGGGTTAAAATAAAATAAAATAAAATAAAAATGTTTAACAGAAAACGTCCAACAACAGACATTATTAGTAATAGCAATAATAATTACAATAGTAATAATAGTAATAATAATAATAATAATAATAATAAATTAGTTAATTAATAATATATAAAATACATTAGAAATATAATATATGAAGTCAGAAATGTAGTGTTTGTTTTTATTCTGTCATATTAAATATTATTTATATTATTTTTATAGTTTATTTTTTTTAACAATTTATTTATTTGTGTGTGTGTGTGTTTAATTATTTTGTTATTTTCATCACAAATTTTTAAAGGTTCACGTCAAATGGTGTAAGAATGAGAAAACTGATGATGACAGATTTTTGCATAAAATAAAATAAAATGCGAAATGGCATTTTTTGGCATGACAAACTTTAACACATTGCTAAAGTATTGCAGGAGTATAAAATAAAATAATTAATAAATAAATAAATAAATAAATAAATAAATAAATAAATAAAAATAAATTTAAAAAAATCAAATCAAATAAAAAATAAAATAAATACGTTTAACAGAAAATGTCCAACAACAGACATTATTAGACAAAAAAGAAAAAAAACAGAACAGGAAACTAGCATGAACAACAACTGCATTTTAGAAATGTCTAATTTTTTTTAGACATTTCTTGTATTGCCCTTGTATCTCTATGGTTTGGTGCATTACTTTGATTTCCTTGAGGTTACTATTTGCTCTGTAAACCCTGTGGTGTATCTGACAAGTGACTCATTGTTAAAATGATTGTCCACGTCAATACCCTAGAAGGAATAAAAATCCTTCTTTTTCCCGCTCATCCTAAGCCTGGCATTGTGCTGCACTTCTATTTCCACTCAGCGTTAACAAGCGTGGCATGCTGACCACAAAGACGACTCAAACCCAGGTGTTACACAACATGCGTTCTTCAGAACAACACTTCCCAAACACTGAAGGGAGGCCTTTTCTTTCAGTCTCTCACTTCCTTCACAAAATCCACAAAAACAAGTCAATCCAACACAAGCTGTAGCACTTCAGGCAAAAAAGCTTTATGCTTCAACCATGATAAAACATTAAAAACTGTTTGGGTAAAAACCAAGGTAAAAAAAAAAAAAAACTAATAAAATAAAAAATAAAAAAATACAACATCAACTGTTACCAAACTTTGTACCAGTCAAATTCTGTACTGGCATACAGAAAAATAAATAAATACAAATTAGGTCAGAGTCTCTGGAGTCTGTCGTTTGTGCTTTTTTCTCCACGGCAACTTGAAGAAATGTTGATACTATGATGATAACATAATTCAAGTGTATCATATGTCACTGTATACCTCAGGACATTCTTTTACAGAAGTGCATCTGGGAGAAAGCCAACATATGAAATATCATAATGAACATGACAAACATAAACAGGTCACTGAGATGGTGCTCTGTGTTCGTCTTGATCTATACATAAATATACAAAAACAAATAGAACATGAAAGTCATAAAAACAATGACTTGAATATAACTTTTTTATAATGACCATCTTTATATATATATATATGTTGTGTAAAAATATTATTGCATATTTTAAATATTGCTATATATTAGTATGCATTACTTAAATGTGTAAAAATTTATAAAAAAAAAGGTTTTTTTGCTCCACTGAAAAAAAATAAATAAAACCATGCATTTTATTTAAAATCAAATATTAAAATTTAACACAAAATATGGTACATTCTACCTTATATAAATATCTAATTTTTTCTTCATAACAGCAGTAATATGGTTTATAAAATGCAATAAACATTTCAGTCTAATCTGAAGTCATGCTGCCAACATGTCTTCCTCATAATTTGTAATTTCAGGTTGACAGGATTTTTTTTTAAATAAAAAAAAAAGTTAGATTACATATTACATGTAATAAGAAAGACAAAACATTATGATATTCAGGAGTCAAAAATGCATGATATTAGTTTAAAAAAAAAAATCCTTTTAACATGGAAAATATGCAAATATTTAAAAAATGTGTAGGGAAAAGGTGCAATTTTTTTGTCAAAATCCAAAACTTTTGTTTTTGTTGAAAGACTAAATTGCATTTTAGAAATAAAAAATGCATTTTAAAATTTTAAGTGATTTTATGCATATCAGTCCGTCATTTGTCCATGAAGCAATTTTGATACTACAATCTTGCAGTGAGCAATAAATAATTTGCACAGAAAATCGATACTGTAAAATAAATAAATAAAAAGTTATTTTGCTTCACTGAAAAAAATGAAACCATATATTTTATGTTAATATTAAAATTCTACCTTATATACATTTTATTTAAGATTTTATAAATTTTACATTTTAAAATTTTAAATGTCCATGAAGCAATTTTGATACTACAATCTTAATAAATAATAAGATATTTATATTGCACAGAAAATCTACACTGTGAA
The DNA here is from genome assembly GCA_036247105.1 of Cirrhinus mrigala. Classification (NCBI taxonomy): domain Eukaryota; kingdom Metazoa; phylum Chordata; class Actinopteri; order Cypriniformes; family Cyprinidae; genus Cirrhinus; species Cirrhinus mrigala. The sequence continues at coordinate 30,700,795 of CM070015.1, forward strand.
ATAAATAAATAAGCAATTTTTGCTCCACTGAAAAAAAATAAAACCATACATTTTAATATGGTAAATTCTACCTTATATAAAGTTTATTTTTTAGGATTTTTAGGATCTTATGCATATCAGTCTGTCATTTGTCCATCAAGCAATTTTGATATAATCTTACCGTGAGCAATAAATAAGATATTTATATTGCACAGAAAATCTATATTGTAAATTTAATTTAATTTAATTATTTAATTTAATTTAATACATAATCATTAAAACATAATTGTTTTTTGTTTTTTTTTGTAAACAATTCCATAGAAAAGCGGATAATGTCCCGGCAGAAAATTAACAGTATATTTTCCATTCAATTTAGACTTTTTCTTTAATCCTAAAACGCCAAAGAACGTATGTGCAAAACACCTGTAAAAATCAATATGGAAAATCCCTACATGGTACATTGGGCCGTACTTTTTAATGACTTTCTTAGAATGTAGATAACATTTTTAACTGAACAACTTTCTATCCTTCTCGCAAACACATCAACATCTTTGACTGTTTTTAATTAGTGTAAGAGCAAAACTGTGACCCAAAACTTCTTAGGGAGGCCCAGAACTCCATCAGATGCTGAGATCAATCGTGACGGCAATTAATCAGTCATTACACTAAGACATCCAAGCCCACTTTCACCTACGACAACAAATCTTTAACAATCCCCTAGATTTGTCTCAGCTGGCAAACACCGTACAGCAAGGGAACGCTCTGACAGGTAGCCTTTGATCTGCTAAATCTACGTGTAGCTAGAGGCTAAGGGTCTAAAAATAAGAAAAGGCATTCATCTCAAGGAACAAACATGACCTTGACCACAAAAGTTAGAGATGCGAGCCAGGAAAAAGAGGGGCAAGGCGTGACTGGAGATGACTTTTTAACCGGCACATGTTCCTGCACCTGACTGGTCATGTTTTTCAGGATCCTTTTGTGTCCCACACAATCGCTCCGAGATAGTACAAAAGCCCGGGGCAGCCGTGTGTGGAACGGCTGAATGACGTTGTTGGGGAGAGAAGCTCGGCCCTTTTGAAGTTTCATGCCGCAGTCGGACAGGAATACAGCGAGCGAGCGCTGAGATAAGACTAAAACATTGAGCTGAACCCATGACAGGAGGGAATGTGTTTCAGCTGGGCGCTGACAGATCATCCAGAATATCCCAGTGGGACGGGTATGGGGTATAAAAACAGCAAACACTTGCAAACAATCATCTAAACTTTCTAAAAACAAGTGGCATAATGAGGCATAATGAAAGGAATAAAAATGATGTCATTATTTACTCACCCTCATGTCATTCTAAACCTGAAGAATCTTCATGCAGGTCCTTTTCTATATAGTGACAGACCAAAACCATAACACAAGTACCACTGTATTACTTAAAGGAGTAGTTCACTTCCAGAACAAAAAATTTACAGAGAATTTACTCACCCCCTTGTCATCCAAGATGTTTCTTGAGGAACACATTCCCGAATTTTTCTCCATATAGTGGACGTCAATGGTGCCCCCAAGTTTGAACTTACAAAATGCAGTTTAAAGGTCGAAAAACTTCCGTCTCGTTTTCTTCGTCAACGTCAAAATCGTTCTACATCGCCTTTTTTGTAAAGGGCATTTGATCGTCTCTGCATGTTCACTTTGTAAACACTGGGTCAGTACTTCTGCAGTGATGCAGGATGATTTTGAAGTTGGGAAAGAAAATGAGATGGGAGTTTTTTAACATACCCTAACTGTATTGACCGGAAAAAAACAAGCTTTTGAGGTTAAAAGGTATATAAATTGTCAATTTGTTTTGAAAATGACCGATCGTTTTGCTAGATAAGACCCTTCTTCCTTGGCTGGGATCGTTTAGAGCCATTTGAAGCTGCATTTAAACTACATTTTGGAAGTTTAAACTTGGGGGCACCAGTGAAGTCCATTATACGGAGAAAAATTCAGGAATGTTTCCTCAAGAAACATAATTTCTTATCGACTGAAGAAAGAAAGACATTAACATCTAGGATGGCAAGGGGGTGAGTAACTTATCTGTAAATTTTTGTTCTGGAAGCGGACTTCTCCTTTAAAGGAATATTTCATCCAAAAATGAAAATTTTGCCATCATTTATCATATTAAAATTAACTGTAAACATGTAATAAATACCATACAATGTTTTAAAATCTAATTTGTAAATAAAGGTTATTAGAGTATGTTTTACAAGAAAATATCATTTTAGTCTTTCTACTTCAAAACTGTGTTTAATTCAACATGTTACTTGCTGTTTCTTTGTAATTAAAAAAAAAAAAAAAAAAAAAAAAAACAACTAGTAATTTCTAACTGAAAATTGTTTCAACGTAAACATTTTTTTTTTCAGTGTACATTTTACTTAATATAATTATCAACATTTTGCTTGGTATCAGTGTCATTATGGTGTAATTTAGGTTTGGAAAAATGGGTGCACCGGACAAATTCACGTTTCTTTTTTGCTTTTTCACTTACTGCCAAAAAAGGATGTTTTTTTAATGCCACTGCAACAAAATAATGAGATAATGGAGTGCATCAGGTGTGTAACTGATGGTGTGTGTATTTAATCATGTGTTGGCACAGAAAAAAAATAAATAAATAAATAAATGACATGAGGACGAGAAAATAAAGATTTTCATTTCAAAAACAGCAATCTATGTTTTGAGCAACCCAACTCGGTTGCTGCAGAAATAAGCTCCTAAAACTTGAAACAAGTTTACGTATTAGCACGTGTGTTTCCATCATCCCGAAGTCAATGGGTTTTTGGTTAAATGCCTGCTTGCGTACTTGCAAACCATTCTAACTCAAACTTTCCAATGTGCAGATTTTAAATGAAGACTAAAGGAGTTGTTGGAAGCTTAGTAATGGTCATAGTTGTCTATAGTCTGACCTAAGCTTTTTAATTCTATCAACTTTATTTTAACCTTCAAAATTCATATAAGGCAATAGTGCTGCACGATATACTGGTACAAATGGAATATTTACCAGAAAAATGATTTACCAAAATTTTTTTACCAGAAATTTACCAGTATTTCTGAAAAAAAAAAAAATAATAATAATAATATAATACATTAATTCTTTATAAAATGGAATCCAGACAATTAATGGAATGATTCAAAGAATTTGATGAAAATAAAACTGAATTTGAAAAAAATAATAACATGTATTTCATAGGGCCTTTAAACATTAAACGTTTAATAAATTGCTGTTAAATTGTGTGTATTTTTCATGTAACCATTAAAATAGAGTCTAGAAAAATTAAAACGGAAAAAATGGAATCCAGAAAAACTAAAACAGAAATTGGGAAGAAACAAAAAATGGAATTCATAGGGCCCTATAATTTCATTTGTGTCTTTGTTTTATTGTATTTGTCCTTTAGTTTGTTACTTGCATCTATGTTCTTATTATTAATATTTACTAATATTTATCAATAGGATCATCTATTATTCAATTAGCCACTTTTCCTGTAGTGCAAAACTGCAAAAATGCAATTTATTTTCTGCAATAAAAAGCCAATGGAAAAAACATATTTGCTTTTACTGAAGGAACCAGGGTGATGAACATGCAGGTTGGCCTACAAAAAAAAAAAAAATAAATAAATAAAAAAAAACCTCAACTGCAGACAGTGTTGGAAACTTTTAAAATCACATTTCTGCAATTCTGTTCAGTCCTACTTTAAGACAGAAAAGCAAAAACATTCACATGACTGCAGGCGTAAACTCTTGCAGATAGGAAACACATTAAGACATCAAAGATGTTTAGATGCACAAACTGGCATAAAATATTTCCCAGAAGTGGCATTTCTTTCCTGCTAATGCAAGCAGACAGACACTATGTTGATTAGTCAAGAGTAAGCATCTTCCCATAACCCCAAAACAGCCTCGGGATTTATAAAACTCAAATCAAATTGCGACCACAACACACAAAATCCCACATTTTTGCCCTGACAAGTTTGAAAGAGGAAGTTCTGGGCGTGCCTTGCAGCGTCCCATTAAGGGAGCGGTGCTCTATTACGCCGTCTAAAGTAGGTTAAGTGCCCGTGCAGTGCACTTACAAGCGCTCTGATAAACAAGCACCCACAGTTTCTCCCTATAGATCTACCTGGTGCAGGTAACTGTAGTCTGTCACTCCTGCAAATCCCTGGAATTTCCACCTCCCTTCTCTTGACGGCCTTCCCCACCCCTCTTTAATCCCACCACACAACTGTCTGTGTGATTTATTCCCACTGGAGGGATGAAAGGAAGCTTAAGAGTGTGCTTGGAAGATTTGGGCACCGCTGGATAGTTAGGAACAGATGAGAGATGGCAGTGAGCTGTGATTTACATCAACCAGTCAAACAAATCTCAATTTCTAGCAGTCTGAATTTTACTTCATATCAGATAAAATGGTACAGACATTCTGATGTTATGTGAAGTCATGCTGCCTTCGATGTGCATTCAAGCGATTTTGATTTAAATTAAATGGATGCAATAGGCATCCACTTCACTTACTGGCAAACTAGATGTTTTTGACACTAATGCAACAAAATAACAAGCAAATTATGTACATTAGGCATGCATCTGATGATTTTCGTGTCTGTTTTAGCAACCCTGTGCTTCCAAACAGTATAATGAGATATCGTTTCCCATGTGTGGCACAAGCCTTTTGCCCAGTAAACCTGTTTTTTTTTTGAGCAAGCATGATTCTTCATCAACAGGATGTTTGCTTTTTACATTTTTTTCTTTTACGTTTTGGTAAATTGGAGTGTAATTTGTATGAATACGTACATTTTTATACAATTCGAAAGGTATGGACAAATCATGTTTTTCCCTCACTGAAAGGTTTAATGTTGTGTTTTCCTGTGAGACCAGGTTGAAAAATTCACACGCAATAAGTGCAACCAACATTTACAATGAAACCTTAATTATGACAAATATCAGTTTCCTTTGCCATGATGCACCCCTAATATGGTAAGTCAAGCTTAGAGAAAATCCTGTTTTTCACAGTGGAAAATGAAACAGTTCACTTTTAGATACTTTTAGTCTGACATGACTTTATCAAGCTTATAGTGGAAGGAAGTAATTTTTACTTTGAAACACAATATTCAAATCTTTACTATTTGCACATGCACATATTTATTAATCTGCTTACTCACTCATTTTGCAATCAAATGCATGTTAAGCATGCAAGACAAATATTTTTGTACTTTTAATGTAACTTATTGCACATTGTTCGACATTTTAAATGAGCATGTTTCTACAATGCATTGATTTTTCGCCCAGGGAGGTTTGATCTTATCTTACCAAATGTTAATGGAAAAAAAAATGATTATGACATGCTCAAGGATAATTAATCTTAAAATTAATGAATGCACATTCCTCTCATGAACTGAACTAAATGGCATGCATTGATCTTCAAAGAAATGCTACATTAAGGGAATAGTTAACCCAAAAATACATGAAAATTCACTTTAGCGAGCAAGTAAACACCATAAAAGCAGCATTAAAAAGCCATGTAAAGATACATCTGGGTCATGCCATGTCAACTCAACCAGAGGTCCCCAGCTTAAATTTTTTGATTTTGCTATTATTTTTTTTTTAACGAAAGATAAACATGTATAGTGATGAAAGCTTAAATTTAAAATGTCCTGGATGAATGTTATCCACTATTTTATAGAGGCAATTTTCACCTAAGATTCAGAGCTAATTTACAAGGGGGTAAAAATGACTTTACAAAACTGCCAGCATTATAACGTTATTTTTACACAGAGATTGTTAGTTCTATGAGTAAAATCTGTTGACTTTAGCAATCTTTGTTGCATTATGCACCAATGGCAACCATTACAAAAATGGGAAAACAGCACTTTTCAAGTCTTTACTCCAAAGTTTCCATGCCTGTAACTCAAGAAGTATTAAAGATATCTTAATGCCCTTCTAGACATTAGGTGTTAATAAACTTTCCCCTTGGCATCTTCATTTTAAAAGCTCTATATGGTTCGATTCCAGAGATACTGGAATTCCAATATGACTCCAAGAGTAAATTGTACACATTTTCCAATGGTCAAAAACCAAATGTGGGTCACTTTGCAAAAATATGATGCTTGATGTCTGAAGAACAAATAATGTTGAAACTAGAGATGTATCTCGTGTCCTTTTGTCAAGACAACTGCATTGAACATACCTGTCTGAGAGCTTTTTTTCAAAATTTGCATGCCTATAACTTAAGTAATATTAAAGATATCTCAATATGATTTTAGATTCTACCTCTTATTAAACCTTTCTTTCAGAATCTTCATTTTCAAGGGCCTACATCGTTCAGTCCCAGAGATGTGGGGATTTCAATGAGGCTCCATTTTCAGATAGTTTAATATTACCCATTTTTAGTGGGTAAAGTAACAAAATGGCTAAATCAAAAATTTGTGCCAGGGAGGTTTCTGAAATTTGGTTGATTTGACATGGAATGAGCCCTCTATTTTCACAGAAAAAACAACTGCATAATGTCTAGAACAGAACAGTTAGCACAGAGTTGATTGTATGTTTAATGTAATAGAACACTTTTATCTCTGCATAGATGTTCAAGCTGTTAATGATGTGAAGAAGTTACTCAAGAAGTAACAAGAATAACAGTCTGTACCTGACTGAACATATCAGTCTGCTACGTACCATCAATTTGGTCATGTAGTCTGCTACAAACAATTTTAAAACATAGTTAATTTTTTAAGTCATATTTGAGTCTTTGGGCCTGGTTTCACAGACAGGGCTTAGACTAAGCCAGGATTAGGCCATAGTTCAATTAGGACATTTACTGTAAGTAATTTTTATAAATGTGCCTTACAAAAAACATTATTAGTGTGCATCTTGAGACAAACCAAAGGCACTGATATATTTTAAGATCAGTCAGTGCAAGTTTGTTTCAGCTGAAACAGCTAAGACTTACATTTCAGTCTGGGACTAGGCTTAAACTTTGTCTGTGAAACCGTAAACCAGATGATGTTTTAACCCAACTTAAGTAGTGGAAAATCATATCTTCAGTCAAGTCATATTATTGCATTTGAAAATAAGCTTAATGCACACAGGTAAACTAAACAATTTTGTTTGCAGTTTTAGGCCCTAAGGGTCAGATTTACTGAAAAAAGCAAATTAGTGTTAAAGTGCAATTCCAAAAAAAGTGCAGATGGAATGGAAATTTCTCCAGGAGATCTACTGACAATCCACACATTAAAGAACACAGAAGCAACACCTCATGTCCATAATGACCAACGCAATCTACCAAGAGCAGTGCAAATTAGCGCAAGGCTTGATTTTTTTGGGTGGTAAATAACTGCACAAGCACTAGTAAACTGTTGCATGATTTAAATACTCTACTCCCATAAATTTTGTGTCTGAAAGGAAAAATTTGTGACCCTGTGAAGATATTTCGTAAATTTCCTACTGTAAATGTATCAATGTAATGATTAGTAATATGATCTTCTCAATATTTAGATTTTTTTTTTGTGCCTTCAAATAGTTGCATTTCTGCCAAATATTGTCCTGTTCTTCTAGCAAACCATACATCAATGGAAAGCTTATTTATTCAGCTTTCAGATGATGTACAAATCTCAATTTCACAAAAAAAAAAAAATTACCCTTATGAGGGTCACATTTCTTACTGCACAATATCTTCAGTAAATCCTGGCAATGTGTTTTTTTTTTAAACACTAAAAGAGGGTTTGCACCAGCTGTTAGTAAAGCTGGCCCTATGACTTTAAACTCTTCATATTTTACAGTCTACATGATATGAGTAAAAAAGGACAACATTACATTGGGTGAACAGACTAAAAAAGACTTATTTTGTGATGATTGCAATTGCTACCCAAAATTCGGGCTGAACCCCAGCACATTTTGCAGCCCTGAAATACTGTAAACCTGTAACCACTGCTCCGATGAAAAACAATGAACAATATTACTTGGTAGAATCATTTTTGTTCTGATTATTAATACATCTAACCATTTATTTCACATTTGTGTCTTGTCATATTGCCGTTTCCATAGCTTTACAAAAACATGCCAAATATGAGGGTGGGCCAGATTTGTGGAACCCCATGTGAGAGTGTTACCAAAATGAAAGATGACTATCAGGATACAGGCACAACATTCCTCCACAAACGCTGGTCCCCTGGCTGAGAGCAAAGCAACAATGTGAGGCTTGTTGCTCCAGCCCTTCTGCCCCAAGTAACGCCCCGACTGACCTTCTAAATCTGACCCCACCACCCAGAGCAGACCACCCCATCAGAAGAGTCCCATGTAAGACGTCTTTGAGAGGTGCACACAGAAATACAGCATACAACTCAGAGCTGACTGCATTTGCATGTACAAGAATATTCCATTATTAATCAGAATTTGGTCTCTTTTGATTATGTAAATGCATGAACCAATAGCTGGTGAGTATACTATGCATGTAAATGTGTCAACAAGTAGCCAGAATACAAGTTAGTCACCAGTGACAGAAATTAATTTCTGAAGGACAAATATATTTCTGATTGGTCAGTTTTGATTATGTAAGCATCACGTGAACACCTTTGGAACACATAAAAACACTTTTTAGAATATCTGAACCATTTAGATGATGTATAAAGTATGTGAAATAATAAAATAAAACCTAAAGGCTCTTTCACAAAAAAACAAATCTATAAATAGGCGAGAAAGCACAAATTTCCAATCTGGATTCCATCTGTAATTAAACTGTGCAATGATGCAACTCATTCATTGATCCAAATGTGAACAGAACAGTATTGTCTACGCTTAGTCTTGGGTTTGCCCTGATTTCGCACTGTCTGGTCGTGTAGGAGACTGTGTTTATTTACCCTGTGAGGTCTGAACAGAAGATTCTGGGTTTGTTTTTCATACATAACTGTATAGGTGGGGTTGTTGATACAATCTAACATCTGTCAACACATTAAACACACTACCAACCAAAAGTTTAGACACACTTGACTGTCTTTTGATCTTTAAAGGCGTATGCTTAAATGCTTTCAGTGAGTTCTGCACACAAATATAAATTGCGCCTTTCCAAAATGTAAGACAGATAAGTTGAAACAGATACTGAAGGAAAAGCAGTCAAACAGTCAACAAGTATCCAGCATACATTAATTTATTAATTAAGGACCAATATTTATATTTAGAGTGTATAATAGTCAATTACGAAATACAGCAAATAGATTAATTGTCCATGTATTTATTTACGGTTTATGCTCCCAATATCTGGGTCATTTTTAATCACCTTTGCTGGCATTTTCCCCAATGTTTTGCTTAATGTCTGGAAACCTCAATAAATAAAAATAAATAAATAAATAAATAAATAAATAATCAATCGCAGGTTGTACCTTATGATGTCGGCTAAGACTATGCCTCAATATGAAGTAAATATCTCTACAGTATCAGACAGTTTTGATTTGTTTGGTCAATGCATAAAAAGTAGGTGTGTCCAAACGTTTTACTGGTAGTGCATGTATCATTTACTGGGAAAGACGAAAATTAATAAAATATAAAGTCTAAATATCTAACATCTGCTTGTGCACCAATGATTCATGTTTCTGAGAGAGAGAAAAAAGTTAAGCCAACGTCAAAATACTGTTACAGCGTCACTGTCAAGTTCAAGTTCACAGCACAACTTCAAGAACTTTCGATGCATCAACCCATGTGCGTCCTACCTTAGACAACAGCCTCTTTTCCTCTTTCTTTTTCTCCACATGCTGATCCAAAGGCATCTGCAGAAAATCGTCTTCACAGCAGATGAAGCTCACGGTGCATCCCATCCAGACAGGTTCAGGTGAGCGTCCTTACGACCCATTCAACGCGAGCGTTGCCGTGATTATTCCTCCTGAAGGTCAGTACGGCAGGTATGAGCTTGGATCAAACACTCACACGCAATTCAGCACGAAAGAAATCCAACAGGCGTTATTCCATTAGCGACGTTGTCTCCGCGCACGATATTAGCTTTGACCATAAAACTCCCATTCAGAATGACGCACTGAGGCAGTAGGAAGGACCGAAGCGTGAGGGGAAAAGTTTGAAAACTGGGATGTGTAACTCCACTGTCGCTCTCTCACGCCGCTAGCTGCGCGCACACACTTCCAGAACTGCAGGAAACGCAACTGGCGTTCAATGTAAACACACAGGCCGCTACTCTTTAATGTGCGCTGCGTTGCAACAACTGCGCAGGTACAAGAGGAGTTCTCAAGTCATGTGGGTTTTACACCTGAGTCACACTATCTGTCTGTCTACCTATCTGTGTATAGATTCAAGTGGCTTTTAAACTGCTGACGTTCACGTTTACGCACAGTTTTAAAGAAAGTTTGATAAAATAACGAAAAGTAAAAAGCAAAAATACACAATTATTATTATTTTTTAATTTAAATGTTATTCATTGTTTGTTATTGAGCAGCTGGTTGTTCCGTTGCACTGGTTACTCTATCTATCTATCTATCTATCTATCTATCTATCTATCTATCTATCTGTCGTTCTATCGTTCTATCTACTGTTGTATCATCTATCTATCTATCTATTATCTATCTATCATCTATCTATCTATCTATCTATCTATCTATCTATCTATCTATGTACTGTTGTGTCATCTATCTACCCTTGTTTCATCTATCTGTCTGTCTATCCATTGTTCTGTCTATCGTTCTATCATCTAACCATTGTTCTATCTATCTATCTATCTATCTATCTATCTATCTATCTATCCATCTATGTCTATCTATCTGTCGTTCTATCTACCCTTGTATCATTTATCTATCTGTCTATCTACCCTTCTATCATTTATCTATCTATCGTTCTATGTACTGTTGTATTATCTATCTTTTATCTATCTATCTACCCTTGTATCATCTATCTATCTATCTATCTATCTATCTACAGGGGTTGGACAATGAAACTGAAACACCTGGGGCCGGTTGCATAAAGGGTTTAGACTAGTCTTAAAAGTTAGTCATCTCATTTTTTTCTTTAAGACTGGTCAAAATTTTTTACATTCGTTTACATAAAAACTTAGATTAGTCTCAGTTGAATCCAAAATATAAGACTGATTACTCTTGGTTAACTGCTAGTTGGTCAAACTAGTTCTTAAGACACTGTCTTAACACAGAGGCTAAGTTTATGCAACTGGCCCCTGGTTTTAGATCACAATTAGTATGATATTGGGCCTCCTTTTGCAGCTAATACAACATCATTTCATCGTGGGAGTGACAAATACAAGTCCTGCAAAGCAGCCAGAGGGATTTTGAGCCATTTTCCTCTTGCAGAACAGTGGCCAGGTCACTATGTGATGCTGATGTGGGAAAACGTTTCCTGACTCGCTCCTCCAAAACACCCCAAAGTGGCTCAATAATATTCAGATCTGGTGACTATGCAGGCCATGGGAGATGTTCAACTTAATTTTCATGTTCATTAAACCAGTCTGTCACCAGTCTTGCTGTGTGTATTGGTGCATTATTATCCTGATACAGAGCACTACCTTCAAGGTACAATGTTTGAACCATTGGGTGCACATAATGAAACTTTACACTCTGCTCTAACTGGTGTAATGTACAATAAGTGAAGATTGGGCACCAGACAGCGCAAATATAGCCATGAGACCTCCAATACTATATTGGCGAGTGTTTCAGTTTCATTGTCCAACCCCTGTATCTATCTATCTATCTATCTATCTGTCGTTCTACCATTCTATCTACCCTTGTATCATCTATCTATCCATCTATCTGTCGTTCTATCTACCCTTGTATCATTTATCTATCTATCTACCCTTGTATCATTTATCTATCTATCTATCGTTCTATGTACTGTTGTATTATCTATCTATTATCTATCTATCTACCCTTGTATCATCTATCTATCTATCTATCTATCTATCTATCTATCTGTCGTTCTACCATTCTATCTACCCTTTTTTCATCTATCTATCTGTCTATCTGTCTATCTATCTATCTATCTGTCTATCATTCTATCTGTCCTTCTATCATCTATCCATCCATCCATCTATCTATCTATCTATCTATCTATCTATCTATCTATCTACCCTTGTATCATCTATCTATCTATCTATCTATCTATCTATCTATCTATCTATCTATCTATCTATCTATCTATCTATCTATCTCCTCTAACCTTTAAGTTATAAACTGCAAAATTTCAAGCTTTTAAAACTATTTTTAACTTTCAGGCTAGGCTTTATCAAGGCCACATGACAGATTGTTTTTATGGACTTTCCTTTTTTAGTTGTCAATAGAGTAAGCGGTGAGATCAAAGCAATATAATCAACATGTGTTTAATCAGTACACTTAGTTACTGATCCATCACTGATCCTGCCATTGCTTTCATTTCCTACACTAAAATTAAAGGTTCAGAGGCTAGAATATCTTGGCTGAGAATTTTCAGTGTGCATTCCAGCTTAATGTTACATTTGTGATGGGGTTATACATGTCCTTCACACCCTGAGATGCCAGCTAGAATATCTTGAACAAATGGTCAACACAGCTATTTATAAAAAGAAACAATGATTTCTAGTTGAACTTTCTTTTAGAAATGAATTATTGAGCACAAAAATGAGGTACATAAAAGTGTTGCATTTTTGCATGTTTTCATGTAAAAAATTAAAGTTTTATGCAAATTTACACGATTGGTAAATGAGACTCATTAGTATCATACAAATTACATAGTAACCACAGATATCAAGCCCAGATTCTGTATACCTTTATGTAAACATAAAATCATATTGACAGCCTATTTTAATTCTGTATTCTTAAATATTTCCAAGTTAAATTTGATTTTATCACTCTGGAATTGATGGCACTGCAAAAAGTCGGTATTACCAAAATGAAGTCAGTTTGGGGTGAAGGATTGGTGACATCAGCTGAAAAAGAAAGACATTTCATAGCACACTATTCAGAAAAGCATTCAGAAAGTAAACAGGGATTTCCCATTAAGTGTAAGTAGTGTCTGAATCTAATTAAAACTAAAGAGTCTGTTAAGGATTTGAGAAGATATGAATACATCAAGCAAATGTGAATATTACATCATAACCAATATTTGGCTAGAATGTTCAAAGCACACAGTGGATTTTGCATGGAGAGCGCAGCCTTGTCTGATTAAATGAAAGACTTTTCTGTTGTTTATAGGATAGCAGAAAGTTTGGAAAAAACAGTATCATGATTAAAAATGTGTGTTCCTGATTCGCCTTTACCAGCAGAAAAAGTACTTTTTTAATTGCACTTAAAGGACGACTTAAATCCCTGAATCAATACATCACTGATTCAGCAAGCAAAGTGGACCATGTAAAAGCTTTTGGCCATAAAGTGCATGTGAGTGGACAGATACTCAATTTATTCCTAGCAGCTTTAGTGCTTGAGTTCGTGCTTTTATAAGACTTCACTTGCTCAGGGTGACTGGTTGAAGGACTGATAAGAAATAGCTTAAATAATGACTTCCTTCCTCAAGAGTTTGCATGTATTCTGTCCAGTGGCACTTGCGGGGCGTTTGGATCTGATGTGAGAGTTTTCTTTTTAAACTGTGGGAATAAAATAGTTATATTGTGTCAGATTTGTCGAAAACATTTCTTTTAACTCTTGATTTTCATTTTGATTTAAACATATTAAAGATTCAGTTAGTGAGTGAGTCATTAGATTGTCATTGTCATTAGTCATTAGAAACTCAACACTGAGTTTTGAGACTACTTACAATGTTTCATTGAAATGATTCATCACAAAGAATCTGTTCATAAGAGCCATTTGTTTGTGAATCGGACATTAATTCTTGATTCCTAACCCTACATACTGCTTGTGTCAGATTTGTCAGAAGCATTTCTTTATTTTGAAAACATGAAATAGCACTAAACTGGTTCTAGGTTCATTTTGAGTTAGATATTTTAAAGATTCAGTTTAAGTGAGTCATTAGACTGATTCACACTGTAAACACTTTGAGTTTGAGATTGATTCCGGTGTTTCATTAAAATGATTCATCAAACAGAATCTGTTCATAAGACACATTTGTGAATCAGACTTTGTTTAATTCTTGATTCCTAACCCTACATACTGCTTGTGTCAGATTTGTCAAAAGCATTTATTTTACTCTTTATTTTGAAGGGATGAAATAATACAAAACTGGTTCTAGGTTCATTTTGAGTTACACTTTTTTAAGATTCAGTTAGTGAGTCATTAGAATGATTCACATTGTAAACACTGAGGGTGATTACAATGTTTAATTGAAATGATTCATTATAAAGAATCTGTTCATAAGAGCCATTTGTTGTGAATCCAACTTTAATTCTTGATTCCTAACCCTACATACTGCTTGTGTCAGATTTGTCAAAAGCATTTCTTTTACTCTTTATTTTGAAGGGATATAATAATACAAAACTAGTTCTAGGTTCATTTTGAGTTAGACATTTTAACGATTCAGTTTAAGTGAGTCATTAGACTAATTCACACTGTAAACACTTTGAGTTTAAAATTGATTCAGGCGTTTCATTATTATGATTCATCAAAAAGATCTGTTCACAAGAGTCATTTGCTTAAGAATCAGACTACATTGTTTGCTTTGTGTGTCAATGGAAAATGAACATCATAACAGTCACTCTTTATTCCCAACCCTATATACGGCCTGTATTATTTGAGGGTTTAGTGACATTTCTCAATACTGCTGTAGAGATCATAAGTGTAGCCATGACTGAAATTAAAAGCCTTTTAGTTACGGGCAAGCATGCAATATGTCTATGAGCACATGATGGGTTTTAGTGTTTGTGTGGATTGAAATAGAAGTGCTAGTAGATAATGGTTTGGAGAGGGTGTTATCTTTGGAGCAAAGCCCAAACCGAGTCTGTTTAGTGCTACCTCTATATCCTCTCAAGACCAAATTTCCAAGACTAAAGTTCACCCATCCATCTGAAACAAAACAGACATCACAAAGAAGTCATACGGATATAATATGCCCTGTTTTGAGATCAATTTTCACCTTTACCTTTTAGCTTTGAGGCAGCTTGAGCTGAACACTAGGTCTTTGTTTTTCTACTGCAGTTGGCATTTTTAAGGAAGTGCACCCTTTTACCGTAGAGGTGGGATAACACATAATGAAGGATAACTACATTAGTGCCACAATAGCCAAGGTCAAGGATCAAAGCACCTCTTTCAGCCCATTACTGACTCCAATTTGTCTCTGTCCTTTTTCCATTGACCATTGATTCCATTAGTGTTGAGCTCAGATGGTCAGCTGAAGCTTCTTAACTGAGAGGAATGACATTGGGCTAATTGAGAGGTATAAAAACAGACTGTCTTTTTTCGTGTGATTATCCAAGAACAGAAAACACCTAAACAGTTTTCTGTTTTAGAGTGTTTTTATCATTAACTAGGTTTCCATCCAAAGTTGCGAATTTAACTCACTGTATGTGCAAAATTGGAATATCGCATAAAACAATTGCAAATAAGCACAGTTTCCATCCAACGAGTCATAAAGAACAAAATCATCACTTCCTGATAAACTGGCACTAAATAGCACTAAGAAAAGTAGGGGAAGCCACTGAAGATAATACTTTTCATATATAATAAACACAATAAATGCAGCCATTGTCTTCGGAGGTGTATGCCTACTGTTTGGGAATGCAGTCACGATAGATTTTGACGACAGACTTTGCTCAGGCATTTAAGAATGACCATAACATTTCGGATGCTGTGCAACTAGATCAATCTGGTTAGTCAGGTTATGCCAACCTATAGCGCAAAGTCACATAATTTTTTGATGCGCATGGAGAAATTTATAGAGCAAATGCATTTTCATCTCCTATTATTTGCATTAACCCTACCTCAAGTGAGGGTCACAACTTTTTTGCAAATTAATGTGCATAAAAACAGGGTGATGGAAACATAGTTGCACCAATCAAACTTTATCATTACTGATTATGAAATAATTTTTTTGTGCTGTGGTGAAAGTTATTCGCATAATCTGGTGTTCCCAGTCAAAAACTTCCACAAAAAGTTTTTTTGTTTGTTTGTTTGCATTTTTGAGGGAATTTTCCCCCCACCTTGTTATAGATGTGGTGTTCCCAGCCAAAAATGACTTGCCTACAAAAAAATAGTTTATTAATCTCTAATTATGTCATATTATCACCAAATCTTGGATTCAATAGTTTTATATTGTTGATCTGAGATTATGCACCTCAGTTTTTGAGTGTAAACTGACAAAATTATCCACAAATAATGTTTTTTTCACTCAAAAACATAGGTGCATAAGCTCAGTTCAGTGAGGCCTATAACCAAACAGTTTCAAAAAGAAATACAAAATCTGCGATAATTGAAAGAAAACAAGCTGATAAAAAAAAAATAATAATAATAATAATCTGATATTTGGTAATTATATAGCATAATGAGAGATTTATAAACAATTTTTTGTAGGTAAGTCATTTTTGGTTGGGAACACCACAACTATAACAAGGTGAGGGAAAAATCCCCTCAAAGGTGCAAAAATAAAAAACAAAAAAACAATATTTTTGGGGAAGTTGTTATACCCTGTGTGAATGAAGTCAGTAAGCTTTAGTCAAATGCATTAAAGGGATAGTTCATCCTAAAAATGAAAATTTTGTCATTAATTACTCACCCTCATATCATTCCAAACCCGTAAGACCTTTGTTCATCTTCAGAACACAAATTAAGATTTTTTTTGTAACTTATTTTTTAGGCTTTTTATGCCTTTTTATTGTGATAGGACAGTAAAGAGATGACAAGAAAGAGCTGGGGGGAGAGAGGGGAGCAGGATTGGCAAAAGACCTCGAGACGGGACTCGAACTCGGGTCGCCGTGAACGCAGTTGCACTACATGTTGACGCACTAACCACGAGGCTACTGGCACCGACACAAATTAAGATATTTTTGATGAAATCCGAGAGCTTTCTGACCCTGCATAGACAGAAATGCAACTGAAATATTCCCAGGCGCAGAAACGTAGTAAGGTTAAAATAGTCCATGTGACATCAGTGGTTCAACTGTAATTCTATGAAGCTTAAATAAATCACATCTTCCGCTATTATCGAGAGTAGCTCTACATGTAAACAACGCATATGTGTGGTACTCTCTGTAATACGCGATTTGGAGAAGAATAATTGTTGAATAAAGTCATTATTTTTTGTTTTTTAACGCACAAAAAGTATTCTTGTAGCTTCATAACATTACGGTTGAACCACTGATGTCATATGGACTATTTTAATTCACTATTTTAATAAACTCACATGAGGGTGAGTAATTAATGACAGAATTTTAATTTTTGGAACTCTTTAACATTAACTAGCATTTTCGGGGGAAAAGAAAACGACCGTAACACAACATGAGGGTTAAGCCTAAACCTCACTAAATTTTATTTGATTTTGATCCAAAACAAGAAAAAACTATTTGTCAATGTGGTAAGAAAACTAATTGACATTCAACAACAACATCGGCGTCATTACGCCATTGCCACGTCATTGTACATGCGCAAAACTTTCCAGTTTCCATTTTCAAGCCGATCAGTGTTTACCTTGTCCTAATGAATGGATTAGAAAAAGTTTATCCCACCCCTCTCAACCCAATTGAAAATTCACTCAGATTTCATGAACGAATGAACGAAGGTCTTGCAGGTTTGGAATGACATGAGGGTGAGTAATTAATGACAGAATTTTAATTTTTGGAACTCTTTTACGTTAACTTGCATTTTCGGGGGGAAAAGAAAATCCTCTCCATGTCAAAATGACCATAACACAACATGAGGGTTAAGCCTAAACCTCATTAAATTTTATTTGATTTTGATCCAAAACAAGAAGAAACTATTCGTCAATGTGGTAAGAAAACTAATTGTTAATAATGGGGCAATATTTTCCTTTAATCATTTACTGTGCAATATGTTTTTGAAGATCGGTTCACACATCACCAAGTTTTTCAAACACAGCACTTCCGTGTGTGATCTTACAGATAAGCCATAAGCCATCCATATTCATTTAACCTACTTTCCAATATGAGCAGTCATGGAAACCAACAGTGTACAAACAGTAAAGCTGTAAAATGATTTGTGCATGGGTGATTCTGGGTCAGTGGATTGTCTGTTTCTGATCGACGAATCCAGTTATCTTCGCTGGCAGTGTGCCCGAGTGTAATTACATGGATTGGGAATTAAATGAAAAGCACTAAATGCATATAAAAGTTTGCATGTTAATTTGATCCTGCGATGATACTGCAGAGGCATTAAAAGAGGCTGGTTATTAAGCTGGTTGTTTTCGACTAGCCATGTTTACATGGACAATTTTTGTTTTAATCAGAACGAAATCATTCCTACTGATGAATCCGAACATAGTGTTTACATAAAGTGATCATGTTGATGTGTGCATTTACATGTCAAATCAGATTTAATCTTTTGAACTGCACACTGCACGAATACACAGTTTCCCGCAGTGTTTGTATACTAACCATCCTCTTCCTCTTTGTTTTAAAAAGCAGACCTAATATTTATCGCTTTCAGGTCTTAGTTAGAAGATGACAAACACATCAAGCTTTGTGAAACAATGCTTAAAACGGCCATTCCCGCATCCAAAACACAACGTCCGCAGATGAGAGTCTGAAGCAAGCACTTGTGAAACAACATTATCCTCCACAACTTCACAGATGACATTCAACAACAACATCGGCTCGTTCCACAAGTCATGCGTCATTACGCCATTACCACTTCATTGCACATGCGCAAAACTTCCCAAAACTTTCCAGTTTATCTCACCCCTCTCAACCCAATTGAAAATTCAATCAGTTTGGTCATTTTTATTCCGATTGAGGTGTTTACATGGAGCATTTTTAATCAGATTGGACTTTTAAAACCAATTGTAGACAGAATACAATCCTCCATATGCAGTAAACGCACCTACAGTTAATAAGAAATGCTCATATTAAATCAGTACTATATTAAAATGATTTCTGAAGGATCATGTGACACTGAAGACTGAAAGAATGATGCTGAAAATTTAGCTTTGCATCACAGTAATAAATTAAAGCTGCAAGCAGCGTTGAAAGGGCCCTCGCACCCGGGTTCACTGCATCTCGGTGGCTTTAGGAAAATAGCAAACGGTGAGTAATACGCATTTAAAGTATTAAATATAGGAGGAATATAGTTATACCTGAATATTGGCCTTTAGATGTCTTCAGGCCAGGACTCTTATCGAAAAAGTGAAGTTTGGGGCAGATCAGACATTGTATGGCTTGTAAGTTGTAACAACTTCCTTTTACATGGTGAAACATCGAACTTTGTCAGGCCGCCACAGACAACTTAACGAAAACTCAAGATCTTCACAATTTAACATTGCAAAGGTCCTTAGAGTAGACTGACCAAATATAATGTTGATGTCATTAAATCTCTATGAGGAGTTCCCCGTTAGTTCCTGTTGCCAGCAGGTGCCGTTATGACTATAACTGAATATGGTCATGGGTATGTGTTCAGGACAGGACTCTTCCTGATTTATAACAATTTCCTGTTTCATGGCGAAACATCGAAGTTTGTCAGGCCACCACAGACACGCCCTTCAACGGAAACTCAAGATCTTCGCAATTTAATGTCACAAAGGGCTTTAGATTAGACTGACCAAATTTGGTGTTGATCTGTTTAAATCTCTAGGAGGAGTTTGTTTAAATACAACGCCTGAAAATGGCTAAAACGGCACAAAACTTCCTGAGAAAATTGAAAATAACAAGACTTCCTATTGGGTTTCAGGCTTCGTACCTGGGCGCTATAACTGGGCATTTTATAGGTGGCGCTATTGAGCCATTTTGCCACACCTGCTTCTAAAACCCATTTTAGATGCAAGTTTTCACCACTTTTGGTGTATGTGCAAAGTTTCTTGAGTTTGAGCTTGTTTAAGCTGATGCGATTCATTTTGGAAAAGAAGAAGAAGAAGAAGAAGAAGTAACTACGGAATTACAATAGGATCCTCACACCACTGGTGCTCAGGCCCTAGTTACAATTTAAAATATATTCAAACACAAAACAGCTATTTTGAAATTGTAATAATATGTCAGAATATTACTATAATTAATCAAATGAATGCAGCCTTGGCAAACATAAGAGACTTCTTTCATAAACATTTAAATTCTGACTCCAAACTCTTGATTGGTAGTGAGTAATCAATGATAATCATCAGCAATTAAATGAATTTAATTATGTGGTAATATAACACTAAACACAAAAAGAGATACTGAAATGGACATTTACTTCAACTTATTTACTATTTAAGTAAAATTTGTCACAGATGTGTTTCCACATGCTTCTTATCTTGTCAGTGTCTTTTATTGACTGTTTGACCTCTGTTGTAAATTCCTCATTTTTTTATTTATAACATAAACATAAAATATCAAAAATATTTGTATTAATATCTTCATTAGCTTTATTTGACATTTTAAAAACAATACCTTTGCAATGTTTTGTCTTTTCCACTTAGAATTGGTAACTTTATGACTACAGTATTAGTTTTTCCCCACTAGACCACGCCCCCATTTTATGATGTGTTCCTGACTGTATCTATACTGTTTATAGGCCAGTGCTGTGTGTTTGCGTGCATGTCTGTGATAAAGAAACATACCTGTTTTCAAAGCAATAAACGTCAGCTGTAGATGAAACTGAACATTCCACGGCTTGCAAGCTATCTTCTGGTCTGGTCCCTAAAAAGATTGCTGTGGAGATAGGCTGCTTTTCAGTATTATTGTTCTGTGCTGTCTTATGACTAAAAAATAGTGTGCAATTGCAACACAAGTCCTAACACAATCAATTAGCTGTAGGAGTACCACATAAAAATTGCACAAGACCGAATGTTTCACGCTTTGATTCTTTCCTTCCAGAACCTTTTATGTCCCAGATAAAAGCCGTCTTGGGTGGCAAAGTAGACTATTGCATGCTGTTGGAAGAATATAGAAAGGAGATATACAATGTACCACTGAAGGATTAGTCATATGAGATATTAATTTGCTGTAATTATTCTATTATAGTCTAAAAGAACGGGTTATGTAACGTTCTCATATTTCAGAGTGCTCGGGAATCATTATCTGACCACAATACCGATGAGCTTTGCCCTTTGCCTAGTTATTGTTGGCGCTCTGGAGCCAGTATGTTAGTCCTGCAGGCAATATTTCTTTTTTTTTTTTTTTTGTCTTTTCGCACCACGAGAGAAAATGAAGCTTGGAAAATCCTTTCATTTCTACTCGTGACATGTTTTGGGAAGGTTAGGCTGGCAGGATTTAAGTTGTTGTCATTGATCTTTGTGTACATTCTTTAGCCTAGAGATGGTAATACCACAACAGTGGAGAATGACAGGCCTCGTCATGTTTTGTTTTGTGTTGGGGTCTTGAGCAGACAGAGCTTGCATTTTTCCATCCCACTCTCCTCCTCATTTTCTTTTCTCTGGAATCCTACATCACCTTGAAATGGGGCTGTTATGCATTCGGGCATCTGTCTTGATGGGCTCAGGCTTCTTTCCTCTCAAAGTGTTCCAGCACATTGACATAATGTCCCATCAAGCCCTGCTCCAATACTCTTCACTCTTCCCCTTCATTTGGAATCGGGATAATCCGATAATGTGCCCTGCGAGAACAATAGGGCTTGAAAGCAGTCTATCCCTAGGGCGGACCGGCTACAAGAAAGGCATTGTGCCTCAATGCTAAACTTAGGTAGCATTAAGCTGATGTTCGTGACGTTTTGTGTCACGTCATTCTCATGACTTCCTGTCGGATAAATAATTTTTTTACAGTAAAATTTGATGCTGTGACTTTTTAACAATATTGTACAGCCTAAGCTTGTAACGACAATTTTATATGTATAACAAGATACTGAACTTAACTATAGTTTGCTTTAGGCTTTGGGTACATTTGGACAGGCCTGTTTCTAAACGACCCTGTTATAGCTTCCCAAAGTATTGGCCTAGAGCAGTGTATCCCAACCACATTCCTGGAGGCCCCCCAACACTGCACGTTTTCCATGTCTTCCTAATCAAACACTCTTGATTCAGATCATCTGCTCATTAATAGAGACTCCAAGACCTGAAATGGGTGTGTCAGACAAAGGAGAGATGCAAAATGTGCAGCGATGAGGGGCTTCCAGGAACGTGATTTTTACTGAATTTTACTGCAGTGTTTTTTTTTTCCAGATCAAAAAACCTAGGACTACACTCTTAAAAATAAAGGTGCTTCACAATGCCATGGAAGAGCCTTTTTTGTTTAAAATGATTCCATTAAGAACCTTTAATCTTTCTGTTTCACAAAAGGTTCTTTGTAGCGAAAGAAAGTTCTTCAGATTATAAAAAGATAAGAAAGAGATGGTTCTTTAAAGAACCTTTGGCTGAATGGTTCTTTGTGTAACCAAAAATGGTTCTTCTATATCATCGATGTGAAGAACCTTTTAAAGAACCTTTATTTTTAAGAGTGTAGTTCACAAAATAGTTTTTTTTTTTACATCTGCTCAATCATTTAACAAATGATGTGATTGACAGCAATGGTTCTAGAGGCAAAGTTGTCCAGAATGAGGAGTTCTATCATATGATACAAATATTGTGCGTATGTGTGAAAAAATACGCAGCATTTAATCATTTACACACTTGAAAAAGAAAAGAAAAGGAAAAAAAAGAAAAGGAAAGGACATGATGTGATGTGTGGCCAAGTATGGTGACCCATACTCGGAATTTGTGCTCTGCATTTAAGCCATCCAAGTGCACACACACAGTAGTGAGTAGTGAACAAACACATGCAAACACACACACCGTAAACACACACCCGAAGCAGTGGGCAGCCCTATTGCTATCGCTGCGGCACCCAGGGAGCAGCTGGGGGTTCGCTGCTTTGCTCAAGGGACTCACCTCAGTCGTGGTATTGAGGGTGGAGAGAGTGCTGGTTATTCACTCCCCTCACCTTCAATCCCTGCTGGACCTGGGACTCGAACCCGAACCCGCAACCTTTCAGTTACAAGACCAACTCCCTAACCATTAGGTCACGGCTGCCACCAAAATGCGATATTGCCCCCCCCAGTGGCTGATTTCTTTCAAATTTCTCTTCAACCTTTGTGACCGTGAGTTCAACAGTCCCACCAAGTTTCATTCTGATCGGCCTCCGTTAACGTTGTCTAATGGTGCTCAAAATTCATCTGCCTATGTTTTTTGAGATACGCAAATGTCCCTGTAGTCACTTGTGGTACTTCGGACCAAGACTGTGCACACTGGTTTTCATGTTGATAGGACAAATGGTTGCGCAGTTATAACCATTTTTATGTTTTTTACCTCATATAGCACCACCAAGTGGCCAAGCTCCACAATTCAGATTGAGCTCTTACATAAGTGTTCTGAGTTTGGAGGAGATATAAGTTGTAGGCATTTTACTAAAAGTGGCCCCGCCCCTTTTAAAAGTTTTGGCACACCTTTGTGATGGTGAGTCGAAAGTTAAACTTTTCTTTGATAATTATTGATATTCACTCTCCAGAGAATCTTTATGCACTGCTTTGGTTCCAATTGGGCGAAAAACCTACGACTAGTTCACAAAAGTAGGTTTTTCAAAAAATGCTCATGATTGAATCTGAGGAAAGTGTTTTGTCCAAGGATTCCAACAATATAAGACACTTGAGTTTGCGACTGATGGTTTAGGAGTTATGAGTGATTCTGTACTTTTGTTCACTGTAGCGCCCCCGTCAGGCCGTTTGGGACGAGCCTTGGTCACATTGTAGGCGGTGTGAGTACTACCATCCGTCCAAGTTTCAAGTCTCCACAACTTACGGTTTGGTCTGCACAAACATTTTTACATGGAGATCGCTGATCCATGACCATTCTAACAATTACAATAGGGTTTCAGTGCTATGCGCTTGAACCCCTAATGATACTTCAAAAAAAATATTTATCTGATTGGTTATTTGTATCTAATTTGGTCATTGGTCACAAAGAAAGAAAGAAAGAAATCTGTAGAAAACAGAAAATATATTGTTCATTTTCTGCCGGGACATTATTGGTTACATTTAAAGAAATAGTTCACCCACAAATTTAAATTTGAAAATGAAAAAAGCCATAATATTGCTTTGTCCAGTGAAATGGTCTTCTTATCTGAATCAGGAGAGAAATATGCACAGATCAAGTAAGATTTACCAGTAAAAACAGTCCAAAACAGTTCAGAAGCAATGTTTTAAAGTTAAAACACCTTAACAATGGATTGGTTTCTTACAAACACACATCTTTTCACTTAATTGATGAACTGGAGTGGTATGGATTACTTGTGATGTTTTAATCAGCTTTTTGGACTCTCATTCTGACAGCACCCATTCACCACAGAGGATCCATTGGTGAGCAACTGATGTCATGCTAAATTTCTCCAAATCTGTTTTGATGAAGAAACAAACTCATCTATATCTGGGATAGCCTGAGGGTGAGTAAACTGTCAGCAAATGTTCATTTTTGGGTAACTTTTCCTTTAAAATGATATTTCTTAAACATATAATCCTTAGACTTCAGCTCCATCATCTTACACTTTGCTGCTTTCTTCTTAGCTGTAATCTGAGAGGAAACAGGGAAAGAGGGAAATGGTTTTGAGATACCCGGCCGATGCCCATCGCCAGAACTCCTGGGGGCCGACGGACCACAAAAAGGCCTCTGTGGAAGAGAGATCCGGGGGTCGGGCCAGTGTCGCTTTCATGTCTGGGTTTCCTCGGTCACTTAAATCCGCAGGTGCTGAGAGGGGACGTCTGTGACTGCCCAACATTCCCAGGGTGCCATTTGATACAGACGTGAATCAGAACATCCTGTAACTGATGACTGAATTACACCAAACTCATTCCACAGCTTGCCAGTCGCATATATTTTATCCCCACTGGTTTCATGTAATATCAATGACCTCTGTTTGGACCATGTTATATGTATTAAGAAAATGAATTATGAAAAGAATAGGTTTCCCATTAGTTAAAATATTAGTTGAAATCCAAAATAAAAGTTTCCTGATAATTTACTCACCCCCATGTCATCCAAGATGTTCATGTCTTTCTTCAGTCGCAAAGAAATGAAGGTTTTTGAGGAAAACATTCCAGGATATTTCTCCAACTTTAAAGGGAGCCAACAGGTTGAAGGCCCAAATTGCAGTTTCAGTGTATTCATTTTCAAAATCACCCGACATTGTTGTTTTACCTTTTTCTGTAAAGGGCGTTTGACTTTCTTTGCACTTTGGCTTTGTAAACACTGGGTCGGTACTTCCGCCTACGTCATGCATGCATAATTACGTAATGTGTGAGGTCAAGCTAGTGCAAGACTAGCATTTTCAGTTAAAAAGTATATAAATGTTATTTTTTTTTAGAAAATGGCCGATCGTTTTGCTAGATAAGACCTTTATTCCTCAGCTGGGATCGTGTAGAGCCCTTTGAAGCTGCGTTAAAACTGCAATTTGGACCTTCTACCCGCTGATCCCCATTGAAGTCCACTATATGGAGAAAAATCCTGCAATTTTTTTCCTCAAAAACCTTAATTTCCTTTCAACTGAAAAAAAAAAAAAGACATGAACATTTTGGATGACATAGGAATGAGTAAATTATCATGAAATTTTTATCCTGGAAGTGAACTAATCCTTTAACCCTATAAAGCCTTGTTGTGATATGCAACTTGTTTAATGTATTGCCAAATGCAGTGAGGCATTAGGAAAACAGACTGAGAGAAGCCAAGTCAAACTAAGCAAGACATGCTACTATAACATATTCACACAGCACTGCAGATCAAAATCTGTGTGAACACACTTGACTTGTTTTTATAGTTTATGGACAAACACGCTGAACACAATCTCACTTCAATTTGTCTCAAAGACTAACAATAGATGTCTGGAGGAGGAAATACTTCATATCTTGGGGAAAATCCCAGCATGTTCCTCATCAATCAGTGTTCTTATATAAGAAACATATGAATAGGTGAAGGGAGAGAGTGACTGAGCGGGAAAAGCTTAATCAGTATCATATATACAGTTGAGGTCAAAAGTTTACAGACACCTTGCAGAATGTCCAAAATGTTAATTATTTTACCAAAATAAGAAGGATCATACAAAATGCATGTTATTTTTTATTTTGTACTGATCTGCATAAGTTATTTCACATACAAGTCATTTACATATAGAAAAAATAATGGTTGAATTTATAAAAACGACTGCTCAAAAGCTTACATACATTTAATTCTTAATACTGTGTTGTTACCTGAATGATCCACAGCTGTGTTTATTGTTTAGTGATAGTTGTTCATGAGTCTCTTGTTTGTTCTGAACAGTTAAACTGCCTGCTGTTCTTTAGAAAAATCCTTCAGGTCCCACAAATTCTTTGGTTTTTCAGCATTTTTGTGTATTTGAACCCCTTCCAACAATGACTGTATGATTTTGAGATCCATCTTTTCACACGGAGGACAACTGAGGGACTCATATGCATTTCAGAAGATTCAAACGCTCAATGATGCTTCAGAAGGAAACACAATGCAATAAGAGCTGGGGGGTGAAAATTTTTGAATTTGAAGATCAGGGTCAATTTAACTTATTTTGTCTTATGGGAAACATGTAAATATCTTCTGCAGCTGCTTAAGGGCAGTACTAAATGAAAAAAAAAAAAAAGATATTTAGGCAAAATAGGAAAGGTGTACACATTCTTATTCTGTTCAAAAGTTTTCACACCCCGGCTCTTAATGCATTGTGTTTCCTTCTGAAGCATCACTGAGCGTTTGAACCTTCTGTAATAGTTGCATATGAGCCCCTCAGTTGTCCTCAGTGTGAAAAGATGGATCTCAAAATCATACAGTCATTGTTGGAAAGGGTTCAAATACACAAAAATGCTGAAAAACCAAAGAATTTGTGGGACCTGAAGGATGTTTCTGAAGAACAGCAGGCAGTTTAACTGTTCAGGACAAACAAGGGACTCATAAACAACTATCACTAAACAAAAAAACACATCTCTGTGCATTATTCAGGTAAAAACACAGTATTAAGAACATTACATTACATTTTTATGAATTCAACTATTATTTTCTCTTGTGGACTATATGTAAACCACTTTTATGTGAAATATCTTATTCAGGTCAGTACTAAATAAAAAATAACATGCATTTTGTATGATTCCTCTTATAATGAATAATGAACATTTTGTAGATTCTGCAAGGTGTAGGTAAACTTTTGACTTCAACTGTATATCACAAATCATTCGTATGCTTTGTCATTATGGTGTATGGAGTGCAAATTGATGTGGAAAAAAAATATTTAAAGCAGTTTAACAAGACTGCAACATGAAACATGAAAAAAAAATGAAGGGGTATGAATACTTTTGAAAGGCACTGTATATACATATATACTGTATACTTTTAATTCTGTTCTGTTGCTGTCCGTCTAGCTGTTTTAATTCCACTTTTAGCCAGTATCTGAGAAAACCCAATTCAGGAGTCGGCCAGTCAAAGGTCAAGCTCAAGATTCGAGTGAACATTAAGACACAATTGTGTTTGGTGTTAAGAAAGCTGACATTTGAAATCCAAGGGCTTTGCAGCAATAACCATCATCCCTTTAATCCCAATGCTAAAGCCATGGGCGGCAGTGATGTGAGGAATTTGATTCAAAGCCGACATTTGGCAGCCCTTTCAAAGGGGTCGGTTATAGCGAGGGCCTCATGCTCTATGCATATACAACCAGCCTTTCAACAGGACACTGGGAATGCGCTTAAGCCACAAATGCAATTCAGACAGAGAAAATGTTGTTTCTCCTGCCTCTTCTTTTGATTAATGGATAATGGATGAAATCAAAGGCCAAGTCTAAGGTTCGTTTGGTATTTAAAACTGTCGTTCAGGCTTCACTTTTCAGGATATTGTGTATTGTTTTGGCTTCACGAAACTAAGTTTTACAGGAAGAGTCATAACTGTAAGAGTGCAATACAAATTCTCAGGATTGTACATATATGCATCCATCAATGCCACAAAATACCTCCATAATACAATCTCTATTATTGCTTAAGACTTAATAAATGAACCCAACTAGCTTATATGAGAAGCTCTCATTATTTATATTGAAAGCAATGATTTTTATTGTAGAGTCACCTGAAAGAATGTCGGTGGTTCTTTCAGTCACTTTAAATTTAAATATGGTCAAAGCCTGCCCTCTATTGGTCAAAAAGTAAAAACATGTATACAGTATAGTAATGCATAGACAAGGGTAGTTTACAAATGGGCATTTGTCAACTACCAATTCTTTATGGAAACTACAAGACAGTCATTAATTGATTGATTCATTTATTAAATTATTTAAAAACAGTTACTTTATATTAATTATTTTATTGATAATAAATAAATAAACATATTTTAATTTAATTTTATTTCTATTTTAGGTTAAAATGTTATTAGTGTTTTCCTAAACTTCAGGAATTTTTAAAATCAGGATTTTAGGTTAAAGTTTATATATTTGTAGTTTAGATGCTCTCTGTATATTTACTTATTTTTTTTATATATTTATTGATTCATTCATTTTATTTATTTTTAATTTCAGTACTTCATTTTAATGGTCCTACAGTGAATAATAACTTTTTAATTTTCAATTTTTGGAAAATAATTTATAAATATTGCAAACTAGCCTCTAAATTAATGAGGTCATGAAAATTGCATGCACAGTAATTGAATTTATTATAAATTTTTAATTAGTTATTTATAATAATGAATTTGTTTTTTTTTTTTTTTACATTTTTAAGACTGTGATATGATGAAGATATAATGGCAGAATGGCAAATTAGTTGTTTAATGTATCACCAAATGCAGCTGATTAGTTACAACTAAAATATTAATGAATACAAATGATCATATATTATATGCTATATGAGATTAAAAGAAATGATCATTAAAATACACAATTAATGTATTAAAATTACACATTTTTTAACATGAAATTTCAGAATGGAATGAGTATCAGGATTTTAAGTTAAAATGTATATATTTGTAGTTTATATTTTAGATGTCTGTATTTTATTAAAAATGTTTTAATGTATTTATTTATTTTTTATTTATCTTTGGAAAATAAAGTATAAATATTGCAAATTAGCAAATAAATTAACATAAGCTCATGAAAATTGCATGCACAATAATTGTAATAATTATACTTGAGGAGACACTGGAGGCAATTCTATCATTTTTTCTATTTAATCTTTTCTCTTTTTCTTTCTTTTGTGTTTTTTTTTTTTTACGTTTACATTTTTAAGACCGTGACATGGCAAAGATATAATGGCAGACTGGCAGATTTAGTTGATTTGACCAAAATAAATATTAATTAATACACATTATCATATATTATATGCTTTATGAGATAAAAAAAACTGATCATTAAAATGCACAATTAATGTATTAAAAAATACACAATTCCTTAACATGAAATTTCAGAAAGAGTAATTTAGAAAGCTGTCTAGCTGATATTGAAAAATGTGAGGTATGTGAGGAATGCTAACAAATATCTCTCACCAGGTATTGTAAAGTTAACCAGCTGCAAACCTCTTCTCTCGATGGTGCCGTACACTCATTAAATTATCCACTAGATGGTGCTGTACACTCATCAATCTTAGTTCCTGCACAAAACTTCTTTTGGCAGTAAATAATGTATCCCTAAGATGCTCCACATGCTTTTAGTATAAAGTTAAATGCTAAAGTCAATGCACTTTTAATGAACAAACCTGTAGCATACAGATTTGATAAAAGTGCACTGATGATAATATAACTGTTTAATCACAGTTAAAGCAGGACTGTTACAGTATATCATTAAAAATTAAGGATTAATTTTGCAACCATCTAAGCTTCATTTAATAAATAAAATAAAATAAAACATTTAATAAAACAATTAAATAAATAAAATAATCGCAAAATAATAAAACAAATGCAATACAGGAAAGTGCAACCCACTACAAACAAGCATTACAGTACAGTTTCTTGTAAACAAATAATTGAAGCATAAGGTGTACACACTGCCAGCATGTGATTTAAAGAGAATACAGTAGGATATATTGTTTCTGCACTCGTGGATATTTTGTATGATGGGTTTTTTATAGTAATTACTTAGAATTTTGTGTTTGTCAAATGGGTATCTCCTACTGCAAAAAGCCATGGTAAAGTCATTTGGCTGACGTGAAGTGCTTGGCCTTTACCCTATTTCCTGCTCTTAATGCTTGTCACTGTGGCATTTGGCATGTATAAAATTTGTGGTTAAACATTTTTCTCATTTTATAGCTCCTGGGCGTATATTTACTACAGAGGTCCACTGAAAAAGCTACTGGGAAGAAAAATAGGCTTTACGAGACAATGCCATCAACCTTTGCGCTCCTGAGGCCAAGCACGTACAGTATCTCCTCTGTTGTCCAACTTGTGACGTTCTGATTGTTTCTTTGCATGTTGTTTGTACTAGATAGTAGCCATTGTTATAGTTAACAATTGATTATTTATATGTGACACTCATATTGGTGTGACTCATATTAGTATTTAAGTCATTATTATAAACATCATATATATAAACAACTTATAACTACTTAATTAATTATACCTGAAATCATGCAGCTTGGTGAGAAGAGGTGTGCTATTACTTTTTTGATTATCTTACTTACAATTTTTGCCTGATAGATGAAAAAAAGGGTGAAAAATCCCATGTACTTACATAAAGGATGCAACAGAACATAGCCAGAATATAGAGACTTGGCAAGGGATGTTTTGCCAGTAAGCAGAAGTAAATATGTATGCATGCATTTATTTATTCATTCATTTATTCTTTCTTTCTTTTGTTCTGTAAGGAAGACATAAAAATAATCAAAAGTGACAGTAAAGAAATATATGTATATAGTTGCAAAAAAATCTGTCAAATAAATGCAGTTCTTTTGAATCTAGGAAAATCATGGTTTTCATCATCTCAAGCAAAATGAGTAAATATTTTATATATTGTTAACACTTTACAATAAGGTGTCATTTGTTAACATTAGTTAATGTATTAACTAACATGAACAAACAATGAACAATACCCGTATTACACTGCTTATTAATCTTTGTTAATGTTAGATAATAATAATGCCATTCAGTTCATTTTTTGTTCATCTTACAGTGCATTAGCTGATGTTTACAAACACAACTTGTGATTTTAATAATGCATTAGTAAATGCTGAAATTAACAAACTAAGATTAATAAATGCTGTTTTGTTAATAATAAATATAGTATTGTTCATTCTTAGTTCATGTTAACTAATGTAGTTAACTAATATTAACTAATAAACTTTACTGTAAAGTGTTAACAATATATTTTAAAATATAATTATAGTTTTTAAAAATTTTATTAAAGTTTTACAATTTAATTTAACATTATATGGTGAAGCTAAACTTCTATAAATATCCAATTTTTCAGATTAATTTTACTTTTACAATTGTTTAAAAACTAAATATAATTTATAAATGCATAAATGTCAACTAAAATGTAAATGTATATACATTTCAGTTCAGAAGTTTGGGGGTCAGTAAGATTTTTTTAAAGAAATTAATACTTTTATTTAGCAAGGATGCATTAAATTGATCTTTCTATTCATCATAGAACAATGAAAAATGTTTGAAACAATTACAGTTTCCACAAAAATATGAAGCAGCACAGCTGTTTCCAACATTAATAATAATAAATGTTTCTTAAGAAGCAAATCAGAATACTAGCTTCTTATTCCAAACCTGTATTCAAACTATCTTATTTTGTGTTTCAAAGAAGAAAGAAATTACATCAAAATGTAAAGTTTTTTGGCTGAACTATCCCTTTAAAAACTTTAAATCCTCACATGGCTAAAAATACACTTCGAACAATCATGCAAGTTTGGAAACTGTTTGTTATGTGGCCATAACTCTTTCTGTCTAGGTGTCTGGAAATCTCTGACATCAGATGACCGATGTCTTCCATTCCCAACTGTGTTTCACTACTGACCGCGCAGGAAAACATCCAGAATGTCCAAGTGTCCATTTCCTGTCCTCATGCCTCACCCCATCTAAACCAGCACAATGCGTCTTTAATTACGTCACACTGACTCTTTCTTTTTATGTGTTTTCCTAGGAGCGTGTGTATATGCCGATGTGTGTGTTTCTGCATTTGTGACGCTGCATATCTCAGGGACGAGGCCATCCGAGGGGAACCTTAGGAAAATGACACAGAGGCTGATAAATGTGTTTGCTGTGGCACCAGGCAAAGCAAGCCTGACTGTCGCCTGCCTGCTTTTTCTCAGCAAACTGAATGCTGTTCTCATCCATCTCTGCTGTTAGAGTACAGTAGAGACTGTGCAGACTGAATATATACAGTAAATAAATAACGTTTGCATGTATCTAAGACATAATGCATTGCGCCCAAAATGAACTTTGTCATCATTTTTTCACCTTTTTGCAATTTTTCTTAAATTTAAACCAAGTAATATTATAAAATGGCAGATTTAGACGTATCACGGCAAGTTTGACGTCACTGACGGCAGTTGTCATTTTGGATGTCACACAAAAAAAAATGAACAACGACCTTATTTTTCATAACGTATGGTTTCGGAAGACTTGAAAAATAGTGCACGGCTCACATGAACTGCATTTGTTATACTTTAATGCACTTTTTTTGCTTTTGAAAATATACTCTACCATGCAAAAGACTGGGGTTAGTGTGTTTTGTTTTTTTAAGAAATTAATGCTTCTATTTAGAAATTACATATTAAATTTGTCAGAAGTAATAGTAAAAACATTTATAATGTTACAAAAGATTTATACTTCAAATAAATGCTCCACTTTTGAATTTTCAATTCATCAAAAAAAAAAAACATATAACCATTTCCACAAAACTGATTTCAACATTCAATACTAAGAAATGTTTCTAAAGAGGCAAATCAGCAAATTAGAATGATTTCTGAAGGATCATATGGCGCTGAAGTAATGATGCTGAAAATTCAGCTTTGCATCACAGGAATAAACTACATTACAAAATATATTCAAATAGGAAATAACTATTTTGAATCAGAATAATATTTCACAATATTACTGTTTTACTGTATTTTTGATCAAATAAATGCAGCTTTGGTGAGACTTCTTTCTGCTGAAAATTCAGCTTTGCATCACAGGAATAAATTACATTATAAAATATATTCACATAGAAAATAACTATTTTGAATCAGAATAATATTTCACAATATTACTGTTTTTACTGTATTTTTGATCAAACAAATGCAGTCTTGGTGAGACTTCTTTCTCCTGAAAATTCAGCTTTGCATCACAGGAATAAATTACATTTTAAAATATATTCAAATAGAAAATAGCTATTTTAAATAAGAATAATATTTCATAATATTACTGGTTTCACTGTATTTTTGATCAAACAAATGCAGCCTTGGCGAGACTTCTTTCTCCTGAAAATTCAGCTTTGCATTACAGGAATAAATTACATTTTAAAATATATTCAAATAGAAAATAGCTATTTTAAATCAGAATGATATTTCACAATATTACTGTTTTACTGTATTTTTGATCAAACAAGTGCAGCCTTGGTAAGACTTCTTTCATAAACTTTTGAACATTTACTGTAAATCAGCATCTTAGAAAAGAACATTTCAGACATCTTTCTTAACATCTCATTTTGTTTTTCCACGGAAGAAAGAAGAAATTGCAGAGCTGGAATGATATTAGAATGAGTAAAAATGTAATTTTCACGTAAACTAACCTATTAATTTAGTGAAATGCTACAGTATATTTTACTGTCAAAAAATAGTAAAAATTTATATGCAACACTCTTGTTTTAGTTTATACTAGTTGTACAAACTACCTCCTACATGTGATTAAACTCTGACCATTTTTATGACATAAATATACAATTGAAGAGTTCGCATGCAAAAGCATCTAAGTGCCATTTGAAAAGTTCTTCTTAAATGAGCATTTTTATCAGGTTCCTATGTGTAGGATTACTAATTTCACTTTAATGGCAATGAATCTTGTCATTACCACAAAAGTGAAATAACTGAACATAAACATAGGAGGCAGATAAAAATGCTAATTTTAGAAGAAAATTTCAGATGGCACTTAGAGGTTTTAGTATCTGAACTCTTCAATTAGATACCAGCATTGCATGTTTTCATGCCTCCCACATCTCTCATAAATCGAGAGTAAACTGTGGCTTCCTGAGTCGAAATACCTCTCCTGTGATGCTTCAGTTGAGAATGAGGTCACTGTCGCTTTAAGAAGCATCCTGCTCGAGCTCTTGCTCTTTGACTTCTGTGAGCGCCACTCAGATCTCCGTCCACAAATGTTGCTGATGTACAGAGAAAGAGAACAGGAACACACAAAGAGTTTAGATGTGAGAGTCTAACAGGATCACTGATTCACACATGGCTGGAACATCTTACGTGAGTCTGCTGTATGAAGATTGACTTTATTTGAAAGGTGAGTGTTTGGAAGAGACTTTTCTTTTAGTTTCACTGCCTCTTTCAAGTTAGCGAAGCTAGTAAAGTGCACTAGGATACAAAAGTCTGATTACACTACTTAAAACATTCATATTTTGCATCTTTTGTTCATCTAAAACATGATTTTACATTACAAATTACTTACATACAAATATATACAAATGTCAATATAATAATTTAAGTAAAATAATTAAAAATGTCTTAGCATTTGTCACATGATCAATTAGTATTTTGATTATTTTTGCTTATTAGTGACCTAGAAAATATGCTGATGCTCATTTCTTCTTCAAAGCTTTTCAAAACCCCAAAACTTCATGTTTATGTCCACTGTATATTGTTGAATTGGCTAAAACTCTTGCATAAAAGAGTGGTGGATCTCTTAACTTAACTTAACTTAACTTATCTCTGTAATTGTTTTATAGTTGTTTGACTATATGATTAGGTAATCTGTACTGATTTCCAAGGATTGAGTCGTTCATTATCTTAAAGGGAAAGTAAAATCAAAGACCGAATTCAACACAAAGCATCACTGAACTTCAGTTTCACCTTGAATGAAGAGGAAGGTTAGCTTGGCTAGTGATAGACATTTGATAGCAGTCATGCCACCATTGTTTAATACAAATGGAAACATGAACCTATATGAATATTTAAGCATTAGCTGGATGCAGCTGTGCAGCAATGGCTTATTAAAAACCAATGAGAAAGTTAAGGAAGCTCTCTGTGATGCGTTGTGGTCAGGCAGTTTAGGTTGTGGTTTTTATCCGCATTCACTATCTTTAGCACATGCAGGATATAAGACGCCTGAGTGTTTCTGAGTATCAGTTGTGCATCAAGATAAAGAAACAGCTAATATACCAGATGTTTTGACCAGTAAAAAGGTAGATTCTTAACAGACTGATTAGTTTGGATGTTGAATTCAAAATGATCAGATGTTATAAGGATGAATTAAAAATTCTGTCATCGTTATAATGCCATATAATGATGTTTTAGAAGAATCTTATGGCAGTTTCAGAGATTTGTTGATTTTGCTTTTTTTCAGAGCAGATTTTTGCCTTCAACTAACTTAAATAATTTTGGTAACACTTTAGTATAGGAAACAATTCTCACTGTTAACTAGTCACTTATTAGCATGCATATTAACATAGTGGCTGTTTATTAGTACTTATACAGCACATATTCTGCACAACTGTATTCTACATCATACCCAAAACCTGAATTTAACAACTACCTAAGTACCTAACTATTATCAAGCAGCAAATTAGGAGTTTAGTGAGAAAAAATCCGCTGTTAATGGTCTGTTAATAGCGAGAACTGGTCCTTAAAATAAAGTGTGACCATAATTTTTACTATTCTTTTTTTATTTCTGCTAATGTAACTTAACTTATTTCCATTAACATACTTTTTTTCCAAGTATGTTTTAGTTTTTAGTTTTACTTAACAGTAACAATACTGCTGTGGAACATAAAAATACAATTTAAAAAAATCTTCAAAGTCTTTTCCAATGCATTTCATTTTCTTATATAATGAATATATATATATATATATATATATATATATAAAAGTGTACAATATTTTAAAAGGTATAAAATACCATTTTAAAAATAAAATACTAAAATGTACCTTTGAGGTACCAATATGCATCCTTTAGGTGTAAATAATCTCAGTGATTTAAATTTTGACCTGTTCCTCACAAAAAATGTATTGAGAAGTCTAGAAAAATAGCATGCAAGCCATACACACTACTTCTATAAAGTTTTAATAGAATTTTCAAAAATATAAACATTTTTTTTTAATGTTTTACAAAATGTTATTTTTTAATTCTATAAGAAAATGACATGCATTGGAAAAGATGTTCCACAGCAGTGTTGTTACTGTTTACTAAAACTAAAACTTAAAAATACTTGTGTGTTAAAATATGCATGTTAATTGAAATAAGATAAACCATTAGCAGAAGTAAAAAAGAATATTAAAAAAATGTTTTAGTTAATTGAAGGCATCTGCTCTGTTTAAGTACTAAAATTACTAAAACAAACAAACAAAAAAAACAGAAAAAAGAAAACTAAAATAGGAATACAAAATTAAACAAAACAAAATAACAAAAACTTCAAAATGACAATGGACAACTGAAAAATAAAAACTAATTCAAAATATTAACAAATACTAAAATAGCAGTAATGATACTACAAGAACACTGCTCCACAAAAATAAACAACAGCATGGTTTTGAATGAAATGAAGTTGAATAAATCCTGACAGACTGCTTAGTCCTGATTAGTTTGGATATTAAATTCAAAATGATCAGATGTTAAAGGGATGAAATGAAACTTCGGTCATTATTTAATGACAGTCATGTTGTTTAAAAATGTTTTAACAGAATTTTGTTAAAAATTCAAACAGAACTTTGTTGGAGCACTCAACATCATATAATATATTTTTACAAGGAACAGACCGAAATTTAAGTCAACGGGGATGGTTCCCCTTTCAAAAGGTGCTAAATTGTACCTTTGAAGTACCAATATCCATCCTTTAGGTGTAAATAGCATCAATGACTTAAATTTAGTCTGTTTATGATAAATTTAACATTTATATGTTGAGAAGTCTAGAAAAATAGCATGCATGTCATACAGACCAGTTTTATAAATCTTTTATATAATTTTCAAGAATCTAAAAAATATATAAAGAAAAAAAAAAAAATATATATATATATATATATATACACACACACATGAGAAAATGACACACATTGGAAAAAAATCTTGGAAAATATTATGCTGTTACTGTTAACTAAAAATACATTTAAAAATACTTTAAAAATGTAAATAATTTCAAATAAAAAGAAAAATAGATTATATTAAATAAAAAGTAAAAAAGAATATTAAAAATTATTTTAGATATAATGCAAAAATTTGTTTTAAGTACTAAATTACTAAAACTGAAACAGAAATGAGATAAATTATTAAGAAATGAGAAAAAAACTAAAATAAGAATAAAAAAAATTAAACAAAAAATAAAAACTTTAAAATGAAAATGGAAAACTGAAAAATACTATACTAAGATAGCAGTAATGATACTACAAAAACGCTGCTCCACAGAAATACACAACAGCATGGTTTTGAATTAAATGAGGTTAACTAAATCATGAGAGTTTTCTTTTTTTGTGTGTGTGTGTGTGACCTAGTCTTTGAATTGATTTCAAGTGGGTCAGATGTTAAAGGGATAGCTCATCCAAAAGTGAACATTCTGTCATTATGTCGTTCCAAACCTGTAAGACCTTTGATCATCTTCAAAACACAAATGAAGATCTTTTTGATGAAATACGAGAGCAAAATAGTCCATGTGACATCAGAGGTTCAACCGTAATGTTATAAAGCTACGAGAATACTTTTTATGCACGTCTGTCTTCAAGAGTACCACGATGTGTTGCTGCCTTTGCAGGGTCAGAAAGCTCTTGGATTTCATCAAAAATATCTTTATTTGTGTTTCAAAGACAATTGAAGGTCTTACAGGTTTGCAACGACATTAGGTTGAGCAATCAATTACAGAATTTTCATTTTTGGGTGAACTGTCTCTTTAACTCTCATTCTGTCTTACATAAAAGGGAAGTAAAGCGAACCGTTAGTGCTGCAAGATGAATTATTATGCTTGAGAGAAACTGAACTGATATATTAGGCAAGACCTGTTTACTATATATTTCTTATGATTTCAGGACTCACCCTCACAGTGGATGGAGAAGGTTTAATCTGCTTTAGTCCTGCGGGGAACATCACTCCATCATGGATCCACTCGATAACCCGAACACAGAGAAGTTGATCTTCTACCTGACAGTGCCGCTGTCTACAATCATCATCTTCTCCAACCTCTTTATCATAATAGGAATCGCCTGCAACCGGCAGCTCCACAACACTCCCAACTACTTCTTCTTGAGCCTGCTAGTGGCCGACTTGTGCACCGGCATCACCCTGCAATTCATTCCCCGCATGTCGCTCGAACGGCAGCTGGATTTCAAGCACTGCTTGGTGATGTACATCTTCCCAAACTTTATATTCCTGTCGTTCCTCTTCAATCTAGTGATGGTGCATTATGAACGCTACCTGTGCATCGTCAGCCCGCTCCACCACAGCCAGTTTTGGGTTCACCGCTGCTTTCCATTGGCCTTGTTGACCGTTTGGCTCCCGCCGTTGCTGTACGCATCACTTCCCGCCTTTGGATGGAATAACTGGGTGGAACCCAACACCAACAAGAGCTTTGACTCAAACGAGACACTCTTGAGATCATCCACGTCTCGTAACTCCTCTAAAGAGGATGAGGTTTGCACCTACAAGCAGGTTTTTCCCAAGGCCTTCATTTATTTGGAAGTTTGCGGATTGGTGCTGCCAGCCATGCTGTCCATAGTAGCCATGACGGGACGGGTGTTGTGGATTGCGCACAAGCAGCTCCAGAACATCTGTAAGCTCCACCGCGCCGTGGACCGGCTTCAGCAGCAGCAGCCGTCGGACCATGAGCAGCAGCTTAACCTACGTTACGCCAAATGCGTGGCCGCCGTGTCCCTCACGTTCCTGGTCTGCTGGGTGCCGTACATCATCTTCCAGCTCATGTCCGTGACAGCTCTTCAGGGTGGAGAGAGATCGCAGAGCTCTTCTTTGTACATCATCATGTCCTGTACGGGAATCGGGAGCATGGCCGTCATTCCGCTCATACTGGGACTGGCCAACAAGCAGTACACTGAGCCCATCAGCAGGGTAATGCTTAAACTGAGAAACCGCTGGAGGGGAGGACAGAATAACAGAGATATTGCACTTTGATGAGCGGACAGTGAGTGGGTAGAATGTTTCAGTTGAATGTCTAAATTAAAGTTGTGCATTGAATGCTTTATAAAAATACACTACTGTTTAAATGTTCGGGGTTGGTTAGATTTTTTCAAAAAAAAAAAAAAAAAAGTTTTATCAATGCTGCATTTATTTGATAAAAAATCCATGAAAATTGTTAAATATTATTACAGTTTCAAATCTATTTAAATATATTTTCAATTGTAATTTATTCCTGTGTTTCAAAGCTGAATTTTCAGCATCATTATAGTCTTCAATGTCAAATGATTCAGAAATCATTCTAATATGCTGCTTTGCACCTTAAGAAACATTTCTAATTTTTATCAGTTGTGCTGCTTAATGTTTGTGTAAAAACTATGATTGATTTCTTTTCAAAAAAGTTCAAAAGAAAAGCATTTAACTGAAATAAATGTGACCCAGGGCCACAAAACCAGTCATAAGGGTACATTTTTTGAAACTGAGATTTATACATCATCTGAAAGCTGAATAAATAGGCTTTCCATTGATATATGATTTGTTAGGATAGGAAAATCTGGAATCTGAGGGTGCAAAAAAAAAAAAACTTTAAATTTGTTCAAACGAAGTTCTTAGCAGTGCATATTACTAATCAAAAATTATGTTTTGATATATTTACGGTAGGAAATGAACAAAATAACATGCTCTTTACTTAATATCCTAATGATTTTTGACATAAAAGAAAAAAATATTATTTTGACCCATATTTTTGGGTATTGCTACACGTATACCCGTGCTTCTTAAGACTGTTTTTGTGGTATAGGGTCACAAATGTCTTCAGTGTCACTTCTGATCAATTTAATGCATCCTTGCTGAATAAAAGTTACAATTTCTTTAAAAAAATAAAAATTACTGACCCTAATTTTTTGAACAGTAGTGTAAAAGAACAAAACACTCTATTAGTCAGTAATCACATCTGTCTCTTTTTATGTCAGAGAGTTTTGTGTTGAACTGAAAAGTCTTGCATTTGTTCATCTTGTGTATATGTTTTTATGCCTTGCAAATTTAAATTTAAATTTAAATTTTCTGTGATGTATTTTATACTGGTGTGATGTATTCTACATTGTTGTTACAAATTGTGCTGATTTGTTACCAAGATAAAGTCACTGAATAATGTAGACTGCAAAAATGACTTGTCAGTCTTGGATGCATCAGTAAAAATATGTTTTAATAAAACCAATTAGTAATGTTTTACTGTATGCAGCAGAAATGTGTTTCTGAGTTATATTATAGCTGTATATTTTCAAGCATATTTTTCATTCTTCGACACTATGGTTATTTTTTTAAATAGCAAATCTAATGGCAAATAAAAATCTAAAATAAATATTTTTTTTCAAACCAAAAAAATGATATTTAATTACTATCTAAAAAAATGCTAGTTTTTTTTTCACATAGGTGGATTGTTTTGACTCAGGCGTCCAGTTTTATTTAACCCTTCAACTGTCACTCCCATTTTTGAACACAGACATAAAAATGCACTATCCAGACTTAAATTTTTATAATTCATGAATGAAAACATTTTGTAATATGATTTTGATTTACATTTTCCATGGTAATGCAATGTCTGATTTCAAAAGGCCTTTCAAAGGACGAATTTTGAGATGTTAAGTTTTGAACTGATATATAATTTCTTATGATATGTATAGCGTGAAAGGGAAAAAGGAAACGAAGAAAGTCTTTTGTGACAAAGTATAGTTTGTCATGATTAGATTAGAATTTATTTGTAATATGGTGAAGTAAACTTAGGTGTCCCACAGAGTGGAAGTTAAAGGGCTAATCTAAACATGACAAACTATACATCATTGGAAAGGTCTACGACTCCTAAATAGATATTTTACCATATTTTTGTGTTACAAATTATGTAGGAAAAGTAATAGATTAATATATGTCAAGAGTGCAACTTAAAAAAAAATCTACATCATAACATGAGTTCTGACCTTTGTCACAAAAGACTTTCTTTTCTTTTTCCCTTTCACACTTTAGATATCATAAGAAATTATACATCATTTCAAAACTTAAAATCTCAAAATTCATTCTTTGAAAAGCATTTTAAAATCAGACATTGCATTACCACGGAAAATGTACATCAAATTCATATTACAAAATGTTTTCATTCATGAATTATAAAAATTT
Organism: Cirrhinus mrigala; assembly: GCA_036247105.1. Taxonomy (NCBI): domain Eukaryota; kingdom Metazoa; phylum Chordata; class Actinopteri; order Cypriniformes; family Cyprinidae; genus Cirrhinus; species Cirrhinus mrigala. The sequence continues at coordinate 30,742,219 of CM070015.1, forward strand.
AAGTCTGGATAGTGCATTTTTATGTCTTTGTTAAAAATTGGGAGTGACAGTTAAAGGGTTAAGTCAACTATTGCTTAAATATCACTATATTCCTTGCTTAAAATGAACCCGAAATAGGTTAGAAATTAACATTTATTAATATGTTCAATGAATGAGCATTTATTAATAAGTTAAATAAATAATAATTAAATAATATATTTTTTTGAATTGCTTATTAATAAAAGTTCATTATTTGATTATTGCTGATGCCTCTAGTAATTATGTGTCCGGTTTTTAATTTACAACCTACTCTGGGTGCATTTTAAGCCAGCCAAATAATAATTTTTAAACAACTGTTGAGTTAAATAAAACTAGCCAAAGGGCTGTGGTTAAACATTTAACCCAACCGCTGGGTCAAAACAACACATTTGCTGGGTTTGTCCATATTTCAAACCAGTGCTGAGTTGTTTTTAACCCAGCATTTTTAGAGTGTAATATATATTTTTCATTTCATTAAATGTTAAATTTACATTCAGTGAAAAATATAAATACTATATGTCATGGATATAAAAATACAACACTAAAAATTCATTGTTTTTCTTGGTTTGGCTAGGGAAAACCATATTCTTCAGCCATCTATCTATCCATAATTACAAATTGAGGAGGCTACAACATATTGGTTTCCCAAACTTTCATAATCTAAACATTTCTCACTAAAATAAACCATTTACAATGAAACAGATTTTTTGACGTCATATAGTAAGTAAATAAACCGTTCTGGGAACTTTAAATTGGCCAATGGGTTAGTATGTGATCATAGATGTTGTCAGATATTTTTGCAACTGAGATATAAGTGTTTCGAAATATCCTACTCATACGCTCATTCCCAGAAACTGTCCTTCCGATGACAAACTAACAGTGTGTTCATCACGGTGGGAAATTGTCTGAGTCTGGAGGAACTCTTTTAAATATTGTGTGTGTTTGCATACTGTCTGTGTGAGCCACAAGACAAAGAGCTAAAAACACAAATTATCTGTAAACAAGAGATATAAAGACAAATTGAGCTGTCCTGATGGTTTGTGTTGCAGGGTAAAATGTTAAACTGAAATGTTGAGTCCCTTGAGAGCATTACAGTAAGTTCACTACAAACATTGGCAGCTACACTCAAATGTTGATCATTACTCACAAGAGCATTTATATAAAGAAGAAAGTATTTGATTAAACTCTTAGTCTGTAAGTCTGACTCTTTGTTCCCCATAGTTTTGAAATAGAAGCCAAACAAGGTCAATAGTGTAAAAAACCACAAACACACCCTCACCCCCCCCACCCACCCACCCACACTCACACATGCAAGTGCATCTCTTCCACTTTCGATACCCAAAACTTTCTTCCTTTTTGCTACTCACAGAGTTCTCTTAACTTTTTCAGCCATCATCAGAAAACAATCTAATGAGTGGTGCATGCAAAGCATTTCTATTGCTTAGAGGAGACCTATTATGCCCCTTTTTACAAAATGTAATATAAGTCTCAGGTGTCCCCAGAATGTGTCTGTGAAGTTTCAGCTCAAAACACCCCACAGATCATTTATTATATCATTTAAAAAATGCATATTTTGAGTGGAAGCAGAAGCACGCTGTTTTCGTGTATGTCTCTTTAAATACAAATGAGCTGCTGCTCCCCGCCCCCTTTTCCAGAATAAGGCTGTGCCTTTACAGATCCTAACAGTTCCTATACTCTGCTAAAAAAAACACCTGTTTGGTTTTGATTATCATGTCTATTGCATTGAAATCATGTGTTTTATACCATATAAGTTTAAACTTACGATAAAGGGTTTTCTGAGTGTACACATCCGAAGCACGCAACACAGAAAATGGCTGTCACATGGCATGTGAGTACTAAACGAAGTTCTCTTTCATGTCTTATTGCACTTGAACTGTCAAATACACACAAGTCTATGTTAAAAACACACAGGAGTTACAAAAACAGTTGGTTATGTCTGTGAAGGTGAACAGAAATCGCATGTTTATATTTGATCTATAATGTCTAATATTATATAATTAATTATAATATAAATATGAATAAATATTAAATATAATATTATAATAAGATCCCCTTTCTATGTCACTGGGGGAGCGAAATCTGAACAGCTCATTTTTTTCACAAGCTTGCAGAGAAAGGTTTACCAAAAAAAAGTTACTGGGTTGATTTTTCACATTTTCTGGGTAGATGCACCGGGGACCCAATTATAGCACTTAAACATGGAAAAAGTCAGATGTTCATGATATGTCACATTTAAACTTACATTTAGGGATTAGAACTCCTGATCTAAAGTATTAAATATTGCTCCAAAAAAAAAAATTGAGTTACTTTATAAACATATCTTTGTGGTTCATTTATCAAATATAATGTAAATAGTTTAATATGATTAAATATTTATGAAAGATATCGGACACTGTCCAGGCAATGTTAAATAATACTAACGGTTCAAACACAATGGAGATCAAAATTAGAGAACAATCTATGAATACTTGATTTTTTATGAAATATTGTTTATCTTCATTGCTCAAAATTTTAAGAAATATTAGCTGTAGGTGACAAAATAATCAAGGCATTTCAACAAAAAACATTATTTTGTGGAATATATCGTGATCAAAATTAGAGAACAGTAACCACTGTAGCACAAAAGAAGATTAAAACGCAAAATTTCGGCAGGTTACAGCTGTCAGAAATTAGTAGGAAGTGTAGAAGCCCTTGCTTTGAATGACTTTAGCACATCTACAGTCACAGGACATCACTAGTTTCTCACACTTTGCTGATATAATGTTGCTACACTCTTCTTCCGCTCTCTTTCATAATTACTACAGTAACTGCAGTGGGTTTCTTAGCCCAAATGATTTTCCAGAGATTTTCAGTCAAGTTTGGCCTCCCATTTCATTATTTCAGTGTTCTTAGCTTCAAGGAACTGCTTTACCTGTTTTGCAGTGTGACAGGGGCATTGTCTTGAATGAAAATTGCAAGCTGATTGGGAGATGCTTGCAGGGAAGGAACTGCATGATGCTGTTGCTGCATGTTTCTTCAGTTTGACGCTGAACAAAATGTTTCCTATCAGACCCAAATAAATTGTGAAACGTGAACTTTGGACCAGTTCTCCTCTCTCTACACAACATGCTCCTCAACAAAGGTGAGCTTAGCCTTTTGATTCTTTCTGCTGATGAGAATATTGGTCACTGCAAAGTGCTCTTTCAGTCCGACTTCTCTAAAACGTCCCGAGACAAATCCTTACCCTGTTCAGCGCTGAACTAGTGAGCAATTCCGACTGCAGTGTTAGAGTCTTAGCATTATCTTGTCTTCTCATGCATTTGTCTTACGTGAGCAACCAGCCTTTTGGGGGGACCTGAATGAATTAGTGTCATTGTAAACCTGCAATTTTCAAGAAATCACAGATTTTGAATGACCAACTTCTCTTGCTTCTTAAGGTCATTCATTTGGATGAACTCCTGGCGTAGGGTTTCAGTCACCTTAGAGCAGCCTGCCATTTTGCAATCTCAGTGAAAATTGGATGAATGCTGCCAGTTAAATAGGGTTTGTCATATAATTAAGGAAATTAGCACCAGGTGCCAGATTAACACAAATAAGTGTTTGTCTAACTTTGATCAGAGTTCTTTATGAAATATCTAATTTAAGTTCTTTATACTGTGCTTCAGAATACAATTTATTTATGAATTATGATTGAAAAACTGCCCTTCTACTCCTGTAAGGATAACTTCAAATAGGACTAAGCAGTGACCTTGAAATTTGGGAAATTATAGGTTGTTCTTTAAATATGATATCCACTGTAAATGAAAAAGAATTCAGTATACAGTCTATTTGACCTTTGACCTTCAGTCTCTGAAGAGTGGCTCTTGGCTACTCAACAAGAAGGGAGGACAGAAACTCCTGCTTTTGCGCAAGGACCTCTGTATAAGGTATGGCATGTTTAGAAATATGACAAATATAATATAACAACAGGTGAGATATGCTATAGAAGAGCATAATATAAACACCACCTCAGTGTTTTTAGTGCAATGTCCGGGAGACGCTCAGATTCATTAAATTACTTATAGTGCAAATGTGAGAATGTGTGATCTTAAATCTATCTGATTATGTCTGTTTTTCGAAATTAAAATTCAAAAGTATTTTAATGTATTTAATTTAAAATAAAACAAATAACAATGCCAGTGCATAACAGTTTTGACAACGGAACCATAAAAATATCTTAATTGTATTTATTATATATTTATTATGTTGTGTTATTATATTACATTATAAGTTTTTTTTTTTTCTTAGGAGTTAATTTCAGGAAAACATGTCCAGATCATTTCACCCTAAAATCCAAAACTTATGCAAATTACATTTTGTTAAAAAAAATGTATAAAATAAACTGTTCTTAAATGCAAATCAATTTCAATGTCACATTTAAAATTTAAATATTAATATTTAAATAAGCAAAAATAAAAGGCAGCGCAACAAATACAACTGAAAATGGTGATGAATAAATATATTACTATCTAAATTACATATATTTCCCCTATTCCAGTAATGAGAATGAAAATTTTGTTTGTTATGGCTATAAAAATTGGTGAGACTTCCCAATGGCGATGACCAGAAAGGTTATTGGGTTTCATAAGATTCCCACATTAATAAAACTGTTTCCTTTCATCTGTTGGGGACTGTATTATATTCACTTGCATCATAAAATCCATTTGCACTGAAGTAGACCCCCAAAAGAAAGGAGCATCCTACCTAGCCCAGGTTAATTCAGACCATTTATTGTGCTGTGACCTTTTATTCTGAAAACCAGATCCAATAAGAGTCAATGTAAAGGTGCTTTCATCACCACAGCTGAAGTATAGCCACAAATCAAAATTTAAAATTAGATTATTTTACTTATCAGAGAAGGATGTGTGCATTTTTACTGAAATGGTAACTAGATAAAAATCGAATACACTTGATCAAAAGCAATACTCATCTTTTTACCTGTTTGTTCTGCTCTCCTTCATCTTTATAGCAAGTGGCAGCAACCTCATACTGGCTGATCAGTTTCAGGATGTTCTCTGTCTTTGTGCTTCTGTCTTTCACCTTGGGATTAAAGCTCAGCAGATCTTCTTCTTAAAGAAAGAAATGGTTTACACAGAAATTAAAATGTTCATTATTTATTCACTCTTATTTCAAATCAAACACGTAAGAGATACTTTAAAGAATATTCAAGCTGCTGTTTTGCAAAAAAATGTTCTAAGAATGCTTTGCTAACAGTCCGATTACGGTATAAACATGTTAAGTTCAAAACATCCGTTTTTTAAATGTTTTAAACACATTTTTTTTCTTTGTTATGCAAATGTTAAGCAAACATTCCATTTTGAAAGGGAATGTTACTTTTGAATGTTCTCTGAACATTCTGAAACAAACAGACGAACATCTAACATTCTAAAAAATAACGTTTGAGGGAACCTTGCCAGAATGTTAGCAAAAGTTCTGACAACATTCCCTGTTAGCAGGGTACACTGAAAGTGCATGGTGATTTTCACTCAGCCTGTCATTGTACTCGAGGAATCAACAGGTGGAAAAGCTGCCGGATGTGATTTATCTCCCTGAGAAATAGCACTCATCTCGACTGGCCTGTGCATCTGGGATCCTTTGAGTCAGAATGATTTATGCAAGAATAATATTATAGATTTATACAACCATAACTGAGCAGAAACAGACAGCGGCTGTGCTGTCGTTTGTATTCACACAGACTCCTTCTCAAATGATAATCATGCCTTTTCTTATAGATGGACACTATATTTTGAGGAGAGCATGCATTAGTGTCTCTCTGTGTACACAGATATGATAGATGGTTTTAATTTGTGTCGTCAGTTGATACAAACTGAATCTTACGGGAGTTTAGGAGTCTAGTCTAGAATTTTCTGTTTATAAGAAGTCTATAATCTCTACTTTCATAATTCAGTTAAGTAAAGGATTCTGATGTTCATCTGTTTTTGTGTCTTTCCAGATTGTTTGGCAGTTCATAACAATCTATTGTCAGTCTTGTGAGGCTAAAGCGCTACTACAATGTTTAGTCTCCCAAGTTTTGTTTACTCCTGATTTTTCCAAACCTCTGACACAATTTTTGACCTATGGCATTTATGGCTTGCAAACAATGGTTTGTCACGCATTCAGTTGTCATATTACTTACCATTAAACTACTTCTCTTTTTATAAAACATATTTAATTATACTAACATATTAAATTATCACATGAAAGCTACAGATCTGTGTGAAACTATGTGCTAACACACATCTTTAAGGTCAAGACACAACAAAAACATTGCAAATTTTTTTTTTTTTCAGCTCACTATTAAGTTCTTGAATAGAAACCTGTTTAGTGACATAAAATTGTTGTTATTATATATGTTATTGCCAGAAAAACATATATCAAATGTAAAAGATGAACATTTAGTTGTCTCTCTGTAATTATTCCAGAGGCAAAAATATATATAAATTCCACTATGAGAAAACCTCTATGAATATTCTAGACTTTTAATAAGTTACCTTGAAAATGTCCATGGCCTTACCTTATAATTATGAGGGGAAAATAATTCTAACGTGGACGGAAACACCGAAAAAACGATAGTGTGATTCATTTCCACGAATTCTTGTTTTCGTTAAACCAGTAAAAAAAAAAAAAAAAAAAAAAAAAAAAACCTGATTCAGTGGTTCTTTTACGTCACGGCGTAATTACGAAATCACGTGGGATATCCCGGTGTTACATATAAAAAAAAATGTACTATTAAAATTTACTTTTCGTCCCCTTAGTCAAATCTTCGATTCACTTCTGTTGGTTTGTTGGAAAGACACAAATAGAGAACCGCGTTTAGCCTACTGAATCACTATGATTCAAGCGAATCGTTTAGGCCGCTTCCAGTTCAAACGATTCATTAAAAAGATCCGACCCCAAAGAACGATTCCTGTGTACCTGCGTGTAAAATAGAAATCTGAAGGCAGATAATTCATACTGATTCTTTAATTTATCTACAGGCGACTATAATATCAATCGTGCAGGAATCCTGTATACTGTCTGTGATACAGTCCTTCATGATTCCTACAGAAGTTTTCTAGTGAGTAGCACAGATATAATGCGGTCTCTGCTGCCCTCCTGTGGCGATGAGAGACAATGCCACAAGTATCACTATCATAATAATTGCTTTTTAAAAACGAAAGAGATGCAATAAAGCAAAGTATGGAAAGTCTTATAGCATTATCATATACTTCTAAAGATTATTAAAGGCTAAATATTAAATGCATTTGAATTATCTGGAGGCCCAGGAGAATGTACATTATTATACAGGGTATCTTTTTATAATAGCTTTATAAAAGCCTTGTCTTGCCTTTACATGAATCATTTTCTCTAGCGGTAGTTATGATGGTGACAAAAAACAGTCCAAAACCTTAAATTAGATTATTTTTGTGAATTATGTCCTTACATATATATTTTTAAATGGCTCTAAAAAAGATAAAATAGGATAAAATATAATAAAATAAAATAAAACCACTATGGAATACATTCAGACAAGAGTACTTTTCAAATTCCATTTTAAAACATAAAATGTATTAATTTTAATATTTATTGACCTTTTTTTTTTTTTTTTTTTTAAATGTTTATATTTTAATAAAAAGCTTATAATAGGCTGTATAGTGCCCAGTGTGACAACTTACCCCTACAAGCTATTGCTATTGGGGCATGTTGTCACAAAAGTTCAAAGTGTGTTCAGTGAACTATATTTTTTCTGTGCTGTAACAGTGGAATTATGGCAGGTTTTAGACAATGTCATATACAGAGGCTTCACATGTGCAAAAACAATTAATAGCCCTACTGAAAACTGTATGTAGGCCTATGAAATATGACCAGATGAAGAGTGCAATATGACCTGACAGGATTACTGAGATAAACATGCTTCTTCTGCTGCTATGTACTTTTCAAATAGCATTTTAAAACATAAAACATTAATTTCAATATTTTCAATCTTTTTTTGTTTGTTTGTTTTAATGTTTTTATTTATTTATTTAATTATAATAGGCTGTTTAGTGTCCAGTGTGACAACTTACCCCTACAAGCTATTGCTATTGGGGCATGTTGTCACAAAAGTTCAAAGTGTGTTCAGTAAACTATATTTTTTCTGTACTACAACAGTGGACATATGGCAGGTTTCTGTTTAGAAAATCTTGTACACAGAAGCTTTACATGTGCAAAAAACAGTTAGCACTATTAAAAATTGTATGTATGAAATACTAAGAGTGAAATATGACCTGAACGTGTTTTTGACAGGATTTGCGAGATAAACAGTCTGCTTCTATGTACATCTCAAATAGCATTTTAAAACATAAAATGTATTAATTTCAATATTTATTGACAATTTATTGTTTTACTGTTCATATTTTGATAAAAAGTGCCCAGTGTGACAACTTACCCCATAAGCTATTACTATTGGGGCATGTTGTCACAAAAGGTCACAGTGAACTATATTTATTTATTTTTGTACTATAACAGTGTCAGTTTTTTTAGACAATGTCATACATGCAAAAACAATGAATAGCACAACTGAAAAGTCTATGTAAATATGAAATATGACCTGAATGTGTTCTTGACAGTTCTTGTTTGCTTTTATATTAATCAATATTTTTCAATATTTATTTACCATTTATAGTTTTACTGTTCACTTTTTGATCAAAGTTTTATAGGTTGTTTGGTGCCCAGTGTGACAACTTACCCCATAAGATATTACTATTGGGGCATGTTGTCACAAAAGGTTCAGTGTTCAGTGAAGTGTATTTTTTTTCTGTACTGTAACAGTGGAAATATGGCAGGCTTTTTTAGACAATGTCATATACAGAAGCTTTACATGTGCAAAATAATTAATAGATAATAGATTTTGATTAAAAAAAAAAAAAAAATGCTTATAATAGGCTGCCCAGTTTGACAACTTACCCCACAAGCTATTGCTATTGCATGTTGTTACAAAAGTACTTTTTCTGTACTGTAACAGTAGAAATATGGCAGGTTTTTAGACAATGTCATACACAAAGCTTTACATGTGCAAAAACTATTAATAGCACTACTGAAAAGAGTATGTAAATATGAAATATGACCAGGTGAGCAGTGAAATATGACCTGAATGTATTTTTGACAGTTCTTGTCTGCTTCTTGTAGCTTTCAAATAGCATTTTAAGACATGAAGTGTATTAATTTCAATATTTATTTGCAATTTATTGTTTTACATTTCGATAAAAAGCTTCTAATAGGCTGTTTGGTGCCCCATGTGACAACTTACCCCATAAGTTATTACTATTGGGGCATGTTGTCACAAAACGTCTAAGTGTGTTCAGTGAAGTGTATTTTTTTCTGTACTGTAACAGTGGAAATATGAGAGCCTTTTTTAGTCAATGTCATATACAGAAGCTTTACATGTGCAAAATAATTAATAGATAATAGATTCTGTTAAAAAAAAAAAAAAAAAACAAAAAACGCTTATAATAGGCTGCCCAGTGTGACAACTTACCCCATAAGCTACTGCTATTGTGTGCTATGAAGTGTGTTCAGTAAAGTGTGTTCAGTCTTTTTCTGTACTGTAACAGTAGAAATATGGCAGGCTTTTAGACAATGTCATACACAAAGCTTTACGTGTGCAAAAACAGTTAACAGCACTACTGAAGTGTATGTAAATATGAAATATGACCTGAATGTAGTCTTGACAGTTCTTGTCTGCTTCTTGTAGCTTTCAAATAGCATTTTAAAACATGAAATGTTTTAATTTCAATATTTATTTACCATTTATTGTAATAACTTGTAATAGGCTGTTTGTTGATCCATGTGACAACTTACCCCATAAGTTATTACTATTGGGGCATGTTGTCACAAAAGTAATTTAGCAAAATTCAAAGTCTTTCTTTTAATAATAGGGTGAAATATGACCTAGACATGTTTTTGACAGGATCTGTGAGATAAACAGTATATATAGAATAGACAAAACACAACTTGTACATGCATGTGGCAACATGCAACACACACAAATACACATTATGTGATATGAAATAATTTTTCCAGGTTTTCAAATGCTTTTAAAGTAAACCCTACACTAAATTTTCAGCAGTGCAGTTTGAGAGTACATCCTTGTTTATCCTCTGAGGGAATTTCCAAACAAATGAGATCTGTGCAGGTGTAGACTTACATCCCACTGACCAATCACTGTAAAGAGCTGAACGCACCAGACACAGCCGAGTCTATATATAGCCGCTCCCAAACCCCCCTCGCACTACCTGCCGCAGGTAAAACAACAGACCGCGTCTCGCAAGCACGTTCAAAGGCACCTCTAATCCGCACCATGTCGTTCAGGAGCCCTTCCAGGAGTTTCTCCAGCTCAAGTCTGTCTGGCAGCTTGGGGTCAAGGGGCAGTTTGTTTGGGGGCATTTCCTCAGCCGCCATAGGGAATCTGGCAAACACACTGCGTCCGATCGCGCAGATCAACAGCAGCACTCTTCCCCCAGTTGATGATAAAGAGACCATGAAGGGTCTGAACGACCGTCTGGCGGGGTATCTGTCAAAAGTGCGACTCCTGGAGGAGTCCAACAACAAACTGGAAGAGCAAATCAAAGAGGCTCTAAAAAGGAAAGAAGCTGAGAGCGGCAGAGACTGGAGCGCCTATGAGAAGATAATTGCTGATCTGAGAAACCAGGTGAGCAAATAAAAGGTTTTGTTAATTATTCATGCGTGCTTTCTTATCATAAAGCACACAGCCAAACATTTGGACACACCTACTTATTCTTTATGAGACTATTTTCCTTGTTTTAGAATAATAGTAAATCATTGAAAAGCACAAATGAAAGTATGGGAATTATATAGAGACCAAATATGTTCTTCTATTTGAGCTTCTGCAAAGTTTCCGCCCTTTAAAATCCAGGTTCATCAGTGTTGGACTCATGGAGTGTTGTTGATGCTTTTTCTTCACTATCCACTCTAACTCTTTTTATTAAAAATAAAAAATGTTAATTAAAATTTAATTTGAACTGGTTGTGCTTTTGGATTAAGCTTGTAAAGACATGTTCAAGAACAACTTGCTAAAAATATGTTGCAACTACCTTTAAAATTTTAATGGTTTAAATATATTAAATTTAATGTAGAACTGATTCAATACATAAAATCTTTTCATAATGCATCTTTATTTAACCATGTAAAAAGATGCAAAATTGAAAAGTGGATGCATTAAAAAAGCCAGAGGGTTACAAAAATATTACTGAATTGGTCTATTATATTAAATTATATTACATTAAACTTCTTTTAAAAAAAATACAGGAACCAACATTTACCAACATTTACATGGCAAAACTATTAAAATGCAAATAATTAAAATTCTAAATTTCACCTAAAAAAAAAAAATAAAATAAAAAACCTTCAATATTTATTTTTTATAATGCATTATTTAACCAAGTAAAAAGATGCATTTTGCATATATAATAATGTTGCAAATACAATTAATGAACAATCTATTTTTTTTAAACTTTACACAAAAAATACAGGAACCAAACTTTGAAAATGTGCCAAAACTATTAAACTATTCGCAAATAATTTATTATTATATATATTTAATTAATTTATTTATTTTTTTAGATTTTTAAATTAGTTTTTTAAAGAGGTATAACCATTTAAAATCTTAAATTCTTTTTATTTATTATATAATTAAAAAAAAAAAAAAACTATGTTACTATGTTCCATGTACTGCGTTAGGCTAACTGAGACTTGCATGTTATTGCTCTTTTGTTGATTCTGATTGCTTCTATTGTCCTCTTTTTTAAGTCGCTTTGGATAAAAGCGTCTGCTAAATTTCTAAATGTAAATGTAAACCATTTAATTGTTTGATATGATTTAGTCTATTTCCCTCTATTGGTTATAAGCATAAAGTTTAATGACAATTGTTAACAAAAAAAAAAAAAAAAAAAATCTTAAATGCTGTAATGAGAACCCTAAACATAAGACAATGTCATGAGTGTTTGTGTTTGTAAATCAACCCCTCAGCTCCAGGAAATAACTATGGACAATGGCAGACTTTTCCTACAGATAGACAATGCCAGGCTGGCTGCTGATGATTTCAAAGTCAAGTGAGTTTTTTATATATTGATGATGAAAAAGAAAAAAAAAAAAAAAACTAAGCAGTTGCAGTACTTTGCTGTAAATATGACACACGCCCTATGGTTTCTAATGTAAATGAACTGCTCCCGGCAGGTTTGAGTCAGAGCAGGCCATGCGGCAAGGGGTGGAGCAGGATCTGGCACGACTCCGCAAGATGCTGGACGACACTTATATGGGCCGCATGCAGCTGGAGAGCCAGATCGAGTCCATGAGAGAAGAGCTGGCGTTCCTGAAGAAGAGCCATGAGGAGGTACACGCCTTAAACACACAGTTCAACACTGATTAAACATCAACACATCAAACCTACAGAAATGTACTCGTACAGGTTGTTCGTTTGATCTGTCTTTGTATGAGACTCATTGTTGGACCACAAACAGTCACAAACAGCAGCAGTTAGTAGGCTAGTTAATAGAGCGCAACGAAAGCAAACATCAGTCCCGGAAGTAAGATCTAATTAATTTTACTGTGTAGTTCTGTAAATAAGTGTAATTTAACAAATGGCGTGATTAAATCAAAAATTTAAATTTTATTTTATTGTATTAATTTAATGGTAACTTTGTAATATTAATATCATCACATATTAATATTACTTGAATTAAATAAATATTAAAATGATTTTAAAATGATTAAAATACTGAAAAAAATTGTTGCAATAATTTAATAAATCTGAATGAATGTTTGTAATATTCATGTTAATTGATTTAAATGAATATAAACTATTTTGATTTAAAAATAATTGTTAATATAAATTAATTCATATTTAATATTAATATTAATTTAATATTAATTGAGCTAAATGAATATTAAAATTGTTTAAATATTAAACTACTTGGAAATCATTAAAATCATTTAAACATTTAATGAATATTAATTAAATTAAATTAATATTTAAATTATTTTAATATTAAAATGCTTGACAATTATATAAATGATAATAATAAAAGTAATCATATCAAACCATAAATACATATTAATTTAATATTCATTATTAAATGAATATTCAAATGATTTATGTTATAAACTTACTGGGAAACTGCTAAAATAATGTAATATTTAACTGAAATACATTTAACTGAATGAATATTAATATTAATATTAATTGAATTAAATACATATGAAATATTTTAATTTTTAAATACTCTGACATTATGAAAATTATTTCATATTAATTAATAATAATCTAATATTAATTGAGCTAAATGAATATTAAAATACTTGGAAATTAGTAAAATACTTTAAAAATTAACGTAATTAATATTAATGTAATTAAAGATACTGAAATTATTTTAATATTAAAATACTTGACAATTATATAAATAATAATAATAATAATACATGCATACATACATACATATTAATTTAATTTATTTTTTTAATATAAATATGATCATATATTAATATTTCTTGAATTAAATTAATATTAAAATTATTTTATATCTTATATTAAAATACCAGAAAATTGTTAAAATAATGTAATATTTTAATACATTTAATTAAATGAATATTGATTTAATATTAATATTAATTGAATTAAATTAATATGAAACTATTTTAATTTTAAAATACTCAGACATTATGAAAATAATTGTATTAGTAATTAATATTAATTGAGCTAAATGAATATTATAAATATCTTAATATTAAAAAAAATACTTGGAAATTATTCAAATAAATGACAAAATAATTTAATTAAAATTAATTAAATTAAATCAATAATTCAATTATTTTAATATTAAAAAAGTGGAACTTAAAAAATTTAAATGTTCATTTAATCTAATATTAATTAAAAAATTGTATTTGACCAAATATATATAAATGTATTAATTATATCTAAATTAAAATGTATTTATTTATATAAGTGAAATTTGTTATATATTTATTTATTATATATTTTAAATATGGGGAACAAGTATTGGCAAAAAAAAAAAAAAAAAGAAAGTGGGCAGTCACCATAAAATCATTTGAGCTACTGTCAACAGATCTTCCCACCCAACCTGGCTGGTTTTCTATGCTTTAGGGCAAGCATTAAACAAACTCAGCTCTCTGGTAGTCGGTTGCCAGATCCCGCTATTATAATCCATTTAACTAAATTCATTTATTATTTTATTTCACAGGATGTCGCCAGCCTGAAGAGTCAGATCAACGACTCTCAAGTCAATGTGCAAATGGAGTCTAAAAACAATGCGGACCTCAATGAGGCCATTAATAACATCCGCTTGCAGTACGAGCGAGCCGCGCAGAAGAGCCGCGAGGACACTGAAGCCTGGTATCAAAACAAAGTCAGTCGATATTTGCATTCATTTGTTTCCTCCTTCTGTTCTTCCAAAGTTTTTGTCACTTTCTACACTACACTTTGGTGTCCCCATTATATTTAAGCACCATCTTTCCTTTTGCTCTAACCCTATTTTGTACCCTATGGGAAAGTGGAAAGTGGCTTTTATTTACAAAAGCTTTGTGCAGAATTATAAGGCGGCACTATATTATCATGTGACCTGATTATCCTGTTCTCTTTTTTCTCACTATCCAGTTTGACAACATCACAGCTGAGGTGACTCAGAACACAGAAGCTCTGCAGGCAGGAAAGACAGAGCTGAACGAGCTGCGCAGGCAGAAACAATCTCTAGAAATTGACCTGCAGGCTCTGCACAACATGGTACAGTACACAAATTATCCGCTTGGCAAATCATTCAGCTTTCTACACAGTCAGCACTTTCACCTGGCAGACATGTGCATCGTTTATATGATTATGAAATATGATTGCACAAAACGTTCAATGCTTGTCTCTGTGCATGTATGTCATCTGAATTTGCACATTATTCTTGTGCACCCAAGCATGTTTTTAAACCATGGGAAAACAGGAGTCGTTTTTATATGGTGGTTTGTCAAAAAGTTTTTGTCAAGATATCTGAGGCACATTTCTGTAGAGAAATAATTGCTGAAAGTCAAAATGTTTGGCACACCTACTAAAGAATAACGAAATACTAAAGAATAAAGAATAAAATACTAAAAGAATAATAATAATAATAAAAAAAACATAATAAAAATAATACAATAAAATATTTTTTAAAAAAAGAGAAAAAAAAAGAATTTATATTTGTCCAATTTTAAGTAATTTTAAGTATGTAGGCCGAGGTCTTTGTTTCAAAGGATTAAGACCATGAAAAGCATAAATTGAGTGTCTATTTGGTGTCTTGATTTAATTGCTTGAAAAAAATGTCATTGCATTAAATGTTTCATGCCTGTCTCAGTGCATGCATGTCATGTGAATTTACACATTATTCCTGTGCACCCAAGTGTTTTTTAACTGTGGGAAAACAAGTTGTTTTTATATAGTGGTTTGTCAAGAATTTTTTTTCCAAGTCAAAAAAATAAAATAAAATGTATATATATATATATAAATATATATATATATATATATATATATATATATATATATATATATATATATATATATATATATATTATATTTTTATTTTATTTTATTTTATTTTTTTTTTTTTTTTTTTTTTTTTTTTGACTTTTCTCATTTTTGTTTTTTTTGTTTTTTTTACTTCCTTTTTGCCTTTTTGGCAGAGAAATAATCTCAGGAAAAAAATAAAATAAAATAAAATAAAAAAATAAACAAAAAAAAAAAAATCAAAAACACACCTGCTTATTCATTATTATTTCCCACATTTTAAAATAATAGTACAGTCACCTGAAATAACACAAATGCTAACAAAAATAATAAATATACAATACATAAAATAAAATTTTAAAAATAATTAATATATAATACATATTATAACACAATATATTATATAATATATATTAAAAAATAATATATAAAATAAAAATTATGCTGTCATTAATGGCATAGGGATGAAATATTATTCTTATTTTTGCATTAAATGTTTTATGACAATGACGATTCTTGCATAAAGTTGGAATATTATTCTTAATTTTTGTATTAAATATATTATTTTTTTGTTTTATATCATTATTTTTTTTGCCAGCAAAATTGAATATGCTGTGTATATTCAAAGTGATTTTGCAAGCAAGGCAAAAATAATGAAATAAAAATAATAGAATTAATAAAATATAATAAATCTAATACAAAAAAATACAATTTCCAAAGGTTAAGATCACACGGAAATTCAGTGAAATCTGTCCAAACTTTTGTTATTGTGCTTGGCGCTTCGCAGATTCGATCGCTCGAAGATTCGCTGCGTGAAACGGAGGCACGTTACGCTCACGAAGTCAATGGGTACAACTCTCGAATCCTGCAGCTGGAGGGAGAGCTGGGACAGGTGCGAGCGCAGGTGGAGCGTCAGGCGGCCGAGTACGATGCCTTGCTCAACCTCAAGAGCAAGCTGGAGGCAGAGATTGCCACCTATCACCGCCTCCTGGAGGGTGTTGTTGACGACAAGGAGGACAAAAACAGGTAAGATGAAGGACAGATGATGAGTTTATGAACAGCAATTAAAAATAGACGGGAAAAATATTCCAGCTCAGTGCCAGAATCATCTTTGACACTTAATCGCCTCAAGTCCTTAATGAGCCAAATAAGTTGATATTTCTTTTAGACTGAAGCCAAATCCCCTTATAAAGAATCAGATTAGCACTGGGCAATATATCAAAGATTCACAATATTATTTAATTATTTTTTAATTTGAAATAACATGCATGTTCTTGTTAACTTGCGGTATAGCCAAAATGGCATTAGAGTTGTCTAGTTCTATTCATTTTCATGCATCAGTTCACATTGTCTGTTTTAAAGGAACAGTTCAACCAAAAAAAGAAAGCCAGATGTAGATGAGTTTGCTTCTTCTTCGTAAATGTAGCATTGCATCACTTGCTCGCCAATGGATCCTCTGCAGTGAATGGGTGCCGTCAGAATAAGAGTCCAAACAGCTGATAAAAACATTACAATAATTCACAAGTAATCCACACCACTCCAGTCCATCAATTAGCATCTTGTGAAGCAAAAAGCTGCTTGTTTGTGAGTTCATAATCCATAGTAAAATGTCCATTCCATTGTCCTCTTACATCAAAATACACAAAATACAGTTTTGGACTGTTTTTGCTTGTATACAGTGCTTGATCTGTGCATATTTCTCTCCTGATTGAGAAAAGACAACTTTTTTAACTGGAGAAAGCAATAATATGAATAGAAGACTCTGCATTTTAGCTGCAAGCAATGGTTTAAAAATGTTAAAAAAAAAAAGTTAAAAATGTCTTAATGATAGATTTGTTTCTTACAAACATGCAGATTTCCGCTTCAAAAGATGATAACTTTTGGATTACTGTGATGTTTTTATCAGCTGTTTCAACTCTCATTCTGACGGCACCCATTCACTTCATAGGATCCATTGGTGAGCAAATGAAGTCTAATGAAGCAAATTTATCCAAATCTGTTCTGATGAAGAAACAAACTCATCTACATCTTGGATGGCCTGAGGGTGAACAAGTTTTAATTTTTGGATGAGCTATTCCTTTAATCAAATTATTCAAAAGACTGATTTAATGGTTTGTTTCTAAAATCGGAAGTCTAATTTTCTCTAAGAATGTTTTAGTAAAAGGGTAAATACTGTTGTTTTTTAAACTGTGTTGGTTTAGTTCAGAGCAAATACAAAAAGCATGTTTATACATGTTTGTTGCACCATCACGTTGTTCCAAACCGTATGCATTTTTTCTTCTTCAGGAAAAAATAAAAAAAAAAAAGTCATTTTGGAGAATGTTGGTAACTAAACATTTTCAGTTCCCATTGACTTCCATTTATATTTTTTTATTCATATAATGGAAGTCAATGAGAACCGAAACTGTTTGGCCATCAACATTCTACAAAATACCTTTTGAAAAACAAATACCGGCTGCAATGTAAATAATTACAGACAGAATTATCCTTTTTGGTGGGCTATACCATTTTGAAATCTCTTTGGTTACTGATTGCAATGTGCACATCACACAATATAATCCTGTTTCCTTACAGAATTTTTCCTTGTAAGCTGCCCATGCAAATCTAGCGTGCACAAGCTTATCTCTCCATGGCGAAGTCACTCTATAGTAACAAGCACATGACACAAACTCTTTCCCTACAGGCTTGTGAGAAACATGTCCCAGCAAGCATCTGTCCCCCCTGTTTACCACCTTATATGCAGAAAACCGATCACTCAGTCTGGGTTTTCAGTGAACGATTCTTTACTTCTATCCACCCCAGACTTGAACATTTAGTTGCAACCTTTCCCATCAAGTACCTTTCTTTTTTGCCACTTTCTCATGTTTTCTCTTCCCTCCACAGAGAGGAATTTTCTTTAGAGCAGGCGTTGTACGCAGGTGAGTGCCGTGACGTGTAGATTTTCGGCATCGTCAGTGTGAGTTAACAAACACGCTTGCCTAATCCACATCAAGCTTGTCTTCATACTAATCATCACTCACTGCTCTACGGTCTAACAAAGACGAGTAAACAGTGCTGCCTGAGCCCTCGCTGGTCAAATACACTCACATCACTCACACTGTTTGTTTCTCACTGCTAACCTCATGCAAATATGTTTGAAGGCAATCATGCAATCATGTCATCGAAGAAACAAAAGGGTCATTCTACAAAACAAGTGCCATTTGTGTGGTTTTTGTGTTTTCATTTTTGGCTTTAGCATGTTTGCATTGAAAACAACATACATATTTTGACTTTAGTCTGTCTTTATATATATATATATATATTAGGGCTGTCAAAAGATTAATTGGGATTAATCGCATACAAAATAAAAGTTAGAGTTTGCCTAATATATGTGTGTGTACTGTGTGTAATTATTATGTATTTAAAAATACAAACACATTCTTGTTTTTATTTATGAAATATTTACAAGTATATGTATTTATTATAATTTTTATATAATTTATATTATATATAAATAAAAATATTTTGTACATAAAAACATATTTCTCTTAAATATATACATTAGCGTGTGTGTGTTTATATATACATAATAATTGCACACAGTACACACACATTTATTAGGCAAACTCAAACTTTTATTTTGTATGTGATTAATCACGATTAATCGTTTGACAGCCCTAATATATATATATATATATATATATATATATATATATATATATATATATATATATATATAAAGAAGTCTCTTATGCTCATCCAGGGTGCATTTATGTGATTAAAAATACAGAAAAAAAAACACTTATACTGCAAAACGTTATTACAATATAAAATAATGGTTTTGATTTTAATATACTTTAAAATATAATTTATTCCTGTGATGCAAAGCTGAATTTTCATCAGCTGTTACTCCAGTATTAAGTGTCACATGATCCTTCAGAAATCATTCTAATATGCTGATTTATGATTCATGTTGAAAACTGTTGTGCTGCTTAATATTTTTTTGGAACCTGTGATACTTTTTTCAGGATTCTTTAATCAATAAAAGGTTAAAAAGAACAGCATTTATTTAAAATAGAAAGTTTTTTTTTTTTTTTTAACAAAATACACTTCTGTTCACAAGTTTGGGGTCAGTACATTTTTATTCTTACTTTTTTTGAAAGAATTTAATGCTTTTATTTACCAAAGATGTGTTAAATTAATAAAAAAAAAAGTGATAGCATAGATTTACAATGTTAGAAATTATTTATATTTTGAATAAATGCTGTTCTTTTGAACTGGTTATTCATCGAAGAATCCTGAAAAAAAGAATCACAGGTTCCAAAAAAAATATTTGGCAGCACAACTGTTTCCAACATTGATAATTCTAATAATAAATCAGCATATTAAAATGATTTCTGAAGGGTCATGTGACACTTAAGACCAGAGTAACACCTGATGAAAATTCAGCTTTGCATTACAGGAATAAATTCTATTTTAAAGTGTATTAAAATAAAAATCACTATTTTATATTGTAATAACATTTTGCAATATTACTGTTTTTTTTCTGTATTTTTGATCAAATAAATGCAGTCCCAAGTCGTGGGTCAATAAAATGTTTTTGAAAGAAGTCTTTTCTGGTCAGAAAACCAGAGAGAAGACCAGAGTCACATGTATTTGATCAAAAAATAAAAGAATACATTATTTAATATTTGCTTATTTAGCTTGAGATGGTGAAATGCAATGTGTTAAAATTTACCCGATAGCTTTTTGTGCAAAAGCTTGCACAATGCAAAATCATCTTCTCAAACTGCAACAGGCACCTGATTCATAGAATGACCCTAGTAATTTTTACTAGCCTATTAAAATTTTGCTTTCCCAACTATGTGCATCATGATTAACCTTTATGATTCGTTTTGCTTGTAAGAGCTTCTAATGTTTTTTTGTATACTACATTAATGTCTTAATCAATTACTAAAGACTGACCTCCAGCCTGTGTTCTTTCTCCAGCTCCTCCTCCTCCTTCCGGCGCTCATAAGAAAGCCATCATCATCACACAAGAAATAGTGGACGGAGAAGTGGTCTCTCAGAGTGAACTTGAGCAAAATCCAACTAACCACAATGACCTGGACGTTTCTGGGGAGGAAGAGGAGTTGACAAAACAACTGGAAGAAGCGGTGGAAGAGGTGAAAGCAGAGGAAGTGGAAGTAGCAGAACAACTAGAGCTAGCGGTGGAAGAGGTGAAAGCAGAACAACTGGAGTTAGAGGTGGAAAATATGAAAGCAGAGGAAGAGGAAGTAGCAAAACAACTGGAGGTAAAGGTGGAAAACGCGAAAGCAGAGGAAGAGGAAATAGCAGAACAACTGGAGTTAGGGGTGGAAAAGGTGAAAGCAGAGGAAGAGGAAATAGCAGAACAACTGGAGTTAGGGGTGGAAAAGGTGAAAGCAGAGGAAGAGGAAATAGCAGAACAACTGGAGTTAGGGGTGGAAAAGGTGAAAGCAGAGGAAGAGAAAGTAGCAGAACAACTGGAGTTAGAGGTGGAAAACGTAAAAGCAGAGGAAGAGTTAACAAAACAGCTGCCGTTAGCAGAGGATGATGAGTTAGTGGAGGAAAGAGAAGTCACCTGCTGAACACAAAGTGACTTTTTACTGCTGCGTCTCATCCTAATCTTCCAGCCTCAGTGATTCTTCTTTTCTGTCTTTGTTTGCTTCTTCTTGCTCAGTTTTTCTTTGTGATGACCATGACTGTTTTATCAATCTCCTATGCCACAATAAAACAAGTGTGAGTTTCATTTTCTGGTCAGTGTTGTTATTTTACCACATAAATTTGGGGTCAGTAAGAACATGTTTTTAAATTAGCAATAAGGTACGAGTGGCCGTGCTGTATTGTGAATACGTCACGGCTGAAAGGCGTTGTCAGGCCTCGAGTACCTTACTGCTTTTACAAAATGGTGACCACACAATAAAAATATTAAAAACATAAAATGTATGTATTGATATGTTATCCTCTATATAAGTAAATTTGAAAAATGCTGTCCTTTCACTAAAAAATACTTCCTCACAGCAATGGTAAATGGCAAGGCAATGTTCCGATGTAAAAACGCCTCATGTTCTAGCTCAAATAGAGTGTTTTTCACGACGAGTCAACAGTCGGCCATATTGGTGACACTGAATGTAAACAATGCCACTAAACCAGACAAAACTTGCATATTTTGCTGATTATTGCTACTGAAAATGTTCAATTATCATCATGTTTTGGGCTGTACTAATCAGTTGGACCAGGAAAAACATTTGGACTGCCAAAAGTTATAACAAATCAAGGAGAAGAGTGCAATAAACTGTCTGAGGAACAAGACAGTTTGTGGTTTGTGGTTGGCCAAACTGAACCAGGATTTCTAGGGCAAGAATCGTGACAACATTTGTGTTTGTTCTTATTATTTCTGATCAGGTAGGTGAAATATTAGCCTAATATTTTAATTAATACTGCTTGTATGTATCTTTACTAGGGATGTCACAATGTCCGTTCGGTACGACATCCACGGTTCAATATGCGCTTTGTGAATTGCGGTTTTTCGGTTTGCATTTAAATAACTTCCTTGTTTTATTTCTCTCGGAATTTGCTGTATGTGTGCCCGTGATTTCATGTGCTGAAATGAGGAAACGCTTCCTTGCTTATTTTTGAAAAAGCAACACACGCAGAGCATCTTCCATTCTAATGACATGCAGTGATAAGCCTTTCTAAACCTGTTGTCCAATAAAAAAGTTCTAAAAACAAAAGTTATAAAAACATTGTTTTTAATTCATAACATCAGTCAAGTGTTTGAAATAACTTCCTTGTGTGATCTGATGTGGATTCTTATCACAGAATGAGGCAGACAATAAATTCTATACTCATATTCTATGTATGTCGATTAGCAGTGGCTTACGAAAATACACAAGATGGCTTGAAGAACACAGATAAACCATATATTGTTGCAGACTAGTGTTTATTGCTCTTACATTTTATCATTCAAAACGTTTAATGTTATATCTTGTTTTTATTCAGTTACACCAATAGCGATGCCTTTATCCATATTAGAGAAGCTGGAACGGAACATCATCAGTGATACTTCTTTGACGCATATGTGGATTTTCTGCACGATGGCACCCTCTGGCGTCCAGTATGAATAAAAAAAAAACATTCTTTTTTGCGCAAAAATCGAAAAAATAATACCTCTCTCAAAAGAAAAATTAAGCAGACATATAGTAAACCAGGCTTTTTCCAGTGTACAGAGGTTTACAGGAGTATTCTGTTAATTTGTTGCAAAAAAACCCACACTGAAGTGGCAAGATATCAGAACTGAACTGAAAACTGTGGTTAAAACTGAGGTACGTATTGAACCGTGGACTAACTGTATTGTTGCATCCCTAATCTTTACCACCTATTAACTTTAGTTTGTCAAAATATTGTGCCCTTTCCTGCTTGCTAAGATTTTTTCTACATGATTTAGCAGCTTCCATGTTGCTTTTCCCGTGGTTTAGACAACATAAATTAGCAGAACAACGTATTCAGTAGTACATTAAGCAATCAAAGCTGTTGTTTACATCCGTATATATTTTTAATATGGCCACGCATCCAGGTAACTGACCAAACCGTGACGTAAGCACAAACCCTCTATAAAAACAGAGAACAGGAACTGTTCTCATCCGCTGTCTCATTTACTCATTTACTGCACCATACGGTTGGAGCCAAAAGTTTACATATACTTTGCAAAGTGTTAATTATTTTACCACAATAGGAGGATCATACAAAATGCATGTTATTTTTTATTTAGTGCTGACCTGAATAAGGTATTTTACATAAAATATGTTTACATGTAGTCCACAAGAGAAAATGGCAGTTGAATTGATTCGCTTGATTCTTAATACTGTGTTGTTACCTGAATGATCCACAGCTGTTTTTTGTTTGGTGATAGTTGTTCATGAGTCCCTTGTTTGTCCTGAACAGTTAAACTGCCTGCTGTTCCTCAGAAAAATCATTCAGGTACCACAAATTCTTTGTTTTTCAGCATTTTGTGTATTTAAACCCTTTCCAACAATGACTGTATGATTTTGAGACCCATCTTTTCACACTGAGGACAACTAAGAGACTCATATGCAACTATTACAGAAGGTTCAAACACTCACTGATGCTCCAGATGGAAAAGCAATGCATAAGAGCCAGGGGTGTAAACTTTTGAACAGAATGAAGATGTGTCCATTTTTCCTATTTTGCCTAAATATCTTTTTTTTTTTTTCATTTAGTACTGCCCTTCAAAAGCTACAGAAGATACTTAGATGTTTCCCAGAAGACAGAATAAGTTACATTTACGCAGATTTTCAAATTCAAAAAAGTTTCATCAGTTTTCTGTAATAGCTGCATATGAGTCCCTCAGTTGTCCTCAGTGTAAAAAGACTGTCATTGTTGGAGAGGGTTCAAATGCACAAAAATGCTAAAAAAAAAAACTTAAAAAAAAAAACTAAGAATTTGTGGGACCTGAAAGATTTTTCTGAAGAACAGTGTGCAACTGTTCAGGACAAACAAGGGACTCATGAACTACTATCACAAAACCAAAAAAAGCACAGCTGTGGATCATTCAGGTAATAACACAGTATTAAAGTATTAAAGGAAATCAACGTTTTCATCACTGATACTAATAAAAAATGTTTCTTGAGCAGCAAATGAGCATATTAGAATGATTTCTGAAGGATCACGTGACACTGAAGATGCATAAGAGACCATTTTCAAAAACATTAAAATAATGCTTCTGTTTTGTTTGGTGTAGTTAAGAACAAATACAAAAAGCATGTTTATGCACGTTTGTTGCACCATCTTGTCATTCCAAACCTGTATGCATATTTCTATGGGGAAAAAAAATAATTGTTGTGAGGAATGTTGATAACCAAACATTTTCAGTTCCCATTGACTTACATTGTACTTTTTGTGCATAATGGAAGTCAGCAGAAACGGAAATTACCAACATTCTTCAAAATATCTTCATTTATGTTCCACAGAACAAACTCAAACACGTTTGGAACGTAAATAATATAATGACCAAATAATAATGACCAAATTGTCATTATTGGTCAGCTATCCCATTTTGAAATCCCTTTGGTAACTGATTGCAATGTGCACATCACACAACATTGCATTTTCCCTTGTGAGCTGCCCACACCAATCTAGCTTACAAGCTTTTCCTACAGGCTTGTGAAGAACAAGACAAGCATCTGTCCTAACCACTTAAAAACAACAAGGGGAATGTTTCAGCCCTTACATGCAAAAAAGCAATCAGTCAGTGTGGGTTTTTCAGTAAACGATTCTTAACTTCAACCCGCCCCAGTCTTGAATATTTAGTTGCATCCTTTCCCATCAAGCACCTCCCTTTGTGCCACTCTCTCATGTTTTGTCTTCCCTCCACAGAGAGGAATTTTCTTTATAGCAGGCGCTGTATGCAGGTGAGTGCTGTGACGTGTAGATTTAGGCAACATCAATGTGAGTTAACAAACACGCTTGCCTAACCCACATCAAGCTTGTCTTCATACTAATGATCACTCACTGCTCTACGGTCTAACAAAGACGAGTAATACCAAATACACTCACATCACTCACATGTTAATGTTTCTAAACTGCTAACCTCATGCAATTATGTTTGAAGACAATCATATGCATCAATGTTGATGATTTGTTTGCTTGTAAGAAAAAAAATAAAGTCTAATTTTGTTTTGTATGCTACGTAAGTGGAGACATCCCTCCCTGGCAAAACCCATTTCCAGGAAATGGCCTCAGAGAACAAACACCCGTTTGTTCATTCACTAGCTAGTATTTGTGAGCCGAAAGTTAAAGTAATGTAGTGTCTCACGAAATAATAATGTGGGAGACACACTGATAATACCAGGAAAACGCATTATAATAACAGGTAACAACAATAAAAATTTGTAGGTAAATGCATTATTATACCAGATAAAAATGTGTCTTGGCTGACCATTTGTTATTGGATCAACATCATATCTGCCTTCATGTGCTATCAGAAATTTCCCACTTATTAAGTCATGATTACAAGCTTTGGCCCGGCTGCTTAAACTGTTTAAAAATGTCTAAAAAAAATTTTTTAGAGATGTCTATCTCTAAAAAGATAGACATCTAACTTTTTTCTGCAAGACTGGTCATAACATTTTAAAGTCAATTACATAAAATTGTAGATTGATCTAATTGAATCTAAAATGTAAGACCAATGTGATTACCACTTGGTTAACTGCTAGTTATTCAAACTAGTTCTTAAGACACCGTCTTAATGTGGTGACTATGTTTATGCAACTGGCTACTTGTCGCATTCAAGTGCTTTGTTGTCAGAAAGAATAAAATGTATTATCCACCCTTTTCTTCCTGCAAAAACTGCTGCTTGACATTGCAAATTGATATGTCTTACTGTATGTGTTGAGAAGTTTGTGTCCCTTAGCTGCAGCCTCAAGGCAGTGTCACACCCCTATTCAGTTCCCTGTTCACTCCAAGCTCCACCCCCCCAATCTCAGGCCAATCAGGACTGCCTCACAGGCCTTATTAACTGCACCTGTGCCCACAACTTACCCTTTCTGGTTGCACACTGCTGAGCTGTGCAGAGGACTGAGTCTTGTTCTTTCTGTTTTTCCTGCGTGTGTGTATATGACCATGTAAGTGTTTTTTGTATGATTTAAGTTTGACCTAAGTGCTCATATGTTTCATGTTTGCCATATTTTCTGTTTAGCTATGTACTTTGTTTATTAGTAAACTGGAACTCTGCATTTCTGTTATTCCTTTTGTAGAAACCACACGCGCACACATGCCCTTTTTTTACACACAAATCCTTGCTGATTGTTTAATAAAGACAACTAAAACAGAAGTGACTAGACTGGACCTCTGTTCTTACCGACAGCCCCACTGGCTTCAAGCTACCTAACCATTCCCTGCTACTCCTTTTCAGTATGTATTATCTTAATTATGAGCATACTGATTTTTAGTGCAAACAGTATTACCGTTAACTGCATGTTGTTCTTCTTGTTATTCCCCTATAGCGGCTAATGAACCGGAGGTCTCACCCATAGGCTTACTTCCACATTGAAGAAAAAGGTGGATACCCTGGTCAGTCTGAATACTGGATTCTGATTGGCTGGCAGGTATGCATTAAAACTCTTTAATGCACACTGACTGCAAGTCAGTTTAATCACTGTTCTATATTAATGCACTGCTTTAACTAGGGCTGTCAACGATTAATCGCGATTAATCGCATACAAAATAAAAGTTTGAGTTTGCCTATTATATGTGTGTGTACTGTGTGTAATTATTATGCATATATAAATACACACAAATTAATGTATATATTTAAGAGAAATATGTTATACATGTAAAAATATTTGTATTTATATATATAATATAAATTATATAAAAATTACAATAAATACATATACTTGTAAATATTTCTTATATATGTACCTGAATGTGTTTGTATTTATATATACATAATAACTGCACACAGTACACACACGTTTATTAGGCAAACTCAAACTTTTATTTTGTATGCGATTAATCGCGATTAATCGTTGACAGCCCTAGCTTTAACTGATACACACACACAGAAAAAGAGAGAGAAAGAGGTCGGAGATCACAAATCACACTGCACACACATAAAGAAACTTATGTAAGCATTGCCCCGTGACTTTTATTAATAGCCTACAGTTTTAATAAAGTCTACAACAAAAGTTTACATACACCTTGCAAAATCTGGAAGATGGTAATTATTTTACCAATATCCATGTTATTTTTTCTTTAGTACTGACCTGAATAAGATATTTCACATAAAAGACTTTTACATACTGTATAGTCCACAAGAGAAAATAATAGTTGATTTTATAAAAATGACCCGATTCAAAATACGCTTGATTCTTTATCCTGTTGTTAACTGAAAATAAGAAAAATGTACACATCTTTAATCTGTTCAAAAGTTTACCCCCCTGGCTCTTAATGATTTTTTTTTTCTTCTCAAGCATCAGTGAGTGTTTGAGCCATCTGTAATAGTTGCATATGAATCCCTCAGTTGTCCTCAGTGTCCGACTCTCTAACCATTAGGCCATAACTGCCCCCTAGGAAGCTGCTATCAAAATGCGGGAGACTCCTGAGGCCAATTGCACCAGCTGGGTGTACACCCAGTTGTAAGACTAGGCTGGACGTAAAATGCGCTTTAAGTCGTGTGTAGAATTTATACCCGTTGCACCATTTTGGCGCAGTGCTACGTCTGAGACTAAATTTTATGCCTAGTCAAAGGTAGGCGTAAAGTGAAAAGTCACGATTTGCTCGGACATAATTCGTTGTTAATTAATTATTTCCGATGTCAACTGTAACATTTATGGTCTTTTCGGGCAGGATAATGTGGCCTATAAACAATTATTATGGGGGAGGGGTCAAGCAATGCGCAAACTTTGCGCAAGAGTTATAAAAGCGAAAGTAAAAAAGAAACTACGGCTAACACTGCATTAACGGCACAAATTCTCTCAGAGACAATGAGAGATTAATCTACTTTACCATGCTGATAATGGTATATAACTGTCTTAAAATTATTCCCTTTATATTTCTATTCGACATCTTGCTTGGACAGTAAATGCTTGGAAATACTTAACGTCTTTAATTCCTCTCATCATTTGCAGCGTTCCTGTCGTCCAATAATCGCAATAAGTTTTGTGCTTACTTTTTAATCAGAAATAAAGTATCAGCTTTCAAATTCTGTCAATTCTATCACAAACTCTACAATTTATAAATGTGGGTTTTCAGCCACAGAAAGACGTCAGCAGGCTAAAATGCACAATTGTCACGTAAATTCACATTTACCTCAGGAAAGACATTCACTGTACATAAACTCGATAGCTAAAAAAAAACAACTCTAGAGATAAGCATTGTATCACATTCATTATATTTTACTTAACCTGTCGCCTTTATTTTTAGTGTTAGTCTGAAGAAATATGTCATGGGAATGTGCAGGGAGACCTCAGATAGAAAAACGCGGACATGTTAGGAAATATTTAGTTAATTATTTTGCATTGGCTTCACTTGTTATGATGTCTTGAGCAATTCATTTTTATATTAGTAGTTGTAGCCATTGCAGCGTGGGTGTCGTCTCAGCTATCACTGCGGGAGAATGTGTTTGCGTGGACGCGCATCATAATCACAATTTTTCAATCGCTCGTCTTGTCTTGCTCTGCCTGAACTCTGTGTATTCTGGCTCAAGACCGTTAGGGTATGTTGAAAAACTCCAATCGTATTTTCTACCCCAACTTCAAAAATCATTTCAAAATCCTCCTGCATCGCTGCAGAAGTTCCGACCCAGTTTTTACAAAGTGAACATGCAAAGAAGAGCAAACACCCTTAACAAAAAAAGTAAAACAGTGATATAGGATGATTCTGAAGTTGAGGGAGAACACGAGATGGGAGTTTATCGACATACTCTAACTGTCATGAACCGGAAAAAAACAGAGGTCATGAAGACGAGCATTTTGCAATAAAGTATATAAATTGTATTATTTTTTAGAAAATAACTGATTGTTTCACATTTAAACTGCATTTTGGAAGTTCAAACTCCGGCCACCATAACAGTTCATTATATGGAGAATCCTGAAATGTTTTCCCTTAAAAAACATAATTTCTTTACGACTGAAGAAAGAAAGACATGAACATCTTGGACGACAAGGGGGATGGTACATTATCTGTAAATTGTTGTTCTGGAAGTGGACTTCTCCTTTAATGAATTACCAAAGACTGACTCTAACCTCCAGCTTTCTGTCTCCAGCTCTTTCGCTTTCCATTGGACTTAAGAAAGCCATCATCATCAGCAACAAATAGTAGACACCGACGTGGTCTCTTAGAGTGAACTTGAGTAAAATCCTTACCACAAAGACCACGTTTTTGAGGAGGAAGAGGAATTGACAGAACAAATGGAGTCAGCGATGGAAAAGGTGAAAGATGAGCAAGAGGAGTGGGGACAACAACTGGAGTTAGACATGGAAAAGCTGAAAGATGAACAAGAGGAGCTGGCAGAACAAATGGGGTTAGCCTTGGAGTTAGCAATAGAAAAGGCGAAAGATGAGCAAGAGGAGTGGGCAGAACAACTGGAGTTAGACATGGAAAAGCTGAAAGATGAGCAAGAGGAGTGGGGAGAACAACTGGAGTTAGACATGGAAAAGCTGAAAGATGAGCAAGAGGAGCTGGCAGAACAAATGGGGTTAGCCTTGGAGTTAGCAATAGAAAAGGCGAAAGATGAGCAAGAGGAGTGGGCAGAACAACTGGAGTTAGACATGGAAAAACAGAAAGATGAGCAAGAGGAGCTGGCAGAACAAATGGGGTTAGCCTTGGAGTTAGCAATAGAAAAGGCGAAAGATGAGCAAGAGGAGTGGGCAGAACAACTGGAGTTAGACATGGAAAAGCTGAAAGATGAGCAAGAGGAGTGGGGAGAACAACTGGAGTTAGACATGGAAAAGCTGAAAGATGAGCAAGAGGAGTGGGGAGAACAACTGGAGTTAGACATAGAAAAGCTGAAAGATGAGCAAGAGGAGCTGGCAGAACAAATGGGGTTAGCCTTGGAGTTAGCAATAGAAAAGGCGAAAGATGAGCAAGAGGAGTGGGCAGAACAACTGGAGTTAGACATGGAAAAACAGAAAGATGAGCAAGAGGAGCTGGCAGAACAAATGGGGTTAGCCTTGGAGTTAGCAATAGAAAAGGCGAAAGATGAGCAAGAGGAGTGGGCAGAACAACTGGAGCTAGACATGGAAAAGCTGAAAGATGAGCAAGAGGAGTGGGCAGAACAACTGGAGTTAGACATGGAAAAGCTGAAAGATGAGCAAGAGGAGTGGGGAGAACAACTGGAGTTAGACATGGAAAAGCTGAAAGATGAACAAGAGGAGCTGGCAGAACAAATGGGGTTAGCCTTGGAGTTAGCAATAGAAAAGGCGAAAGATGAGCAAGAGGAGTGGGCAGAACAACTGGAGTTAGACATGGAAAAGCAGAAAGATGAGCAAGAGGAGCTGGCAGAACAAATGGGGTTAGCCTTGGAGTTAGCAATAGAAAAGGCGAAAGATGAGCAAGAGGAGTGGGGAAAACAACTGGAGTTAGACATGGAAAAGCAGAAAGATGAGCAAGAGGAGCTGGCAGAACAAATGGGGTTAGCCTTGGAGTTAGCAATAGAAAAGGCGAAAGATGAGCAAGAGGAGTGGGCAGAACAACTGGAGTTAGACATGGAAAAGCTGAAAGATGAGCAAGAGGAGTGTGGAGAACAGCTGGAGTTAGACATGGAAAAGCTGAAAGATGAGCAAGAGGAGTGGGAGAACAACTGGAGTTAGACATGGAAAAGCTGAAAGATGAGCAAGAGGAGTGGGCAGAACAACTGGAGTTAAACATGGAAAAGCTGAAAGATGAGCAAGAGGAGTGGGCAGAACAACTGGAGTTAGACATGGAAAAGCTGAAAGATGAGCAAGAGGAGTGGGCAGAACAACTGGAGTTAAACATGGAAAAGCTGAAAGATGAGCAAGAGGAGTGGGCAGAACAACTGGAGTTAGACATGGAAAAGGTGAAAGATGAGCAAGAGGAGTGGGGAGAACCACTGGAGTTAGACATGGAAAAGCTGAAATATGAGCAAGAGGAGCTGGCAGAACAAATGGGGTTAGCCTTGGAGTTAGCAATAGAAAAGGCGAAAGATGAGCAAGAGGAGTGGGCAGAACAACTGGAGTTAGACATGGAAAAGCTGAAAGATGAGCAAGAGGAGTGTGGAGAACAGCTGGAGTTAGACATGGAAAAGCTGAAAGATGAGCAAGAGGAGTGGGCAGAACAACTGGAGTTAGACATGGAAAAGCTGAAAGATGAGCAAGAGGAGTGGGCAGAACAACTGGAGTTAGACATGGAAAAGCTGAAAGATGAGCAAGAGGAGTGGGCAGAACAACTGGAGCTAGACATGGAAAAGCTGAAAGATGAGCAAGAAGAGTGGGCAGAACAACTGGAGTTAGACATGGAAAAGCTGAAAGATGAAGAGGAGCAGTGGGCAGAACAAATGGGGTTAGACTTGGAGTTAGCAATAGAAAAGGAGAAAGA
The DNA here is from genome assembly GCA_036247105.1 of Cirrhinus mrigala. Lineage (NCBI taxonomy): Eukaryota > Metazoa > Chordata > Actinopteri > Cypriniformes > Cyprinidae > Cirrhinus > Cirrhinus mrigala. The sequence goes on from CM070015.1 coordinate 30,773,870, forward strand.
TGAGCAAGAGGAGTGGGCAGAACAACTGGAGTTAGACATGGAAAAGCTGAAAGATGAGCAAGAGGAGTGGGCAGAACAACTGGAGTTAGACATGGAAAAGCTGAAAGATGAGCAAGAGGAGTGGGCAGAACAACTGGAGTTAGACATGGAAAAGCTGAAAGATGAGCAAGAGGAGTGGGAGAACACTGGAGTTAGACATGGAAAAGCTGAAAGATGAGCAAGAGGAGCTGGGCAGAAACAAAACTGGAGTTAGACATGGAAAAGCTGAAAGATGAGCAAGAGGAGTGGGCAGAACAACTGGAGTTAGACATGGAAAAGCTGAAAGATGAGCAAGAGGAGTGGGCAGAACAACTGGAGCTAGACATGGAAAAGCTGAAAGATGAGCAAGAAGAGTGGGCAGAACAACTGGAGTTAGACATGGAAAAGCTGAAAGATGAAGAGGAGCAGTGGGCAGAACAAATGGGGTTAGACTTGGAGTTAGCAATAGAAAAGGAGAAAGATGAGCAAGAGGAGTTGGCAAAACAAATGGCGTTAGCCATGGAGATTGTGATGAAAAAGGCGAAAGATAAGCAAGAGGAGTTAGGAGAATAGCTGGAGTTAGAGATGGACAAGGTGAAAGATAAGCAAAAAAACTTGGCAGAAGAACTAGAGATAGGGGTGGAAAAGTGGAAAGAAGAGCAAGAGAAGTTTGCAGAACAAATGAAGTTAGCTGTGGAAAAGGCGAAAGATGAGCAAGAAGAGTTGGCAGAACAACAAGAGACAGCATTTGAAAAGTGGAAAAAAGCACAAGCAGTGTTGGCAGAACAGCTGGTGTTAGTGGTGAAAAGGGCGTTAGCAAAATAAGAGGAGTTAGCAGACCAACCAGTGTAGAGGAAGGTGAGTTAGTGTAGTTAAGAGAAGTCACCTGCTGAACACGATGAGGCTTCATAAGATGATTTGAAGGAGAACGAGTGACTTTCTATTGCTACGTCTCATCCTAATCTTACAGCATTGGTGGTTCTTCATCTCTCTCTTTTTTTTTTTTTTTCTTATTGCTCAATTTTTCTGTCATGACCATGACTATTTTATCAATCTCCTGTGCCACGAACATGTATTAGCTTCATTTTCTGCTAAGTGTTATTTTATAATGTATGTTACCGATCAAAAGTTGAATCAGTCAGAATGTTTGTTTTTGAAAGTAAAAATACATTCAGCAAGGATGGACCAAAAGTGACAGTAGGACATTTATAATAATACAAAAGATTTCTATGTCAAATAAATGCTTTTTAACTTTCGATTATTCAAAGAATCATAAACAAAAATCTTTTAGGATTTCCACAAAAATACAAAGCAGCACAACTGTTTTCAACACTGATAATATAATTTTATTTTATTTTTTTTGAGAATCAAATCAGCATATTAGAATGATTTCTGATGGATCATGTGACACTAAAGACTGAAGTAATGATGCTGAAAATTCAGTTTTGCATTAATAAATCAATATATTCAAATAGAGAAGAGTTGTTTTGAATTGTAATAATATTATTATTATTATATATAAATATTCTACTGACCACAAACTTTTGCATGTATACAGTGATTTTACCCCAAATAACAGACAAAGAATTTATTGTATAAAATGCATTTGGTGAAACAAAGAAGGCAAAAGTAAGGAGGAAAGGGAAAATACTGCATGACTAATGTTAATAAATCACTATGCAATGAAACATAAGTCACAAATGTCACATAATCTGACCTTTTTACTTACTTCTGCATGCATATATATATATATATATATATATATATATATATATATATATATATATATATATATTTTTTTTTTTTTTTTTTTTTTTTTTTAAGCTGTATAAATAAACATTAACTAACATAATGTTAACATTATAAATGCTGTAAAAGTGGCTGCTCACTGTTGGTTTAAAATACCAAATCCATTAACTGGTAACAAATGAAAACTTCCTGAATAGTGTTACCTGGAAATCTTTAAAGTCTGATGACACAGAAGCACTTCACATTCCAATCATTGTGAATTCTTTGACTAAGGAGGTCATTTTTACTCTGCAAATATTAACTTATTGAGGAAAACAACTAGTTTCTAAATTTGTACGTACTAAATTACAACCAAGAGGTGTTTGTTTTGTACTTTATACTGTGACTAGTAGCTTGGTTATGGAAAATACAATAAAATAAAAAATAAAATGTAAAAAAAAGTTTTTGATAAAGAGAAAGTTTAGAAGAACAGCATTTATCTGAAATAAAAATATTTTGTAACATTATAAATGTAATTATCATTACTTTTGAACAATTTAAAGCATCCTTGCTAAATAAAAGTATTAATTTCTATTATTTCTTTCCCAAGAAAAATAATAAAAAATTATACTGACTCCAAGCTTTTGAATATAGTGTATAATGTTACAAAAGCTTTTCATTTCAGATGAATGCTGATCTTTGGATCTTTCTATTCATCAAAGAATCCTGAAAAAAATGTACTCAACTTATTTAAATATTGATAATAATAATAATAATAAATGTTTCTTGAACAGCAAATCAGCAAATTAGAATGATTTCTGAAGGATCATGTGACACTGAAGACTGGAGGTAATGATGCTGAAAATTTAGATTTGCATCAAAGGAATAAATTACATTTTTAAATATGTTCAAATAGAAAACAGTCATACTAAATTGTAATGATATTTTACAATATTACTGTTTTATTGTATTTTCGATTAAATAAATGCAGCCTTGGTGAGCATAAGAGACTATTTTCAAAACAATTCAAATAATGCTGCTGTTTTGTATGGTGTTGTTCAGAACAAAAACAAAAAGCATGTTTATGTATGTTTGTTGCACCATCATGTTGTTCTAAACCTGTATGCATTTCTTTGTTGATGAGAAGAATGTATGTAACCAAACATTTTTTGCATAATGAGCGGAAAGGGAAACAGTTTGGTTACCAACAGTTTGGTTCTTCAAAATATCTACATTTAAGTGGTTATTTGTAGAAATATCAGCATTAACGGGTTAGTTCACCCAAAAATGAAAATTAGCCCATTGTTTACTTACCCTCCAGGCATCCTAGGTGTATATGACTTCTTTCTTTCAGACGAATGCAATCGGAGTTATATTAAAAATGATCCTGGCATTTCCAAGCTCTATCGTGACAACAGGCGGGTCATATCCATATCGTAATTACCGTAATTTCGAGAAGACAACATGTGACGTTCTATTAGGAGCTGTTTAGGTCCTCAGTCTGGGAATTATGCTTTTCTATGGCAACACTATCAACGCCTAAACAGAGCCTACGTTGGTCAGGTGGTACAGTAATTACGAGTTCTAGAGGATGTGAATGCTTTTTACAAGTTGGAATCTAGTAATTTCGGGAATTCCGATATGTGGTGAACGCACCTTTCTAATGTAAGGTCCTACACGGAAGCAGTTGCGCATGAGTCGGTCTAGTGAAAACCAACGTTTGTTTACAGGAGCAAAGGAGGCAGCATTTACTTACTTTAGCAAAGGGAAAAACAGTCTCCTCCTGGTTTATATTGAAATCATCCTACATTTTTCTTTAGAAATCCTAGTTTTGAACTAATTCGTGACCGTGCTTTGTTTACCTCCCTCTCTGTCACGTCTGAGCGGCGCATGCGCAATGCCTACGTATTACGTCATCCGCTCGGAGCTGTTTCCGTGTCCGATATTAGCGCAAGCTAGGTTAAAAAGTGATTATTACGTATTAGATATGGATATTTTTCTTACAAAAACGCATCGATTCGGTACAGGAGACATTTATTCACCCCCGGAGCCGTGTGAGGCACTTTTTATTATGGATGGATGCATGTTATTGGACTTGTTTTGGACTGATCAGAGCTTGGAAGTGCCAGGATCATTTTTAATATACATACTGCTGCGTTCAAGTCCTCCTGGGACGTTCGTACTTACCAGTTGAGAAGTCATCATTACGATGTCAGGTGCGTTCAAGTCACTTTGGTCGGCACAAGATGGCGATTTACCTTTTCTACATAAAAGTCAATGATTTTTTAAACTCTGCATCTACAAAATGACGAATAAAGAATCTGCATCATTGTGTTTTTTCTTTTTTTCTTTTTTTATTCAATTTATGAAGGTGATGTAAACTGCATCATTATATGCATATATTCTATGGTAATTGTACAATAATATAATATTCTGCATATGTAACATAGTTTTATTGTACATTACAAAAAATAATCATTTTATTAATTTCAACAAATTTACGGTCAATAAAGACGCTGCAAACCTTTTTTCACTGATACGCACCCAAGTCGGAAACTCTGGGCTTAAAGAAAATTTGTTGTTTCCCACTCATAATAACGACTTTGTGGTGGCGTTCATGTGCATTCAGCTCGTAAATAGGATCTATCCGGCATGACTTAATAGCACCATATAACTCCGACTGCATTCGTCTGAAAGAAGTCATATACATCTAGGATGCCTGGTGATTAAACAATGGGCTAATTTTCATTTTTGGGTGAACTAACCCTTTAAATTCTCAAATTTAAATTCTTTACAGCTTCATGACCTTTTACTGTCAAATAAACTTAAATTTCACCCTGTTACTGTTCTGAAGATAAAACCATATCTCAAAATATTTATTATAATATAATATAATAATTTGTTAATTAAGCTTGAGATGGTGCGATGCTACGTGTTGAAATTTAAACATAATTTTAAATTTTAAAAAACTCACTTGCAAAATTACTTTCTCAAAATGCAATAGGCATCTGATTCGAAACATAGAATGACCCAACCCATTTCCAGGAAATGGCCCCAGAGAACAAACGCCCGTTATTCGTGAATCGAAAGTGAAAGTGATGTAGTGTAGTCTCATGAAATAATAGGAAACCGACTGCAAGCAGTCCTCGGAGATGCTTTGATAATACCAGGAAAACGCATTATAATAACAGGTAAAACAACAAAAATCTGTAGGTAAACTCATTATTATACCAGATAAAAATGTCTTGCATGATCAATTGTTATCGGATCAACATCTTGCAGGTGAAAATAGGGATTCTCTCTTGCAAGTTCGATTTAAGGTTGCGTCAGGGGAGATCAATATGCGGGAGATGTTTGTAAATGTATTAAATACTGACTCTAACCTCCAGCTTTCTGTCTACAGCTCTCACATTCCGTCGGACTCAAGAAAACCATCATCACACAAGAAATAATAGACGGAGAAGTGGTCTCTTCAGAACGAACCTGAGCAAAATCCTGCTACACACAACAACCACATTTTTGGGGAGGAAGAGGAGTTGACAGAACAAATGGAGTCCGCGATTGAAAAGGCAAAAGAAGAGCAAGAGAAGTGGGGAGAACAAGCGGAGTTAGCATTGGAAAAGTGGAGAGATGAGCAACTGGAGTGGGGAGAACAACAGGAGTTAGCGTTGGAAAAGTGGAGAGATGAGCAACTGGAGTGGGGAGAACAACAGGAGTTAGCGTTGGAAAAGCGGAGAGATGAGCAACTGGAGTGGGGAGAACAACAGGAGTTAGCGTTGGAAAAGTGGAGAGATGAGCAACTGGAGTGGGGAGAACAACAGGAGTTAGCGTTGGAAAAGTGGAGAGATGAGCAACTGGAGTGGGGAGAACAACAGGAGTTAGCGTTGGAAAAGTGGAGAGATGAGCAACTAGAGTGGGGAGAACAACAGGAGTTAGCGTTGGAAAAGTGGAGAGATGAGCAACTTGAGCATGAAGAACAACAGGAGTCAGCGTTGGAAAAGTGGAGAGTTAAGCAACTGGAGCGGAGACAACAACAGGAGTTACCGTTGGAAAAGCGGAGAGATGAGCAAATTTGGAAACGCCATTTCCGTTACTAAATCCAGTTGTTCTGCCAACTCCTCTTGCTCATCTTTCCACTAGTTAGCATGATGAAGTTAGCACTGATGAAGAGGAAGATGAGTCAATGGAGGAAGCAGAAGTAACCTGGTGATCACAAGGAGGAGGAGGCGGCTTCTCAAGATGATATTATGAAGGAGACTGAATGACTTTATATTGCTATGTCTCATCCTAAGCTTCATCTCTGTCTTTCTTCTTAATGCTCAAATTTTCTTTATGATAACCATGGCTATTTTATCAATCTCCTCTGCCACAAACAAAACATATATGAGCTTTATTTTCTAGTCAGGATTGTTATTTTATAATGTATGTTACCAATCAAAAGTTTGTGCTCGGTCAGAATGTTTGTTTTTGAAAGAAAATAATACATTCATGAAGAAAAAGTGACAGTAATACATTTCTAATATTCTAATATTGCAAAAGATTTCTATGTCAAATTCTGTTTAGCACAACCATTTTCAACATTGATAATAATGTTTTTTTTTTTGTTTGTTTTTTTGAGCAGCAAATCAGCATATGAGAATGATTTCTGAAGGTCCAGTGACATTGAAGACTGGATGAATGTTGCTGAAAATGCAGCTTTGCATCATGGGAATAAATTACGTTTTAAAATATATTCAAATAGAAAACTGTTATTTTGAATTGTAATAACATTAAACAATATTACTGTTTTTACTGTATTTTTGATGCATAAACTACTTGAAAATCATTAATAAAATCATACTGACCCCAAACTTTTGCATGCATACAGTGATTTTAGCCCAAAAAACAGACGAAGAATCTCTTGTATAGAAGATGGGTTTATTCATGACCATTTCATGATGTCCAATATTGATGCATTTGGCGAAACAAAGGCGGCAAAAGGAAAGAGGAAGGGAAAATACTGCATGACTAATGTCAATAAAACACTGTCAGACAACAGAGCTACGCAATGAAACATAAGAGCGTATCAAAAAACCGTTTATCCGACATACAAATAACATTTATCCTATAAATGCAAAGCAAGGAATTTATTTGTCTCCCTGTTGAGGTGCAAATTACAGATCGACATCACTGGCCAGAGGTGAATGATGGTGTCCACGGATGCTGGTCTCGTGATTGCACATCATGTCCTTAACGGGAGAAGGTCTTGCCCCTGGACAGATCATGAGAGGGTTACATTCATATTCACAGGTCAAAACAGTGGAATGAATAGCTGTATACTTTATATTGCAAAAAATGTACTACAGACACGATACCAAGAAAACCTAAAAGTGTGCATGCATGCATAAATAATAAATGAGTGATTGTATTATATAAAAATTAATTGAACTTAATGTTAATCTCAACAATTGCTAATACATTTTTAAAAACAAAAGTTGTATTTGTTCCTATTATTTAATGGACTTTTGCTGACTAGCAATGCATAGTTGTATTTTTATTAATTACACTAACAAACATTATTAAATACTGTAAGAAATGCATTGTTCATTGTTCAATGCATTAACAAATGTCACATAATGGGACCTTTTTACTACTTATGCATATAATGATGTTTTTTTAACATTTCAAGCTGTATAAATAACCATTAGCTAATTTACTATGAACGAACAGAAATCGGTAATAAACATTATTTGGAAATAAATGTTAACCTATAATAAAAAATACTGTAAAAATGGTTGCTCATTGTTAGTTTAAAATACCTAAGGCATTCACTGGTAACAAATCTTTCAAGCCTGATGACACACAGAAGCACTTCACGTTCCAGTCATTGTGAAATCTTTGGAGGTAATTTTTTCTCTGCAAATATTAACTTTTTGAGGGAAACTTCTGAATTTGTAAGTACTAAATTACAACCAAGAGGTGTTTGTTTTGTACTTTATAAACACTGGTCAACAGTGACCAGCAGCTTGGTTATGCAAGATAAATAAATAAAATAAAATAAAATAAAAATTCCAATGCATTTTTCCAGAGACATTTAAAAGAAAAATCTAAAAAAAAAGTTTAATTTTGATTAAAACAAAAATCTATGTGACAATTAAAACTGAAAAGGCAAAACTGCATAACTGCACACTAAAATTAGTTGTGACCCTGGATCACAAAACCAGTCTTAAGTCGCTGGGGTATATTTGTAGCAATAGCCAAAAATACATTGTATGGGTCAAAATTATTAATTTTTCTTTTATGCCAAAAATCATTAGGAAATTAAGTAAAGATCATGTTTCATTAAGATATTTTGTAAAATTCCTACTGTAAATATATCAAAACTTAATTTTTTGATTAGTAATATGCATTAGTAAGAGCTTCATTTGGAAAACTTTAAAGGTGATTTTCTCAATATTTTGATTTTTTTGCACCCTCAGATTCCATATATTCATATAGTCATATCTCGGCCAAATATTGTCCTATCCTAACAACATCAACCATACATCAATGGAAAGCTTGTTTATTCAGCTATCAGATGATGTATAAAGCTCAATTTCGAAAAATTGACTCTTATGTTTTGTGGTCCAGGGTCACATTTATGAAGGATAATAGAAGTACACTACCAGTCAAAAGTTTTTGAACAGTAAGATTTTTAATGATTTTAAAGACGTCTCTTCTGCCCACCAAGCCTGCATTTATTTGATCCAAAGTACAGCAAAAGCAGTAAAATTTTGAAATATTTTTAGTATTTAAAATAACTGTTTTCTATTTGAATATATTTTAAAATGCAATTTATTCCTGCGATTTCAAAGCTGAATTTTAGCATCATTACTCCAGTCACATGATCCTTCAGAAATCATTCTAATATTCTGATTTGCTGCTTAAAAAACATTTAACATTATTATTATGTTGAAAACAGATTTCTTTGATGAATAGAAAGTTCAAAAGAACAGCATTTATCTGAAATAGAAATATTTTGTAACATTATAAATGTCTTTAATACTTTTATTTAGCAAAGATGCTTTAAATTGATCAAAAGTGATCATTTCTATAATACTTTATTTATAATGCTTTATTTAATGCATTATTTGAGATAAATGCTGATCTTTGGATCTTTCGAAAATGTACTCAACTGTTTTAAATATTGATAATAATAATAAAAAAATGTTTCTTAAACAGTAAATCATCATATTAGAATGATTTGTGTGACACTGAAAACTGGAGTAATGATGCTGAAAATTTAGCTTTGATCACAGGAATAAATTAAATTTTAAAATATATTCAGATAGATAATAGTTATTTTAAATAGTAAAGATATTTCACAATATTACTGTTTTTGCTGCACTTTGGATTAAATAAATGCAAGCTTCTTCAAAAAACATTACAAATCTTGCTGTTCAAAAACTTTTGACTGGTAATGTATATAATTTAAGATAGATGTCAGATTTGTAGTGCATTATGGGAGTGGGTGGCTGCTGCTGAGCTCTTTTTTAATGGCAACATCAACTTCTCCCATTGGTGGATCTTTTTTCAGAATTATATGTAATGTTGACCTTCACTAGGAGGTCATTAAAAGTTTTTCTAAGTTAAAAGGACACTAACATCAATGAAATAAATTCATCAGAGGTCAAGGTAAGTCTATTTCAAACGATTTCTACATTATTGATAAAAATCAATTTCTAATCTACTAGGAAAAAAATTGACTTTGATTCCAGAGCAGAAGTATCTGCAAAATTTGGCCAAGTTTCAGTTTAAACAAGCTCAAACAACATCCAGCTAAAGTATGTTTGAAAAGTACATGGTAATCTGCTCTGATATGATCGATCTCTAAGAGACAGCGGATGGCACAACGCCTCAGCGTAATTAATGAAGATTCTCACACATACTATCACAAATTAATCTTTTGCAAGCACACGCCTCTGGTGTTAAATAAAACCCAGAGATATGCACCAACATCAGCACAAATCAACCGCCTCTACTGGAAAAAAGCCTGTGAGAAAGATTTAAAGACCTGTGTGTGGTTTCATATAGAGTGTGAAATACTAATGATTGTGAAACATCACTTACGAAATTGTTTTCATCTCTTTCTTCTCAGCGTCCGGGCGAGCGCGGTTGAGTACCTTGAGGAAGTCCGAGGTCTTGGCCCTCATGCGAGTGTGGATGTAAGCCTAAAATGAGATTAGACACACCTATGAGATTCAAAAACATCTACATTCCCCAGATTAGACATTAACTTCATAGCACTTTTCTTAATGCTGACAAATGTTTCATCTGTACAAAGGGCCGAATAGTTCAATGACAAGTATGCAAACTAAAAAGCACATTACAAAGCTTCTCACAAACGCAAGGGCCTCCTTTGTTCCTTCATAAACACAAAGAGTTGATGTTATGCAAAGAGGCGTTTCTGAGGAGGGTCTCACCTTGGAGCACTTTATGTGGTAGTGCAGATAGTCCCGGAAGGTGTGGATGAGGTTGATGGTGTTGTCTCTGGTGTTGGCGTTGGTGTGTCGAGGGAACAGCACTGTTGGGAAATGATTTCAGTATTTATATTTGAAATATAATAAGAAATTCACTGTAATTTGGGTAACATATATAAAGTTTGGGATTAAAACAGTCTCTTTTGCTCATTAAGGCTGTATTTATTTGATCAAAAATACAGAAAAAAAAAAAACCTGTAATATTGTAAAATATTATTCCAATTTAAAATAATGGTTTTTCTATTTTAATATACTTTAAAATAGAAATTATTTCTGTGATGCAAAGCAGAATTTTCAGCATCATTACTCCAGTTTTCAGCGTCACATGATCCTTCAGAAATCATTCCAATATGCTGATTTATTAATATTGGAAGCACTTTTGCTGCTTACTATATATATATATTTTTTGTAAACTGTGACACTTTTTTAGGATCTTTAAAAAGTTCAACATATACACATACACTGTTTCATTTTCCACTGTGGTGCTGATAACAGAACTCTTTGGAATGTAAATACAAATGCGTCAGTTGTTGCCTTGGTAACGCAATTGTAATGTAAACAGCGATATGGACGATGATCAGATATTTCAGGGTTTTTTTTTTATCTGATATTTACTTCGTTAAATAACAGAAAAAAGGACACAACTCTCGGCGCAAAAAAATAAAACAAACAGAAGGCGACGACAGGTATAACGTTACGATCAAATGCTGAGGGGATATGCATGAACACCGGACACCGAAGGTAAAATTCCTTTCTAAAAATACCACATTTATTGACAGTATTAATGCATGAGCTATGAACGCAGCGTAACGTTAGCGGTTTACTTGGCTGTTTGATCAAATAGCGCGCTTCCACTTAGCACACACACACACACACACACACACACACACACTATCAGCACGGTTTAGCACGGCTGTCTAACCGTGCCGAAAATTCCGGGCCGAGAACGGTTTGTAATCGTGCCGTGCCGTACCAGGCTCCAGTGGAAACACAACCGGAACCGTACCTGACCGATCTAAGAACCATTCGGCCCGATAGTGAAAAAAAAGCGGCTCTTCTGTGTCCGTCTCCCTTAGCATGCATATCCCCTCAGCATTTGTTGATAACGTTATACCTGTCGTCGCCTTGTGTTCACTTTATTTTTTGCGCCAAGTAAATATCAGATAAAAAAAAGGGAGTCCCAAAAACAGAAATATCTGTTCATCGTCCATGTCGCTGTTTACATTACAATTGTGTTACCAAGGCAACGACTGACTCATTTGTATTTACATTCCATAGAATTCTGTTATCAGCGCTACAGTGGAAAATGAAGGCTGCGTCTGAAAGCCTAAACAGCTGACTTGCTGCCTTATCAGTCAATGACTTTGCAGGCAGCGTTTTTGCACGAAGGCACCTCATGAAACTGATTTCGGACATGCTTCTGAGGCAACGTAACGGTTTAATGATTTACAGCTAAATAGAGTTTTGATGATAACTAAACAAATATTTAGATACTATAATATTGATTTATCGCTAGAAATAACATCAAAAGTGCAGAAAGTTAGTCAGAAATATACATTTACACACAAACTGACCACTAAACGCAAATTCCGTCATAATCTATTATTACCCGTCATTTTAATTTTCATATTTTAATTAGAATAACACATTTAATTGCTTTTATTTTTGTTTACATTTTCGTTTTTAATCATGAACCCACAGGACGACAGCGCAGTGTTTAAAAACAACAAAATAGGCTAGGGCTGGGTTAAAAAAAAAAAAAAAAAAAAGAAGAAGATTTCTCTATTCTCATTTTAATGAATCAATATCGATTCTTAAATCACAATCGATCTCTTGGTTTATGCCGTTTTCAGTTGATAAATGGACAGTACATAGTTTGTCTTCTTTCCAATAAATAGCAATAGGCTAAGCTTTGTGTTACTTTTGATATGAAACAAAGTCTCAGATTTCAAATTCTGTCAATTCCTTAGGAAATTCAAGCAATAAATACCGTTTTGATGATCTTTAATGTGGCGTGATAGATCGTTGTAGCTTCTGTGTAATCAAACGCATAGGAAAACATTCGTGACAGTTTCGTTTTTGTTCTGCATCAAGTGCTCTGCTGCCAGACTGGAGCGCACTCGCCACCAACTGGACAGGGGTGGGAATTACAGCTACAGTTTACAATATATATATATATATATATATATATATATATATATATATATATATATATATATATATATATATATATATATATATATATATATATAAATAATGTTTTTACTGTTTTTAACAATTTTTAAAAATCATAATCTCAATCAAAATGTAGTTGGGTTGTTTAGATTAAGTAAAACTAACAAAAAAAAATACAGCTAACTAACACAAAAAAATAACTTATCTGTTTTTTGCAAACAAAGAAAAAGAAAGAGAATTTTTTTAAAGGAAAAAAATTATTAATATATATATCATACTCAAGTAGGTATCTAATAGTATCTAAAATTATATTTACTATTAATTTATAATATTTGAATGATATTTATTACTACAACAAAATCAAATATTAAGTTTTTGGTTAACTATAAGTATATTGTAAAAAAAAATTGTGTAACAAAATTATTGATATTACATATTATTATTAGGGCTGTCAAACGATTAATCGCGATTAATCGCATACAAAAAGTTTGAGTTTGACTAATATATGTGTGTGTGTACTGTGTGTAATTATTATGTATATATAAATGCACACAAATTAATGTATATATTTAAGTGAAATATGTTATGTACAAAATATTTTTATTTATATTTAATAAAATTATATAAAAATTATAATAAACACATGTACTTGTAAATATTTCTTAAATATATACACATGAATGTGTTTGTATTTATATATACATAATTACAAACAGTACACACGCATATATATTAGGCAAAGTCAAACTTTTATTTTGTATGCAATTAATGGCGATTAATCGTTTGGCAGCCCTAATTATTATAAATAATATTAATTATAACTGCAAGAAATTATATTCTAAGTGTAATTTATGTCTTCAAATCCCTGAAACAAGATAACATTACTTAAGCAACACTGCATAAGATTCAGACTTGTTTTAATAACTTGCATCTTTAATACAAGTGTATTTTGTTTTACAGATCCTTTCACTTTTAACTTGTTAATACTTGAAAGGAAAAACCTGTCAGTACAAAAAGACAAAATACACTTATATTAAAGAGGTCTTAATATCTTATTCAGTGTTGCTTCTCAAGTAAATTTATCCTGTTTTAAGAATTGTTAAATATTTAACTGGAAAACAAAGCAAAAAGATTAAAAACTTCATAAGAAGCCCATTTTGCAGTCTAGTTGCTATTCATAGAGGGAAGTGTTTATTTGCAAAAACAGATAACTAATCATTTTTGGTTTTTTACAATTTCAAAAATTATGCTTTTTTTTATTATCATGTTTTTGTGTTTTCTTGTGTTAGTTAGCTGTATTTCTTAGTTATGTTTTTACTTTATAAGAAAATAACCCAACTGCAGTTTGATTGAGATTAATTAGAATGCAAAATGAAAACATGATTTTTAAAAACTGTTTAAAACTGAGTTATACGTTTTTGCAAATGAACTCTTTAAACCAGAATTGATGCCTGTGTGTAATATTAAAGGTATACAATCAATTTTAGTAACTAAATGTTTTTTTCCAAGAATGAAATCATCTGTAACAAGAGGTTAACATTAACAGATTAGTATTTTCAGTTACTGCTAGTTACTGCATTTCTGGGTACTAGTGAAATGAGGAAATAAAACAGAACTAAATAAGCACTTAGTAAGTACTTCCTGGTTGCATGAAAAGCTGAAGTGGAGAAGCGCTGGTATATGCTGTTGGCTTTGATATAAGGGTGTGGTGCTCTTTTTTTATTCATTAAGAGGTTTGTGTAACCGCCATGAAGAGAAGATGGGTGTATACTCTCTTGATCCCAAATGCAAATACTCAGTGCACCTGTCACAGGTAAGCAGCAGTGCTTTGTTCTGGCCTCGTAACATCCAAACTAGTGTACAAGGCGCCACCAAGTGAACCTGACAAGAGTCTATATTTAACTAGCAGCTGAGGTTGATAATAGTGTTCAACCAGAGTCCGAACACTCACCAATTGCCGTTTGCAAGTAAAGATGCTAAATGAATGTTTATGCGTGTGTGACCTCATGATACAAACCAAAAGTGATGTAGCCGATGTTGTCTCCCACTGCGGCATCAGTGTCCTTCAGCTCCAGAGGAGGTTCTCTATGACTGAACAGCACCTGAGGAGCCGTGTGACTGGCCCTCCTGCCCTCCTTAAACTCCTGAACACAGAGAAACACAGGCATCAGTCTGTTCTGTCAGCATAATGACTGCCAAAACACCACTGTTAACAAACATAACAGCTGTTCTGGAGGTGGTTAGAACTGCTGACATCATTATGTGCAAGGGATTTTGTGAAAACAGTCAAATTAGACTAGAAATGCCCTGTATTTGTAATGCATTTCATTCTTTGGATTACTAAAAAAAAAAAAAAAAAAAAAAAAAAAAAAAAAAAAAAGCAGAAAAATAAATTGTGTCACAGAATAAGAAATTAAAAAGGTCACTGCAACTTTTTCCTTGCGATTCTGAATTGCTAGACTTTCTTCTCAGAACTCCAAGATATAAACTCGGAATTCTGACTTTCTTTCTTGGAATTCCAAGTTTACATCTTGCAATCTTAATTGTATATCTCACAATTCAGATTTTATGTTTCTGCCACAGAATAAAAATAAACAAGGTAAATTGGTAAATATGATCTCACATTTTGGAGAAAAAAAAATCTGAATTGTGCGATAAAAAGTTGCAATTATTTTTAATTTTGAGATAAAATGCCAATTAATAATTGCAACTTTTTATCTTACAATTCAGATTTGCTTCTCCAAAATGTGAGTTCATATTTTCTTGACTTTTTTCCTTACAATTCTGACAGAATTAAGACAAAAAATCTGAATTGTGAGGAAAAAAAAAACTAAGAATTTTGAGATGAAATATCAATTAGCATTTTTATTCCATATAAAAGCATATACAAAAATAATATTCTTAAATATGTATTTAAGTCTTAATTTTCAGTTAAAATAACTACAAAGCCTTAAAACAGTATAAAATGATTTAAGAAAAAAAAAAAAAAAAAGGAAACTGCATACGATATTATAACTTTTTTTATACCCAAAACCAAAAAAAAAAAAATCTGCTAGTTCACTTTGAGACAAAATACACTTTAAAGACACTCCCTATGAAAACAAGTCTGAAAATCTCATTAAACGTTGCTTCTCAAGTGAATTTATCTTGTTTAAAGAATCTTTAGACATTTTTATACATCATCACAAACTTTTTAATATATACAGTAGCCCCTTAAAACATATTTGGACACTTTTGGACACTTAAAAAGGTCTTACTGTCATTGCATTAGACACAAAGTACTTGCTTATATATTTATTTAAAATAAATATCATTCACACTGATATTTGTGACCCTGGACCACAAAACCAGTCATAAAGGTCAATATGCATGAAAGCTGAATAAACATGCTTTCCATTGATGTATGGTTTGTTAGGATAGGACAATATTTGGCTAAGATACAACTATTTGAAAATCTGGAATCTGAGGGTGCAAGAAATCAAATTGCATATTACTATTAATATTATATTACTATTATTATAGAAAGCAATACATATTACTAATCAAAAATTAAGTTTTGATATATTTACGGTAGGAAATGTACAAAATATCTTCATGAAACATGATCTTTACTTAATATCCTAATGATTTTTGGCATAAAAGAAAAATCGATTATTTTGACCCATACAATGTATTTTTGACTACTGCTACAAATATACCGTGCCACTTCCAGGGTCACATTTTTAAATAATGCCAATACATGTATCCATTTCCTACTGTGGCTTATTTGTCCAAATATTTTTTGGGACTGCTGTACATATGTTAAAGTGATATAAAATGACTTAAAATGTGAAAAGCATACAACTCTAACAATGAGCTTATAAGTTTTGAGGTCAGTCTAAATGACAGTATTTCATTCTGTAAATACAGAAATGACAACATTGCTTGACGCATGGTGGTTTAACCGTGTCATTTAAATACAAAACCATGACACAAAACAGCTGGATTGCAAAACATCCAGAGGGCATGTGTTTCAACAACAAGAGGCAACAAAAAAATGGTCAAGATTGAACCCGAGAACGTGATAAAATGAACAAACCTGCATGAACACTTTCCCGATAATGACATCATCGTCATCCTTGAACACTGTGCTGAACACAACAGTTACTCTGTCTTTCTTAGCCTCGATATACCTGAAAACAATGAGAAAAAGACACAAACACAGGTGAGATACACAAGCTGGATTCACTTTTTATCAATTTAACACATCCTTGCTGAAAAAAACAGCATAAATTTCTTTCAAACAAAGAAAGAAAGAAAAAAAATTACTGACCCCCAACTTTAAACGGTAGTGTATATTGTTACAAAAGATTTCTATTTTGAATAAATGCTGTTCTTTTTAATGTTTTATTCAAAGATTCCTGGAAAAAGCATCAAAGGTTTCCAGCATTGATAATAAATTAGCATATAAGAATGATTTCTGAAGGATCATGTGACACTGAAGACTGGAGTAATGATGCTGAAAATTCAGAGTTGCATCACAGGATTAAATTCTATTTTAAAGTATATTAAAATAGAAAACCACTATTTTAAACTGCAATAATATTTCACAAAATTACAGATTTTTCTGTATTTTTAAATCAAATAAACACAGCCTTGATGAGCAGAAAATGCTTCTTAAAAAAAACAAAAAAAACATTAAAAATCTTACTGACCCCAAACTTTAAACGGTAGTGTATATTGTTACAAAACAAGTTCTATTTGACATAAAATGCTGTTCTTTTTAACGTTTTATTTATCAAATAATCCTGAAAAAAGAATCACAGGTTCAGTATTAAGTAGCACAACTGTTTCCAACATATGCTATCAGCAGAAAAGACATCCCAAAGTTTTAAATGACAATGTATATTTGAAAACACATTTAAAGTCATATTTATATAAATTTATATTGCCATTTATATTGCAAAAGTTTTAAATCGTTTTACACAAAACTTTACATTTTCCTTAAAGTCTTGAATTTTCACATTTTTAATGATATATTTTCTCAATTAAATGTAAAAGAATTAATTTTTGCTTTTTTTCCCGTTCAAATAACATTAACAAAATACTTAGTTAGTTAGTTGCAGCCATAATAAATAAAGTTGAAGTAGCCTACATAGACTCATCATCCCTGTAATGAACAACAGCCCTTTTCTCTCCGTCACGACCCTCCTCCTGGAACTTAAAGTACTTCTCAAAGACGGAAGCAAAGCAGTTTCTCTTGAGGATGCCTGCCTGGTGGACCACCTCCTCTTTGTTGGGTGGAAGAGCATCCAGGTCAAAGAGCAGTGAAATATTGTACCCTTCAGAGAAGAACAACAACAAACTGTCAAACCAAAATTCTTACAGTAAAAATAGCAATGAAAACTACAACCGTTTGGCTTACCGTCTTCTGGTGCCACAAGGAAATTTCCATAAACACGCTTCAGCAACTGAAACACAATGAATACAAATCTCTTTAGTTTGTTTTATTAATAAAAGATACTGGAAGTAAATTCATACTTTGATTTGAAAGCACCAAACAGTCACACCGTGAGAGAAAAAATGCATTAGGATGCATTGATAATCATCTTATCATTGCACTGCAGCCCTATGAATCACAGCTGAATCGAACTGTGAAGTGCTTAGACGTTCCCACACTTGGAGTATAGCATGTCTCATTACATGACACATTAACTTACAAAGCGCTACTTCACGTCAACTATCCATGCATTAAACAACAGGCACTGGCTTGTTTCATTCCTGGCATTTTTAACATACTTCAAGCATCCTGTATTTGGTCTTTTATCACCTGTTTTAGCCCAAATGTCACAGAATAGAGACAGGATTCAACAAATACAACAAAGGCATTTGAATTAATTTTCATCCAGAGATTGTATCTGTGTGCATGATACAAGCAGACAGGAAGTGGAGGGCCTGCTGGATGTTCCTCGAATTTGCATTCATTTGATTTACACTGGCAGTCCTGAATGAGGCTGGAACAGACTTTGAATATTTATTTGCATTGGCAGGGAAAAGGCCACCCATCAACCTCAACTCCACAAACCCTCAAGACTCATGAAAATCTTGCCCTAAAACCAATTAGGTCACTTTCTCTACGCACCGATTCAGATACATCGATTTTGAAATATGCCTGCAAATAATAATTTCAACAGTGTTTGTCAATCGACAGATGATTTAACACTAAATTAACTGTCTAATTTTACTAAACAAGGAAACCATGTTTCTTTATTTAAAACATGTGACTTCCTCTATTTAAAGTGAGTCACAGACACTTCCTGTTTCACAAAGAAACCACATGTCTTTTAGACCCTTACATGGTGATTAAATGTGATCACCCTGGATTGAATCATGCAAAATCACAAGACAAGAACACTATGAAGGAATGACCCAAAAGAATGTGTGAAATAAAGATTCCTGTTTGCAACTTTAGGTTGCACAAACCTTCACAGGAAACCTGAACTATACTTTCGAAACAGGCGAGAATTACAATATATACACATTACGAACGTCACAAAAACCAGCTGCAATCTTACATCCTACTAGTCGAATTGCTCAGTAAGTATATGCAACTAGTCTAAACTTACAGCGTAAAGTAGTAAAACTCACAAAAATATGTCCAGATCACATTTCACCTAAAATCAAAAGTAATACACTAACATTCAAAGTCTGGGAATGACAGTGAAGACATAATAATGTTGTAATAATGTTACAAAAGATTTTATTTAGAATGTTCTTGGGGAAATCCAGCATTATGGATGTAAGTGTTACCAATATACTGAACCCTCTAAGTGTTACCAATATACTGAACCCTCTGTTTATATTTAACAAACCCTTGTTGAGGGTAGAGTCTAAACATCAGAAAAATATCAGCCTATGCACAAGTTTTCTGTGTTAAAAAGGGAAATAATAGGTTTCTGCATTTTAATTTGCAGAAATCCTACAAAGTATGTAGTCTCTCAAAAACGGTGTCCTTTTTTGTCACATCCATAACACATTATGGATGTAACACATTATGGATGTGACAAAAAAGGACACGGTTTTTGAGAGACTACATACTTTGTAGGATTTCTGCAAATTAAAATGCAGAAACTAGATGTAATAATACCCATCAAATACATAAGCGATAGCTCTTCACGGAGCATATAACTGTTACTTTATTTTAATTTTGATGTGTCTATTTAGAAGAAATATGTACTGTTATGGACGTGACTAGCCTGAAGATAGCACTTACCAGACTATGGAAAATAAAAAATAAATAAATAAAAAAAATGCTTTAAAAACCTCACATGGGTATTTGAACCAGCAAACATTGACATCTATGCTATCAGTATATAAAAAAATTGGTAAAAACTTTATCTTTTCAAGGTAAGGTTCACACTTCCATAATATTACCCTCTTTTGAATTTTCTATACATTAACGAATTCTGAAAAAATTTATCGTTTCCACAAAAATGTTAAGCAGCTCAACTGTTTTCAACATTCTTAAGCAGCAAATCAGCATTTTAGAATGATTTCTGAAGGATCATGTGACACTGAAGACTGGAGTAATGATGCTGATCAGCTTTGCATCACAGAAATAAATTACATTTTTATATAGATTCAAACAGAAAACAGCTATTTAATTTTTTTCCAGAATATCACTGTTTTACTGCATTTTTGATCAAATAAATGCAGACTTGGTGAACATTATTTTTTTTTGTTTGACAGATTTTCCGATTATTTCTCATACCTCATCGGCGCCATGCTCTTGAAGCTCCTTGAAGAACTTGAGAGAGATGCTGACCATTACTTTAGTTTTGTCTCCATTGGGGTTGGAGATGTGGTAAAGCACACCATCAAAGTCTGTAGCAAAGGCATAATGAGATCTCACGTCAATCATTTAACTTTTATCAATTTAATATAAACATTACTCTTAATGCTCTTGAGATGCATGCATAGTAAAATATATGCATAATAATAAAATAATCTTCTTCTGGACAAAATGTTTGGACAACAGAAACTTCCATCTTTGAGGTCATTCATAGGTTTACCTGCAAATGTAACGTCTACTGCTTCAGGCTTGTTCCTGAAAGAAAGAAAGAAAAAAAAAAAAAAAAACTTTATGAGTTCATGTTGTCAGCTATATGGAAATAAATATATACCTACAGGCTAAAAGGGCACAATGATAGGAAAATCAAAGTACTGTATGACAAAGCAGAACTGTATCTTTCCGCTTGCCACTTTGAATACAAGATAACACTATGAAGAAAATCTCTACTATTAATTTTGCTACTTCTACACATCTAGCCTACTCATGGAAGCCCGTTTTCACCATGAATAAAAAATTAAAAAAGGTAACTGAGATTTTTTATCTCATAATTCTGACTTTTTTTCCTCAGAACTGCGAGTTTATATCTCGCAATTGTGACTTTTTAACATGCAATTTCAAGTTCAATCAAAATTATGATATAAACTTGCAATTGCGAGAAAAAAAGTTAGAATTGCGCTATCATCTTGCAATTCTGACTTAATTTCTCGCAGTTGTGAGTTTATGTCATGGAATGCTGAGAAAAAGTCCGAATTTTGACTTTATATCTCGTATTCTGACCTTATAATTTGCAATTGCGAGTTTTTATCTCACAAATCTGAGAAATGTCAGAATTGTGAGTTTATATCAGAATTGCAAGTTTATGAGTTAATATCTCACAATTCTGACTTTATAACATGCAATTGCGAGTTTCTATCTCATAATTCTGAGAAGAAAGTCAGAAATGCAAGATGTAAACTCGCACTTGTGAGAAAAAGTCAGAATTGTGACTATATCTTGCAATTCTGACTTTATTTCTTAGAATTGCGAGTTTATTTCCAAAAATTGAGTTAATATCTCACAATTCTGACTTTATAACACACAATTGCGAGTTTATATCTCATAATTCCGAGAAAAAAGTAAGAATTGTGACTTTATATCTTGCAATTGAGTTTATATCTCACAAATCTGAGAAAAAAAGTCAGAATTGTGACTTTATATCTCACAATTATGACTTTATTTCTCAGAATTGCAAGTTTATTTCTGAGCACTGAATTAATATCTCACAACACGCAATTGCGAGTTTATATATCATAATTCAGAATTGTGAGTTTGTATCATGTAATTCCAAGAAAAAAAAAATCTGAATTGTGAGATAAAAAGTAGCAATTACTTTTTTTTATTTTTTATTAAGTGGCGGAAACGACTTCCATATCTAACTGACCAATCAGAATCAAGTGTCACAGTAAAACGTAAACGATGACAAAATTGTAATGTGTGGGTGAAATACTGCTTTAAATGCAATAGCGAGCCATTTACTTTTTAGCTGAAGTAAAATAACTAAAAAGTAAACAGTGTGAAAACAAAAAAAAAAAAAAACTCATTGAAGAAAAGATTGAAAATTAAAATAAATATTAAGAAAAAAAGATGATTCATAGTCAGTATTTAAGAGAGAAAAATAAAATAAAATGAAATAAGAAATAAAAAAACATGCATATAAACAACTAGGACAAAATCAAAGACTACAGCGGGGGAACTATACAAGGAAAAAAATCTAATAGAATACCTGTCTTTTTGTTATTTATTTGCATTAGAGATTTCTTTATTCATCTTACATTTGTAATAAAAATAAATTACATTTTACTATGGATTTCACTCATTTGTTTATGAATGTAATATTTACCTTGCAAAATGTAAAAGTTAACAACATAATCAGTTTGCTTTTGTGTGAATATGTGCAAATAACAACAAATCAGAATTTGCTTGTATTTATATTCTCTGATGGTGAGTCACAAAATGCGTATGACCACATACTGGAGAAGAATGAACGGGGAAAGAAGTTCCCTAAAAATCTGTTTCTTCACCATGCATGGACGGGACTAGAAGAATCGCAGATATCTGCTCGTTCTTGCAGCGACATGCATTTACAAGGAGGCATGAACAGGAAGTGTCTGCAGTCTTTACTGGGACTGAACATTTCTAGAAATCGGGTCAGCCGATAGCGACGTGTGCAGTGATCAGAATCGCCCGAGAGACCTGTTTTAGTAATCACTTGACACGTTGATCCCGCATTCACACACAAATATGTTTTGTTTTTTTGTTCCTTTTACGTGACTTGTCCTGGACACACCCCATACGGGATGCTTCAGTACTCGAACATGGACAATCAACAAATTATCAGACAAAACAGATTCAATTCAACACTGAAGCGTGTGTTATCGTGTAATTTTATATATTGCAAGGAAAATATGGCTCTTGTCAAAGCATGCATGCATTAGATGAGCGATTTTTGATGCGAGTTGTGACACAGACAGGAAGATCTTCCTCTTACCCGTTGCTAGCGCTGTCGAATTTCAGGCTGAGAGTCTCCTCTATGATCCGATTGTTGATTTCCAACAAAATCATGATGATTTAAATGAATGTTTAATGGCTGTGTGGAATTAAAAATATAGGAGCAATTATAGGTTTTCTACAATCCTACTACAATCGTTTTGGTTTTCCTGCTCCTACACCTCTGGCCGCTTCCGCATTGACTCGAAAGACCCGCGGGCTGCCCGCGTCACTGCCTGTTCGTTTGTATTAGTTATTTAAACAAAATATTTCACTGGATTTGTGCGGTTTACATTGTATTTACATAGAGATTTGCTATTTAAAAATCTTTTTTATATATATATAATTATTTGTTCTTCAAAATCACCACTGTTTGACCAAAGAATTCCCGTGACGTTTCAAGTTATTCGTCATTACTAAATAAGGAGTTTTACAAACATTGCACTTTCAACGAGAGCTTTCTACTCATCATTCTTTCTTTATGAAATATTTTAGCACAACAATTATATTATAGCTTATATTACAACCTATAAAATGTTTTAAATTTATATAAAAGGCCTGTTTTGTGATTTTCATGGTTTTTTTTAGACCTGGAAGTCACAGTTTTAACATTCTTACTTAGAGGTTTTTCATGAGTGTGCATATTGGTGTTGATACTAGGCTAATACTTATACTGTCTAATACGTATATAATATTTTAAACAGTTGAGTAATTTTTCTTTGATGAATAGAAAGATCCAAAGATCTGCATTTATCTGAAATAAGCTTTTATAAAAAACATTATACACTATACCATTCAAAAGCTTGGAGTCAGTATAATTTATTTATGTAATTATCTATCTATTTTTATCTCACAATTCGGACTTTTTTTTCCTCAGAACTGCAAGTTTATATCTCGCAATTGTGACTTTTTCTCAGAATAGTGAGTTTGTCTCACAAATGTGACTTTATAACATGCAACTGCAAGTTATTTAGTCAGAATTATGCGATTTAAACTTGCAATTGCGAGAAAAAAGTCAGAATTGTGTGTTTTTATCTTGCGATTCTGACTTCATTTCTCGCAATTGTGAGTTTGTCACGCAATTCTAAGAAAAAACGTTATATCTGACAATTCTGACTTTATAATTCGTAATTGCGAGATTTTATCTCACAAATTTGCGAAATGTCAGAATTGTGACTTTATATCAGAATTGTGTTTATTTCTGAGAGCTGAGTTAATATCTCACAATTCTGATTTTATAACATGCAATTGCGAGTTTATATCTCATAATTCTGAGGAAAAAAGTCAGAAATGCGATCTGTAAACTCGCACTTGTGAGAAAAAAGTCAGAACTGACTTTATTTCTCAGAATTGCACATTTATTTCTGAGAATTCAGTTAATATCTCACAACTCTGACTTTATAACATGCAATTGCAAGTTTATATCTCATAATTCTGAGAAAAAAGCAGAATTGCGAGATGTAAACTCGCAATTGCAAATTTATGTCTCTCAAATCTGAGAAAAGAAGTCAGAATTGTTTACAGACTTTATATATATCGTAATTCTGACTTTATTTTTTGATATAGAATTAATACTATTATTTAGCAAGGATGCTTTAAATTGATCAAAAGTGGTGATAAAGACATTTATGATGTTACAAAAGATTTCTATTTTTAGATAAATGCAGTTCCTCTAAACTCTGAACGTATTCATCAAAGAAACCTGAAAAAAAGTCTACTCAGCTGTTTCCAATAATATATGGTTTTTGAGCAGCAAATCAGAATGATTTCTAAAGGATCATGTGACTGGAGTAATGATGCTAATAAATGATGCAATAAATTGCATTTTAAAATATATTCAAATAGAAAACAATTATTTTAAATAGTAAAAATATTTCAGAATTTTACTGTTTTTGATGCAGGCTTGGTGAGCAGAAAAGACTTCTTTAAAAACATTAAAAATCTTACTGTTCAAAAACTTTTGACTGGTAGTGTGTTCATTTAAGAATTAGGATCTTGTTCCTACTCTTTATTTTTTTTAAATCCTATTTATTTGGCTCATTGGCATTCATGGGTGGTGTCTTTATTCTTTTTGAAGTGGCAAGACATGCATCAGCTTCTGTGGATCTGTGATGAAACTGATTATAGCCTGAGGCTGAGTTTGCAGAGAAGAATTTTCACCTCTTTCTTTTTATTGGCACAGTCGAAAACCACTGCTATTTACACACACTGTGAACTGAGAAAGACACTTTTCTATGCTCAGTCTATAAAATATTTGTAAGAATTAGATGAGAAATGTTTGAGTTCATGCTGAAATCACTTATGTCTGCTGGCAGACAATATTTTGATTGTTGAGATATTAAAAAGACCTAATTTGTGATTTTCTTCTTGTGCATACCATATTTTAATATAAATACTGAACTTACATAACATTCTTTGGTAATACAACCACTTTATATTTCATCTTGCATTCATCTTGCCTGCTTTCCGTCTTATTCTTCACACAGAAACGTGTTTCTTCCTGTCCTTAACACAGCAGAAAGGAGGCCGGATCAGATTCACGCTGTTTTAGATTTTACAAAGGTGTCTATTTTAACCTCATACGTCATTGTGCTAGACCACCTTGTTGTTAAACAGAATTTGAGCACTTTAGTCAGTAACAGATATTGCATTCAAATATGTTATTATTTTAATAATATTTGTTAAAGGGATAGTCCATCCAAACATGACTTCTGTCATTATATACTCACCATCATGTCGTTAAACCTGTATGACTTTCTTAGTTCTACGAAACATAAAAGAAGGTATTTTGAACAATGTAGGTAAACAAACAGCTTTGGTTTCTATTAACTTTCAGTATACTGATGAAAAATACAATGGAAGTCTGTGGGAACATACTTTGTTTTGTCAACGTATCTTTGTGTTCTGCTAAAAAAAAGAAAGTCATACAGGTTTGGAATGACATGAGGGTGAAAAAATAAAAAAAAAATTCATTTCTGATGGACTTTCCCTGCATGTAATAAATTATTATTCAAAGTTAACATGATTTATATTCTATATACACTACCAGTCAAAATTTGTGAAGATTTTGAATGTTTTTTTTTAAAAAGTCTCTTCTGCTCACCAAGCCTGCATTTATTTGATCCAAAGTACAGCAAAAACAGTACAATTTTGAAATATTTTTACTCTTTAAAATAACTGTTTTCTATTTGAATATATATTGAAATGTAATGTATTCCTGTGATTTCATCATTACTCCAGTCACATCCTTCAGAAATCATTCTAATATTCTGTTTTGCTACTCAAGAAACATTTTATCATTGTTACTATGTTGAAAACAGTTGAGTAGATTTTTTTCAGGGTTTTTTTCTGAACAGAAAGTTCAGAAGAACAGCATTTATCTGAAATGGAAATCTTTTGTAACATTATAAATGTCTTTAAAATCAATTTTGATAAATTTAAAACATCCTTGCTAGATAAAAAAAATAACAATTTCTATCATTTCTTTCCTAAAAAAATTATACTGACCCTGCATACTGTTACAAAAGCTTTTACTTTCAGAAAAATTATGATATTTGGATCTTTCTATTCAATAAAGAATACGGAAAAAAAACAATAATCAACTTTTTAAAATATTTATAATAATAATAAATGTTTCTTGAACAGCAAATCAGCATATTAGAATGATTTCTGAAGGATCATGTGAGACACTGAAAGATGCTGAAAATGTACCTTTGATCACAGGAATAAATTGCATTCTAAAATATATTCAGATAGAAAGCAGCTATTTTAAATAGTAAAAATATTTCACAATATTACTGTTTTTGCTGTACTTTGAATCAAATAAATGCAGGCTTGGTGAGCAGAAGAGACTTTAAAAAACATTACAAATCTTATTGTTCAAAAACTTTTGACTGGTAGTGTAAATGATATTATCCCATACACCACATCAATGTTTATAATTATTTTTTTGTCTTCTTAAATCTGGTAACTCTTCTGGTAATTTAACGATTTTTTCCCAAAAAACACCTGCATTTAAAAACAGTTCATGAAATGAAACTAGCTGCTTCTCATGTGAGAAACACACTTGTTTACAGCATCTTCAGGACAAACCCAGTGGGACGGAGTTGCACAATTTCCTGGATAAATGTGGGTAAATGATGATGTGTGGCCTCGCATCTCTTCCCACGTGACACATCTTTCCTCCGATGTTGAAAAATCACTTCCATATTACGTATATCAGGTTTTTCTACATGTGTTATAGTTCTTTTCTCAGACAGACCTGTAATCTTAATGTAGTTTCTTTTAAATCCTAATCATTGCATTAAAAAAAAACATTCCACTCATTATTTTAAAATTCAAAAATGTTATACTTGTGTTTTTGCACACAATATATAATATATAATGAATTTGTATTGATTTTGAATTTATAAGTTCACTAGCTTGTTTTGTCATTGTTTTTGTATATATTCTTTCAATATTTTATTATATTTATTATAATATTATTGTTTATACATTAATTTGACCATTGTTTAAATGTAAACAAAATTCTCACCAAAAAGTATTCACACCCAAAATGTATTTGAATGTAAACTAGGTCCTAAGAATTAAACTAAGAATTTCCATTATAATAGCCTCATGACTTCAAATCATAAATATTTTAGTATGATTTTAGGTCACATGATTCTTAGTTTCACTTTTAGTGTTTTGATCATGTTTATGTCTTAGACTAAACACGAGTGAGTACCTTGTGATCATTAGCATGTCTCAAATTCCCCCGGCAAACATCTCTTGATCTTCTGCTTTCTTGTAGCCGCATAAAAGCAACATCACCCAACATCCTCATCTTCTGCATCTCCCTCAGATTTTAGAAACATAGATAAGAGTATCTCCTAAGCTTTAGTCTCCTGTGAAAGGGAAAAATGCTTTCTAAGACTATTCCAGATACGTCCTGAGAACTGGGAATAAATCTTTGAGAAATAAATAGAAAAAGTAGGGCATCTTAATTGAGATTGTACACTTGATGTAACATTTTGGACTTAGGCAAACAGGATATAACAACATCCCTTCAAAGGGTATAAAGAAGCCTTCAGCACACAATTCAGACATTTCATCCTGTGGATTATTCTCACATACGGTGCCATATCAAAAAAAGGGGGTTACGATGACTGGTAAGTCCAATATCTCCATTTTATAATTTAATTAGAAGTCAATCATTTGAAAATCTGATCAAAAATTATATACCTGTAAAATTATATACCTGTAATATACCTGTGCTACTTAAGACTGTTTTTGTGGTCCAGGTTCACACATATAAATAACTAAACATACGTAATATACTATAAACACACAATATATTAAAAATAAATAACTACAAAAATAATGGACATTAATATTTTTAAATTAGACAGTTATATTAATTCTTTTAAAAATGTATAAATAAACAAATAAATAAATGGAAATATTTGTACTTTTTTAAACGTTAATTTTACACACTGTACTACTTTCTGGAAGAATTGTTTTAATTATTAATAATAAATGTCACTATTTTAGCACAGATTGCCTTAATATTTTCTGTTTGTCCTTTTCCAACAGATCCAAACCGCTCTTTTAATCTCGACGACTTCAGTGAATTCTACAGTGAAGAGTTCAACTACTCGGATCTCCAGAACCTGACTGATTTTGTTGTGGATGATAAGACGCTGCTTTGCAACTCCATCACAATGGCGGATGCCGTCAACATTGCATTCAGCGTCTTCTACGTGTTCATCTTTCTGTTGGCTATTCCCGGGAATCTGATCGTAGGCTGGGTCATCGCCTCGAACCGACGCGCGCTTTCCCCCTCAGATGTCTACCTATTCAACCTGATGCTGGCTGACACGCTACTGGCTCTGATTTTGCCCTTTTCAGCAGTTTCCGTGATCCACGGTTGGTTGTTCGGTGATGTTATGTGCAAGTTGGTTTGCCTGGTGAAGGAAGTGAACTTCTACACCAGCGTTTTGTTCCTGGTGTGCATCAGCGTGGATCGCTACATGGTTATTGTAAGAGCTATGGAGTCAAAAAAGACTCAGAGGAGACTGTGCAGCGGAGTCGCCTGCGGATTAGTGTGGGCTTTGGGATTGGTGCTATCCTTGCCTTCATTCTACAACGAGGCGTTTTTGGAGAAATTTTCTAAGAAGATGGTTTGCGGAGAACGCTTCGAGACGAATCACGCTGACGAGTGGCGACTGGCCACACGAATCATGAGGCATCTACTCGGGTTCCTCTTCCCTCTGGTCATCATGTTGATCTGCTACAGCATCACAGTGGCGCGGCTCTTGCGTACGCGCGGTTTCCAGAAACAGAGAGCCATGAAGGTCATCGTAGCTGTGGTTGTGGCCTTTCTTCTGTGCTGGACTCCCTTCCATGTTTCCACGATGGTTGACACCCTCCTGAGAGCCAAAGTGGTTCAATTCAGCTGTTTCACACGTACGGCGGTGGACGTCGCCATGTTCGCAACTCACAACCTTGGCCTTCTGCATTGCTGCGTGAACCCGGTGCTGTACGCCTTTGTGGGAGAGAAGTTCAGAAAAAGGTTTATACTGATGCTGCATAGAAAAGGAGTTCTGGAGCGGTTCTCCCTCTCCAGATCGAGCAGGTCTTCTTCTTTGACCTCAGAAGCTACTTCCAGCTTTCTGTGAGCTACCACAAGCAATGCGAACTGCAAGACCTTTAGTGCACCTTTCCTTGCCTGCTTGAACTAAAACAACACGTTGTTGTAAAGGCTAAATGCATGATGCATTGGCTCCCTCTATTGGTCAGAAAGAGCAAAATCCATGATCTGGTGATTGGATTATTGCAGAAAGTAAGCTGTGTGACCAGCAAAGGGTTATAATTCTGATATGTTTTGTTCATCAGAGTAACTTATTTATATAGCCCAAATAAATTAAAAAGCTAAACACTGGCTATAAACCAAGGGTTGTCCAATCCTGTTTCCAATCCGTTTAGCTCCAACCCAACAAGGGAGTTTCACTGATGTATTTTATTTTTGTAGAATACCTGATCTCATGAAGAAAACGTACCTGTGGGAACTTTTTCGCGAGATGCGAAATACGTACCACTAGCTGCATTTTCATTATGCTTCACTTCTTATCGCGAGAGAAACAAATTACGTTTTAGTCGGTTAATGGAAACGTTGTCATTTCGCCATACTTTTTTTTTATCGACATTTATATAATATCGTCAAAGTTTTGCGCAAATCTGTAATGGAAACGCGCCTAATAAGTACATATTGTTTTGCTTTCCCAATGTAAAAAGCTTGCGTACCATATGTACGTGCATCTGTTCGGAGACAAAAATCGAACACTCTTTTAGTGCCTCTTTTAGTGGACATTTCACATCGAATACGTCACGAAACGTACATGGCGTTGTATTTCGCTTCTTGCAAAAAAAACTCCCACAGGTATGTTTTCGTCATGAGACCGGGTTGAGAATAAAACATGAAAATATGTCAAGCTTGTGTTCATTACGTTTTGGCCTACAAAAATACATATCTGCAGTACTCTATTGCTTCGTTGAGCTTTTGGAGTTTTAAAGAATCGTTTTCCTAGTGCTTATCCACCTTATTTTTTGCCGTAAGAGTGGGAGCGGCCGTTTGTAAATTTAATGTGTCTGGCTTCCGGTCTCATCTGCGTCCAGCTATGTTTATCTGTACAAAACAGCTCGTTTTGCTGCTTGATATTGCAAGTTGGTGTGTCTTACCATATTATTTTAATTTATTATCTTAATTATGAACACAACAGTTTGTAGTGCAAACTGTTTTACTGTTTACGGCACTTCAATATTCTTCTCATTATTTCTCTATGGCAGATTATGAACAGGAAGTCTAACACATTACCAGAAAGCAGTTTACTTCCACATTGAAAAATAAGGTGGATACAGTGGGTTAATGATTTCAAAGGGGTCATGGTATGCAAAATTCACTATTAAAATGAAAAAATTAAAAAAAAATGTTGTACCCCCGGAATTACCTAAATCTTCTATTTTCGCGTGAATCATTCGTGATCCAGCCAACAAGGGAGTTTTACTGATCTATTTTATTTTGTAGAATAAACTACCTGATCTCATGACGAAAACTTACCTGTGGGCACTTTTCGCAAGCTGTGAAATATGTACCAATAAGTACATATCACTGCAGTTTCCAACAGAGGCGGTAAAACAGCGAGCACTTGTTATTGTTTTCATAGACAGTTATGATTACAGCGCCATGTTTCGCTTTCCCACCTTAAAAGGTTTGCGTACCATATGTATCTTCATCTGTTCCGGAAACAAAAACCAAACACTCTTTTAGTGGACATTTCACATCGAATATGTCACGAAACGTACATGATGGTGTATTTCACATCTTGCAAAAAAGTTCCCACAGGTATGTTTCCGTCATGAGACCAGGTTGAGAATAAAACATGAAAATATGTCAAGCTTGTGTTAATTACAGAGCTTATTTCAGACATGTATTAAAAAACCGGATGATGGAACCGTAAGTTTGAACTCGTTTGCAGTTTTTGGCCTACAAAAATACATATCTGCAGTACTCTATTGCTTGGTTGAGCTTTTGGAGGTTTAAAGAATCACTTTTCCTAGTGCTTATACAGTGGGTAAGTGATTTCAAAGGGGTCTTTGGATGCAAAATTCACTATTGAAGTGAAAAAAAAAAAAACTGTTTTGCACCCCCGGATTTACCTAAATGCGTCTATGTTCGCACGAATCATTCATGATCCAGCCAACAAGGGAGTTTTACTGATGTATTTTATTTTGTAGAATAAACTACCTGACCTCATGACGAAAACATACCTGTGGGAACTTTTTCACGAGACGCAAAATACGTACCAATACATATAACTGCAGTTTCCAACAAAGGTGGTAAAACAGTACTTGTAATCGTTTGTGTACAAAAGTTATGATTACAGCTCCATATGTTTCGCTTTCCAGACATCATAAGCTTGCTCAGTTGCTCAACCAGCACAGAATTGGACTTAGGATGCGGAATCCTGTGAAAAACATGACTCACAATGAAAGCTAAACAAAAAAACAAGCTAAAATGGCATGCTTGCGACTGCGTTTTTACGTCACATTCGCTTTTGTTCATACTATCGGTTACGTTTAGGTGTAGTGCTGATGGTACGTTATTTTAAAACGTCAGGAAGCATTAGAGTTACAGAAACGTACATGGCGATACGTATTTCGTATCTTGCAAAACGTTCCCACAGGTACGTTTTTGTCATGAGATCAGGTTGACAACAAAACATTAAAATATGTTGAGCTTCTGTTATTAACAGACATTTTCAGGCATTTATTTTAAAAAACATTGATTTTGGGACGATGGAACCGGAAGTGCTAAAGTTTGAACTCGTTTGCCATTTTTGGCCTACAAAAATACATATCTGCAGTGCTCTATTGCTTGGTTGAGTTTCTAGAAGTTTAACGAATCGTTTTACTATACACAGTGTTGGGGAAAGTTACTTTTAAAAATAATGCATTGCAATATTGCGTTACTCCATGAAAAAGTAATTGCATTACTTTGAATTGCATTACTTTTTATTGAAAGTAATGCATTACGTTATTTTTGAGTTATTTTTGTCTCCTGGGCTGGGCTTATTTATTTATTTTTTTAATAAAAAAAAAAAACCTTAAGTTATATTTTTTGGCAACTAAGGGCCCTTTAACACCAAAAATTAACTTAACGACCCTCATGCTGAGGGAATTACCAATTTCTCTCAACATGGGGACTAGAGAGGTCAGTGAATAAATGAGCAAACAAAGTAACTGGTGTTACTTATTTGAAAAAAAAAAAAATATTTTCTTGTAAATGTAAAAGTAATGCATTACTTTTCTAGTTACTTGAAAAAGTTATCTGATTATGTAACTTGCGTTACTTGTAATGCGATACCCCAACACTGCTCATACAGTGGGTTAGTAATTTTAGCAAAACCCCAAATTTTCAATGAAATTTCACAGCCAAAAAAGCTCCATCGTCTGTTGTGTATTGTATGACGCACAGCACACGTAAGTTGCTTATAAAAACAAGCAGCTTTTTGTTGGTCAATTCTTGTGGACCCATTGCGAAGCTACATGGGGAAATCTTTCGAGCATATTTTGATTGCATAACTGGATTTTGACCTAAGAAAATTTGCTGAACAAAGGTAAATGTGACAACACTTTAAATATTTAACATTGCTTTGTAAGTTCTGCATTATGGACATGAATGGAATTTTTTCAGAGCGATCAGTGGATGATAACATGACTTATATTGAATATGGACCAGATCCGTCTGAGATATAAGGGTGAGGAACTCTATTCAGCAAAAACATGCTATTGTAGAATGCTTGGCTACTGGTTTTTCGAGAGAGTGTGTGGTTGAAGTTAGCAAAATAGCCAAAATTGCTTACAGCACGACACACCCAAAAGCTTTTTATAGCCTTTTTTGTCAAGGCAGCTGGTCTGTATGTGGTCAGAAAGCAAATTGTTTTTAATTTAAAGAGACTATGTGCATGTTTTAAATATACAGTAGGTTTTTCAAAATGCATTGTACTTTTTTCCTTCATAAACTGTATTTGAAAGCTATTCTTCATTTGATTCAGGTTGTTTTGGAGAGGAATATTTTATTTTTGTACTGAAAACGTTTTTGTGGTGTAATGGTTTGTGAACAGATGCAATGACAGAAAAACCTCTCAAGGACTTATAATGGATGTACTGCTTGATTTTCATGCTCGTTTGTAAGTTATAAAATTAAAAAAAAAAATTATGTTGTCACTGTTTATACGTCTCTTTAATATACAGTCAGCCAGTCACTGTTGCAAGATAAAATGAGCACGTCAGATCACGTCTGTCTCACAAGTGCAGTTGAGGCCACTTCTGTATTTTGCATCATGTGATATGTGACATTTGATGAATGTGATAGTATTAGCATACTTTTAATCACACTTTATTTTTAGTTCATTTTAAATATAGCTTTTCTAAGTCACAGTTTAGTTTTTATTTATATGGTTTTATTTTAGGATTCTAAAATGTTTTTAAGTGGAATGTTCTTTAAGATCCACAAGTCTTCAGTCAAATCAAGTTTCTGAAAAAATATTTTAGAGCTTGGCATAAGTAAAATGTATATTCTTTTTTCAAATTCCCATGACCTTACAATTTTATTAATTTACATTACTCTTCCAGGTCTAAACTATAAATATGTTTCTTTCTTTTTTTTTTTGATCAACATTGATTTTGATTTTGAATAAAAGTTCACAGTTCAAAAGAGCCATGTACAAACAGATGCCACGAAGCTGTCCACTTGTACAGAGAAAAAGGATAAGGAGAAATAGAAGAAATAAGTCACATAAGCATAGTAGGAATGTCAACTTTTCAGTCTATCTAGCAACATACTGCAGTAAAAGGATTCAATTATAAATCTTAGAAACTAAACCGCTTGAAGGAGTATTAATATCCAACCAGTCCCACAGAGGATGTGGGAGCACATTGGTGGCCCAAGGAACACCACAAGCCTTTTGTTACGTAGTTGCTGCGTGCTGGATGGAACGAGACGAGAGACGAGATAACAAGCAACAATATATTTAATATAAACTTCTGGTAGCATAAGCTGGAACAGGCAGGAACACAGAGCGATAATCCACACACGTAGAACAAACAAACGTTAAAGACCGACAGGGAACTCAAGAAACAAACAGGCTTATAAAGGTGAACTAATTGTTGCAAACAGGTGAAAGGAATGACGCTAACGAGGGTAAAACCAAATCAGACAGATCGACGGGGGGGGGGGAGACAATGGGAGAAACCAATAAAACAAACAGACAGAACTGTAACATTACGCCCCCCTCCGAATAGGCGCGTCCTCGCGCCGTAGAAAACAAAACAAAACAGACTAGGAGGCGAAAAAACAGAAAAACCAGAGTCCATGGGGGAGGAGGCTTCGGCGGAGGACGGAACCCCGGAAGGGGGACAAAAACCAGAGTCAGAGTCCAAGGGGGCAACGAAGGTGGGAGGAGCCAGGGAGGAAACAGGAGGGACCCGGAGCAGGAGAAGCAGAGGGAGACCCAGACCGCAGCCATGATGACCCACGGTGGAGCCGATGGAGGGAGGAGCCATGGTGGAGGAAGGGCTGACGACTCCAGGGGGCCGACCGACAGAGGCGGAGCAGCTAGCGGAGGAGCCCGAGGCGGAGACGGAGAGCCGAAGGTCCAGGGCGACACCGAGGATCCGGAGGGCCAAGGCGGAGCCCTAGGCTCTGGCGACCAAGGCGTAGGCGGAGATCCGGAGGTCCGCGGCGGAGCCGGAGCGACAGAGGATGGAGGCTGTGCCAGAGGGAGGGAGGAGCCCAACAGAGCCGGTGGGATGGAGCGACGAGGCAAAGCCGGAGGAGTGGAGTCCCGAGGCGATGACGGGACGACGACCGACCAAGGCGGAGCCGGAGGGACGAGGGAGCCCGGTGGAGCTGGCGGACCGACGGGCGACGGTGGAGACGAGGGCGCTGAGAGCCGTGGTGGAGCCGCAGGGTCGGAGGGCCGAGGCGGAGTTCTGGACTCTGAGGCTGGAGGCGGAGCTGAGGGATCCTCCAGCCATGACGCCGATGGAAGCTGGCAGACCCGCGGCGAGCCCACTGCACAGGTGGTGGGCTGAGGGTGAGCAGAGGGGCTGTCAGGGGACAGCGGTGACCAGACAGACAAAAGAGGGGGGGTGGGTGGGAATTCCATACCGACAGGTAGATCATGACAGGTAGGTATTTCCGTAGAAAAGTCTATTAAATCTCCAGAGTTAGATTCCAGAATTTCAGTAAAGTTAATCAAGTCCCCAGAGTTCAGTTCAAGCTCACCCCCAGCGGTGGTGCAGTGGGCAGGGCTCTCCATAGCCCTCTCTTGCTCCACGCAGCACTCCACCGTAGCAGTAGTTGTAGCCGGCTCTCGCACCTGGTCGGACGTGTTGGGCTCTGGCTCTGTGGCGATCCTTTGCTCTGTCGCTCGTGGCTCTGGCTCGTCATCCGCGGTGGGCTCGGGCTCAAACTCCGCGTGTCGGGGTGATGGTTGGCTGGGTTCTGGGTCTTGAGTGGGGCTGGTGTCATACTCCGTGGTCAACGAAGATCTGCTGGACACCAGCACCCACACGATGTAATCGGCAATGCTCTCTTGAGGACTATCCCCGGACAGCTGCGCCTTGATGGTGGTGTTCAGTCCCGCACGGTAGAACGTGCACAGGCAGCTGTCCGGGTAGTGCGTGAGTGGTACGAGATGCACAAAGTCTCTGGTGTGGTCCTCGAGAGAGCGATTCCCCTGCTCCAGGATGATGATCTGAACGGCGGGATCCATGAAGAAAAATCAAAACAAACACTGAGAAAAAACGGAAAAATAAACGCAGGGGAAGATGCCGGGAAAAAACTGTTTCGGTCGGTCTTTCTGTTACATAGTTGCTGCGTGCTGGATGGAACGAGACGAGAGACGAGATAACAAGCAACAATATATTTAATATAAACTTCTGGTAGCATAAGCTGGAACAGGCAGGAACACAGAGCGATAATCCACACATGTAGAACAAACAAACATTAAAGACCGACAGGGAACTCAAGAAACAAACAGGCTTATAAAGGTGAACTAATTGTTGCAAACAGGTGAAAGGAATGACGCTAACGAGGGTAAAACCAAATCAGACAGATCGACGGGGGGGGGGAGACAATGGGAGAAACCAATAAAACAAACAGACAGAACTGTAACACCTTTAAAGCTGACCTCAGTCTTAAATATAAAAAGAAAGAAAATCCAGGTAAAGAAAACCATTATCATAATAAATGTCATTCAGTGTGTGAACACCAGCGTCAGACCAGGCTTTAAAAACAAAGGGTTTCTTACCAGTGCATAAACGATTATTATGCCATATCTTAGTATATAAAAAATGACCACCCATGATTTTCTCAACCTTTTTCCATGCATCAAGTACATATTCGATAATTGGTCCATAAGATTTCTTTAAGGATTTTGAAATACCTGAAAGGGGAGATCTTGTAGGTGAACAGGATGAAGAAGGTTTTGATTCCTCTTATTTGAAAAGCTAAATTATATAAATCAAAATTAGGAAATGACAGACCTCCATCTAATTTCTTACACTGCATCATTTTAAGTCGAATTCTGGGTTTTTTCTTCATCCATATAAATCCAGAAATAGCCGTATTGAGCTCCTTAAGAAAAACCTTCAGGCGGTGAAAAAGGGCAACATGGAGAATAAAAAATTAACCCTGGGGAACACATTCATTTTAACTGTAGATATTCTTCTGTGAAGAGCTAAACATAAGGGGGACCACCTGTCTAAGTCCTCCTTGATCTTATTCAGGAGAGTTTTATAATTAAAATTAGAAATGAGATGTAATGAGGAGAATATAGTAATACCCAAATATGTGAACTCTTTGACTATAGGGATCAGGTAGGGGAGGTAAACTATTAGATTCCTGTCTAACTGCCTCATTCAGCGGGATTAAAGCAGATTTATTCCAATTTATTTTGTAACCTGAAAGACTACCAAATATGTTGAAAAGGTTTAAACACTCAGGAACGGACACAGAAATATTAGAAACATAGAGCAGAATATCGTCAGCATAGAGAGAGATTTTATGTGACGTATTTACGCAGATAATAGGTTGTGTTGTTAAGGTTTGCCGTACTGCCTGTGCCAAAGGTTCCACTGATAAAGTAAAGAGCAAGGGCGACAACGGGCATCCTTGACGGGTGCCCCGGCCGAGAGAAAAAGAGGAAGATGCTAAAGAGCCTGTAAGAACCCGCGCTGAACGACAGTTGTAAAGCGTTTTAACCATTTTGAGAAACCCCTCTGCAGCCACTACATGATCAAGAACCGCCCAAA
Organism: Cirrhinus mrigala; assembly: GCA_036247105.1. Classification (NCBI taxonomy): domain Eukaryota; kingdom Metazoa; phylum Chordata; class Actinopteri; order Cypriniformes; family Cyprinidae; genus Cirrhinus; species Cirrhinus mrigala. The sequence goes on from CM070015.1 coordinate 30,811,505, forward strand.
GAAAACTCCACTCAGTCCTATCAAAGGCCTTCTCCGCGTCCAACGAAATGACCGCGGAGTAGGCCAGATAGGAGCTGGACCTATGAATAATATGTAGAAGTCGCCTGATGTTATCGGAGGCAAACCGATTTTTGAGAAACCCGGACTGGTCTTCGTCTATGACTTTTTCTACACAATTACTTAGTCTATGAGCTAAAGTTTTAGCTAAGAGTTTCGCATCTGTAGTTATTAAACTGATAACTGGCACATTCTAAGGGATCTTTGCCCTTCTTGAGTAAAAGGGTTATGAGAGCTGTTAAACCATAAACAGGTTTCTGAAGGGGTGAATTAATATAAAATTAAAAAATAAATAAATAACTTAATTTTTGTTGTTGTTTTGCCTTATTTTAATGTGTTATGTCTTATTTTATTATTGTAAAGGTGACCTATTATGCCCATTTTTACAAGATGTCAAATAAGTCTCTGATGTCCCAAGTTTTTACGCTGACATGAGGTGGTTTTTTCAGGCAATTCGAAAATTTCGCAAAACTGCAATGGAAACTGCAGTGTGATTCCCATGACCTTACAGTTTTATTAATTTACATTACTCTTCCAGGTCTAAACCATAAATATGTTTCTGAAAGGGTGAATTAAAATAAATAAAAAATAAATAAATAAATAACTTAATTTTTGTTGTTGTTGATGTATTGGCTTATTTTAATGTGTTATGCCTTATTTTATTATTGTAAAGGTGACCTATTATGCCCATTTTTACAAGATGTCAAATCTTGTAAAATCAAAACAGAGTGTGTATGTGAAGTTTCAGCTCAAAATACCTAATAGATCATTTTTTTATTTTTTGTTAAAATTGTATTCTTTAGGGTATGAGCCAAAACGTGCAATTGTTGTGTCTGTCCCTTTAAATGCAAATGAGCTGCTGCTTCCGGCCCCCTTTTCAGAAAAGGGTGGAGATTCAAGAGCTGGCAAAATCAAAACAGGACAATCTCAGGCACTGAAAATATCAGAAACTCTCAGTAGCGGTGTTCAGTCCTTTATATGGTTGAACCGGAATCGGTTTAAAAGTCAGTCATCTGATTGTACTGTGCATAATAAATGCGTGTTTATGAATTACACAGACATAGCCGGTCTCATGGTGCCTTCATGTGTTCCCACATGGAAAGAACCTATATGAGGATATATGCGCATATATGAAACCTATATGCAGTATATATGCACATATATGATAATATATATGCTGCATATATGCGTGTATATGCCACATATAGGCAAAATTGAGGTGCATATATGTGCATATACAGGCCATATAGGTCTCCTGTATTGCTTCTTTATATCCACAAAAAAGCCCTATATGTACATACAAGATATGTCTCCTATATAGCTCATGGCAGGATCTGGTCATTTTAGCTCATATCTCACTTTGGCAACTGTCATACATGATGCCTAGCTCATATTTTCTATTATCAAGGCAATAACTAAGAACTAACTAACAAAAAAAAAAAAAAAAAAAAAAAAAAAACTTATGTGTGAACACGTGAAATTGGTATAACATGTAATTGGCATGTTATGTAATTTAACTATGGCAAATAAGTGAGAGAAGATGGAAAGCTATGTCTACACGTTTTCCTGAAACATTTACAAGGTCAATTCTTTCTTGTATGAAAATAGTGGAAAAGAAGGAAATGTCCCACACGGAAATAACCTATATAAACATATATGTTTTAATATAGGTTTTGATATAGGTTTTTAATATATGTGACATATATAAAATTGGCCGTTTTCCTATATTATATGTACATATATGCACATATATGTGTACATATATGTACATATAATATAGGAAAACGGCCAATTTTATATATGTCACATATATTAAAAACCTATATCAAAACCTATATTAAAACATATATGTTTATATAGGTTATTTCCGTGTGGGTTATCACAAACTTTATAAGACCCACTTGTGATTATGAGCCCGACAAATTCATGCAGTCCACTTCACATTGCTTTCATATGCAATGTACCACATTCCTATTTATGATCATTCTGGTAGCACGCAAAGGCAGCATCATTGAAAATAGACAGAGACAATGGTAGCTTTAGCAACATTAGCCTTACAGAGTGCCAAGAAGTGCTTTCAGAAAGCCAATTTGAAAAACAAAGTCGTGATACTTACTTTGTCTGGAACTGATGTTCGCGCTCAAATCTTTGGTATTGATCCCTAAACATATAGGGGACTTTACCGATTTTTTTCTGGGCCATTTCCTTCAAAAATTAAATTTAACCACAGTGTACTCAGCGGCTCTGATGGGATTATGGGACTACACCTCCCCCTTTTACCTAAACAACTCCCCATAAAAGATATCATGAACTTTAGCATGAACATAATGTAGCGGTTTTACTCTGGTTGTGGTTTTATTCAACAAAGACGATGTTGACGATGGAGGTCTCAGGTTTTCTTTATTCTGCAGAAACACAGAGCACAAATTAATTCTTTGGACACACGTCTCTCCCCTTCACTCAGGCTCTCGTTAGCAGAGCGAGAGAGAATACATCTGACCCCGTCAGCGGCAAATTTGATTCTAGAGATGTAATGTACTCAAAGTAATAATTACAAAACATAAGACAACAAAATAAAATACAAAAATAAACCACAGAATAAAGTAGCCAGGAAAATACAAATGATTGTTATGTGGCATATCAGGTATTATATTGTGTTTAGGTGTCCTATAAGAATATAAATTTGTCACTGCTTACTCATACAGTGAGCAATAAGATAAGAAATTTCACAAAAATAACCAAACCATTCCAATATCAATGTATCAAATATCAAAACAAATGTATCAAAGAAAAGTGCAAATAAAATGTATCGAAATATACAATGTGATGTCACTTTTGCAGACAGACCTCATTTTCTTTTATATCAAACTCATATAAAGTTGATTTTAAACACATTTTGAACATTTCTCAACATACAGTAAAGATACAGCATACCTGCAGAAACACAGAGCACAAATTAATTCTTTGGACACACGTCTCTCCCCTTCACTCTGCTCAGACAGAACGGAAAAAAATTGTAAGCTATACCAGTCACAGTAAAGCATCCAAAATGTGATCATTTACATTTATTTTCATGACATCACAGCCTTACATTACTATTAGACATTCTGTATCTCGTAAAATAACACACTGAACTCATTTAGCGCACTTTAAACATTCTTACCAGGCTCTCGTTAGCAGAGCGAGAGAGAGTACATCTGACCCCGTCAGTGGCAAATTTGATTCTAAAGATGGCGCTGTCAGCACGCCACACAAGGTATCATGTGCGTCACAAATACGTGCACTTCATAACACAAAATTTTGCATATATGGTTCCGTGTAGAGTAAATGATGTCCATTGTACCTTATAACTCAGAAAGCAATGAATATAAAACACAAAGGAAATAAGTTTTGATGAAGTTCACTTCAAACACAGCATTTTATAATTATTAGCCCAGCTACATACTCCCCCCTGAACTTCACAAAACTTGTTCATCAGGGAAAGCATCTTTTATGAAAAATTCTCAAAGAAACTCAAACTGTCAATTGATACATTAGGTTCAGCAGCATGTGCTTCCCATACCACAGGGAAAGTGGTCCAAAGCAGGTTGATCAGGCCTACTAAGACACACTTGCAATTAAGGTGCCCTAAACACCATTATATTGACCTAAATAAGACAGTGATTAGTAAAACTCAGAATCCCATGCACTATGAGAAAATGGGACAAAAGATTGGATTACACAAGAGAAACTCAATAATATGACCTGTATGTCTCAACTTGCTTTATGACAATAGAGATCTTGCAAACTCACTGACAGAACTTGTCGTCTTTACATTTTGTGTCATGTTTTGAATTAACCTATTCACAGGCTTCACAAGTCTTCCGAACCTTGTTCTAACTTGTAATATAGCTTGGTTAGAAGATGAATCCACAGATTCAGAGGTCATTACACCATCATCGACTGAACCTCTCCGTGACATTGGTGTTTGTGTGTCACAGTCAGTCTCAGCATCACTGGAATGAACAGTGACATCGTCACAACACAAGGAGTCACCTCGTACTGCAGTAAAGTCAGTCCTGGGAGATTCTGGGTTCACTGCCAACGAAAGAACACTCTCCGACCCAAAGGGGACACTGGTTGGGACATCATCTGGAGTTTCAGTCCTCGCAACCCAACTGACAGTTCGATCTGCATTACTGCATGCAGACGTGGGTATTACGGCATCACTCAATGCTACTCCACTGCAGTCATCATCTGGTTCACTGTCATCACTGAATGAGGGCTCAAGTTCTTCAATCTCAATCGGCAGGAAGTTAGCTTGAAGCAGCAAGTTCCTGTGAACAGTTTTTTCCTGTCCAGCGTGGGTGTTATGGATTCGGTATGTGTGACATTGAGGGTTTAGAGCAACAACGATATAAGGTGTGGACTCCCATTTGTCTGCTAGTTTTCTCCGTCCACGTTCTCCTTTGTTCGCCAGCAAAACCTGGTCACCAATTTCAATTCTGCATCCTCTTGTCTTATACAGGTCCGCTTGCCGCCTTTGACTGGCTCCAGCATTTTTCTGAGCAAGAGTCAAAGCTTCTTGTAAGTCATCCCTCAGACGTCTCACGTACGTATCATAGTCAGTGATGGTACTGTCTCTTTCTATACTGCAGAACATTACATCCACTGGGAGTTTGGGAATTCTGTCGTACATCAGATAGAATGGTGCATAGCCAGTCGATTCGTGGGCTGTGCAATTATAAGCAAAGGTCAAAGTTTGCAACATCCGTGGCCACTTTTGCTTGCTCCTTGGTGGCAACGCCCTGATCATGTTACCCAGTGTTTTGTTAAATCGTTCAACATGACCGTTGCCCATTGGGTGATATGCGGTCATTCTGGACTTCTTCACACCAGCAGCTTCCAGGAGTTCACGAATCAGTTGGCTCTCAAAGTTGGCACCTTGATCCGAATAGATCCTTTCTGGGAAGCCAAAAACACAGAAAAACTTGTCCCATAGTTAATGCTTTCCAGAGGTGCTCTTCCTTCGGGTTCAGGCGTTTTGCTTACAACACACCGCTTGCAGCATTTAACATGTTCACGGACATCCCGCTCTAAACTGATCCAGAAGAACCTCTGTCGCGCAAGGGATAGGGTCCTACCCTGACCTTGATGCCCAGCTTCGTTGTGAATCCCCTGAAGAACCTGGGTCACAAGAGAAGCTGGAACAATATACTGCCATCTCTTCTTTCCCATCAGGACATCTTTAGACACCCTGTACAATACTCCGTCAAGCATCTTGAGCTTCTCCCACTGTTTCAGGATTTTCAGCACCTCAAATGTATCTCCGGCTCTTTCCCGTCTGGATGGCTTCTTCCCTCTACTCACACAGAATAGAACTCTCGACAGTACCTTGTCATCTTGCTGCCTCTGTTGCAACTCACTCAGTGAGAACACTGGCAGTGGACTGGGACCTGGAGACAACAACTGGTGGACATCCTGAGTGAGCCACTGGATGGCTCTATCAGCCGTGCCTACCTCCCACTGTGTGTGAACATCAAGGATGGCTGACACTTCAGCACAAGTAAGCGAAGAGTGCTCTGGTGCCTCACAGGGGACATGCGCAACATTACAGACATTTGCACTTAACCTAAAGGCATCCTGAATGGTGTCTTCTTGAACTTTTTCTGACTCTCTCAACAGAACACCATATGGCTCAGGCATCAGTCCTTGACCAACACTCTGATGGATGAAAGGTTGTCTGCTTAAAGCGTCAGCGACTACATTTCTGCTGCCGGGTATGTACTGAATGTTAAAGCTATAGGGGGCCAGCTTAGACACCCACCTCTGCTTGCATGCATCTAGTTTTGGCTTTGTCAAGATGTATGTTAAAGGAGAGGTCCGGTGTGATATTGACCTAAAGTGTATTGAATCATGATACCGAGTGTGAACTAACCTTGCATATCTCATCTCGGCTTGTCCACTCCAGTCCGAAATCTGGGGTCAGTTAGCCGATGCTAACAACAGGTTGTCGATGAGAGTAAATGGGGCATCGGGCTAGCCATGTAAATAAATCACTGTTTTACACCATTTACGAGGCACAAAGTAGCTCCACACTTCATTGGTAGACTTCCAAGGGCCCTGGCATTTAAAACGAGACATTGAGAACTCAGAATAACCACCGGTAGTTTATTTACAAGAAGACTTATACAAACAGTACCTGCAAGAAAATGACGGGCCGCCGCCATCTTCAATGTAGTCACGATAAGTTGAGTGTCGAGCAGGAACGAAACTACAACCTGATAAGTCACGTGAGTCCTCGCGTTTGTTTTGGACTGGAGTTAGTGCAGACAGTTGGCAATTGCAAGGATGTCGGACGATGAAGCTACTGAGTCGCTGTCTCTCAATCTCTCTCCTTTCACGGCGCTCACGCAGCTCTTCCTCCGTATATTCAGGCTCAAATAAATAAGGACGCCCATCAAACTCAAATGTTTCATCCTCGTCTTCATAAAACTCAGTAGCTTCATCGTCCGACATCCTTGCAATTGCCAACTGTCTGCACTAACTCCAGTCCAAAACAAACGCGAGGACTCACGTGACTTATCAGGTTGTAGTTTCGTTCCTGCTCGACACTCAACTTATCGTGACTACATTGAAGATGGCGGCGGCCCGTCATTTTCTTGCAGGTACTGTTTGTATAAGTCTTCTTGTAAATAAACTACCGGTGGTTATTCTGAGTTCTCAATGTCTCGTTTTAAATGCCAGGGCCCTTGGAAGTCTACCAATGAAGTGTGGAGCTACTTTGTGCCTCGTAAATGGTGTAAAACAGTGATTTATTTACATGGCTAGCCCGATGCCCCATTTACTCTCATCGACAACCTGTTGTTAGCATCGGCTAACTGACCCCAGATTTCGGACTGGAGTGGACAAGCCGAGATGAGATATGCAAGGTTAGTTCACACTCGGTATCATGATTCAATACACTTTAGGTCAATATCACACCGGACCTCTCCTTTAAAGGATTGTTGTCCGTCCAGACAGTGAAGTTGTGTCCTTTCAGCCAGTGGCTGAACTTGTCACAGACGGACCACTTCAGAGCCAGAAATTCTAGACGATGGGCAGGGTACTTGGTTTGTGCACGTGTGAGGGCTTTGCTGGCAAAGGCGATGGGGCGTGCCTTAGTCTCACCTTCTGGTACTTGTGACAGTACGGCCCCCAAACCATCTAAGGACGCATCCGTACATAAGATGAATGGTCGGCTGAAATCGGGATGAGCCAGCACAACAGACTCTATCAGGGCTGACTTTAACTTCTGGAATGCTTCACTATCCTCTTGCTTCCAATCACCAGCATTCAGCTTCTTAAAATTTACATCACCTCTTAGAGAGACTTTCTTCCCTTTTGGTGCAGCTGTTAGGTTGAACAAAGGCTTTGCAACACTGGAACAGTTCGGGATAAACTTCTGATAATACATCACCATCCCCAGAAATGACTTGATTTTTTTTTGCGAGGGTGTCACTCCATCAGGCATCATAAGGTCTGCTTCGGACACAGCTGATATGGCACTGACCTTATCAGGATCTGTCGCCACTCCAGTCTTGTCAATAATGTGACCCAGGAATTTCACGCTCCTCCTGAGAAAGTGGCATTTCTTAGGGGCCAACTTCAGTCCATGTGCCCTTAGCCTAGTAAACACAAGCTCGAGCCTCTTAATGGCTTCTTCTTCATTGAGAGCATACACCAGGAGGTCGTCGAGATAACAGAGCAGCGTGAGGAAATTCTGATCCCTGAAGATGTTAGTCATGAGTCGCATGAAGCTGGCTGGACTGTTACAGAGCCCTTGTGGCAGACGATTGAATTCATACAGGCCCATGGGAGTCGTAAAGGCAGTGAACTTCCTGTCTTCCTCGGACACAACGATGTTATAAAACCCGGAGGTCAAGTCCATTGCACTGAAGACAGCATTGCCTCCCAAAGCTGCTAAGCAGCCTGCCTGATGAGGCAGGGGGTGGGCATCTTTAACAGTCTGAGTGTTCAGCCAACGGTAGTCCACACACACCCTAAGATCCCCAGTCTTCTTCCAGACTAGCACAAGTGGTGAAGCCCACTCACTATAAGACTTGCGTATAATCTCCTGTTCCTCCATCTCGGAGAGCACACTCCTCAGCTTTTGATACTGTGCTGGAGGAACACGGCGGTATGGAAGCCTGAAAGGTCGATCATCTGATAAATGAATATGATGGACAAACCCCTTGGCCTTCCCACAATCCAACTTATGCTTTGAAAATACATCTTCATGCCTCTTAATGAGCTGCACCAGCTGACTCTTCCAATAAAAGGAGACTTCACATGAGTCAACATCATAGCTCCCTCAAGCTTTCATGAAGTTTGAAGATAGGGCAACTTTCCTCATCACTGACGACGCCTCCAACAGTGCTCTGGCTCTGCACACTCACCATCTCGTTAGCATTGTAATCAGATTGTGCTCCAAGGTCCTCCACCGCCACAACAGGAAAGACATCGGCTATTTTGGAGTTCCTTTTCAGTGTTATGGGCTTATCAAGAGGATTTATGATCCTAACTGGGACCCATCCATCACCAGACATGGAGGCTATAACTCTTCCCACCATGATGTTTTTCTTGTGGGTCTGTGCCTTGGGTGGCTCAATCACAATAGTACTACCCACAGAAACAGGAGTGTTTAATGGAAGCTTGCCCCACACAAGGTGCACAATTTTGTCACCCTTCCACCTGTTAATGCCCGACAACATATTCAGGAATTGCTCGATTTCAGGTTCTCCAGTTGTCTCAGGACGGTTCATGACATTCCAATAACCAGAGTCTTGCTTCATCTGGGTAAGTAAGAACTTAATAACATTAGTCCCCAGAATTAACTGATCTTTTTGTTCCGGCACAACTAATGTAGGAACGCTCACTGACTTGCCATACACATCCATCTTCAACTGGTAAATTCCACGTGGTTTGATTTTGACACCACCACAACCAATGAGAAGAATGTTCGTATGTGTCTGGTCAACTTGTGCAGGCATCCCTTCACTCAACAATTCATGCTCTGTTTCTTCATTAATTGTGCATGCTATAGATCCACTATCTAGAAGAGCTTGGACTGTGACTTTATCGTTTAATAACACTGACGTGTAGAACAGGCTATCTGACTTCTCTAACTTGATGATGTTCTGAAACAAGACAACACTATTGCTGGAGACAGATTTGCAACACTCTTCGTAGACAGATAAATGATTATCATTCATAGTGAGGGTTTGATGTTGTACACTCACATAGTCCCCTCCCAAATGTGAGTGCATTAGTTTCCCTGAGCATACGCATCAGTAGATGGTGCAGCAGGGTTGACGACCTTGTGACATTGCTTTTGTTGATGTCCAATCTCCAGGCACGACAAGCATATCCTTTCTCTCATACAATGTGAGCTTGAGATTGTGTTTAGGTGTCCTATGAGAATATAAATTTGTCACTGCTTACTCATACAGTGAGCAATAAGATAAGAAATTTTACAAAAATAACCAAACCATTCCAATATCAATGTATCAAATATCAAAACAAATGTATCAAAGAAAAGTGCAAATAAAATGTATCGAAATATACAATGTGATGTCACTTTTGCAGACAGACCTCATTTTCTTTTATATCAAACTCATATAAAGTTGATTTTAAACACATTTTGAACATTTCTCAACATACAGTAAAGATACTCTCCCCTTCACTCTGCTCAGACAGCACGGAAAAAAATTGTAAGCTATACCAGTCACAGTAAAGCAGGGGTCACCAGACCCGGTCCTGGAGGGCCGGTGTCCCTGCAGGGTTTAGCGTCAAACCTAATTAAACACACCTGAACCAGCTAATCAAGGTCTTACTAAGTATACTTGAAACTTACAGGCAGGTGTGTTGAGGAAAGTTGGAGGTCAACTCTGCAGGACACCGGCCCTCCAGGAATAAGTTTGGTGACCCCTGCAGTAAAGCATCCAAAACGCGATCATTTACATTCATTTTCATGACATCACAGCCTTACATTACTATTAGACATTCTGTATCTCGTAAAATAACACACTGAACTCATTTAGCGCACTTTAAACATTCTTACCAGGCTCTCGTTAGCAGAGCGAGAGAGAATACATCTGACCCCGTCAGCGGCAAATTTGATTCTAAAGATGGCGCTGTCAGCGCGCCGCACGAGGTGTGCGTCACTAATACGTGCTCTTCATAACACAAAATTTTGCATATATGGTTCCGTGTAGAGTAAATGATGTCCATTGTACCTTATAACTCAGAAAGCAATGAATATAAAACACAAAGGAAATAAGTTTTGATGAAGTTCACTTCAAACACAGCATTTTATAATTATTAGCTCAGCTACAATAGCAATCCACTGTAAATCTCTCATTCAGTTTATTCCCTCCTTTTCTGTGCAGCTTTCCCAAATGTAAAAAAAATCTGTCCCTGTGGGAAAAGAAGAAAAAAAAAATCACAGACATAATCCCATTATTACTATCTTTCAACAGAAGAAAGGGAAATAACATCTGAATGGACAACAACAAATCTTATCATAGCTCTACAGGTTCAGTCTTAACGGTGGCCTAACGGGGGCTTCTAACACAGTCCTGAGTCTCTCTTGACTGTGAAGGAACCGCTCTCAAATGGGAACGATGTCTTCTCAGACTACCATTCTGCCCTTCTACGATGTAGGAATGGTGGGGTATCAGCAGGATTTGTGACTCACCCTGGATTTGGTATGTTTTTGATCCATTGTCCTGTCTGTAGGATGGGTTTTGCTTGTACTCTGTGGTGTTTATTGTACCATTTAGCTTGCTTTTCCTTCAAGTCTTTGTCCTTTTTCTTGAAGGTACTGAGGTTCGGCCAAGCTGGTTTCAGTGTGGATGGATTCACTGGGAGAGTAGTTCTGATGTAATTCACCATCCCGAGGAATCTATTGACATCTGCCATATTTGTAGGCTCTGGCATCTCTTTTATAGCTTTAATTTTGTCAGCTCACATGCCCTCTGCACTGACGATATGTCCTAAGAACCTGACTTGAGGCACTGCAAATTGACATTTCTCGTTCAGTGTCAAACCTTTCTGTTCTAGGCGGTTAAGTACTTTGACAAGTCTCACATCGTGTTCTTTCCGAGTAGTGCCGAACACCAGGATGTCATCTGCGTGGCACAGTGTACATTCCAGGCTCTCGAGCATCTGTGTCAAGCGTTTCTGAAAGTGTTCCGGTGCAGATGAGATACCAAATGGAAGACGGTGAAAACAGTATCTTCCATAAGGCGTAATGAAAGTAGTGATTGGGACCGAATCTTTATGCAAAGGAATCTGCCAGAATCCGGCAGTAGCATCTAGCTTAGAGAAAACTGTTGCGCCTGACAGTTTAGCCAGTGTTTCGTCCACTGCCGAAAGGATGTGTGTCTCTATCTGCAGATATTGTTATTCGAATGTGTTAAATCAACACAGATTCGGATCTTGCCATTTGGTTTTGGTACAATAATCATACCCGAGCACCACTCTGTTGCTTCTTCGATGGGAGCTATGACACCCAGGCCTTCCATACTTTTCAGCTCCTCTTTGACTTTGTTCATCATGGGCAAGGGCACTTGACGGGGGACAGACAGAGCAAATGCAGTAGTTGACTCTTTCAGTTTGATTTCGTAAGCTCCTTCTAGTTTCCCGAGACCTGTGAAGAATTTTGGGAAGAGCTCTTTGTAATTCGGCTCTGCTGTCTGAATTACATCCACTGTGTGCAACAAGTTTTTTATTTCTTCACTTTGTCTTATTTTTGTGATGGCTTTACTAAGTGTGAGTTCAGGATCCAACTGTAATCTTTCTAATTCCAACTACCAGTCTATCTCTTATCATTTTCATCTTGAAGGACTCCATACTGGCAATTTTCTACTAGTTTATGAACTGCAGTAATGAACATTTCAGCTGACTCTCTCGGTTCTTGGCACCTCTTGTTAAATTTAGCCTTCTGCTTGCAAAAGTGTTTCTCGAACGCTTCTTTATCTTTGTCATATTCTTTCCTGTCTGCTTCAGACAAAGCCAGCGTGCACATGATATCGTCAGCTTTATGTCCCATTGTGTAGATAAGTGAATTAACTTGATATTCCTGACTTTTTTCATTGATCCCCGGTGCTACGCGGAATCTCTCGAACCTTCTAATCCAATTTGGCCAGCTGCCAAAATCGCTGAAGTCGAAATGTTCAGGTGGGCTTATTGAGAACAGTATATCCATCTTAAATACCTTGGTGCTGATTTCTGCTGAATCTTCCCGGGGCTCACTCACACTCTGTGTCTGTGTCTTGCAGCTGCCCGTTGCCGAAGCTCTATCCAGACTTTTTTTTTTTCTTAAAGGTGCTCACAACCTCTTGTTAAACTTGTGCGGATGACTGTCATCACTTAGAAAGCGAGGTAAGTCCAATTCTGACACTATGTTGTGGTATTAGAGAGGAACGGACAGGACACGACGTGCTCGTTCATGCAGCTTTACTGAACTCCTAACTCTCCGTTTCTGCGCATGCGCTCATTACACATCCAAACATGCTACTACTACTACACGAATAAAGTGCAAAGTCCAGATACATGTTAGTTTTTTTTTTACTTTTAACTATTTTTAGCACCGCATTGTAAAATGCAATGTCACAACATCGATTTAGCATTGCATAATAATATTACATAAAACAAAACGAAAATTGCATAGACTAACATATTTGCAAATTCAACTCCAATAAATAAACACATTTTAATTCACCACATATGCATCGTAGATTCACAATTTCAGCAGCTTTACCATGAATACAGACATGCGACACCACCAAAAGTAATTAGTCGCTCATTGTGACCGACTACCACGAAAGTTAACACACACATCCCATCTAACATTGATATGTGGGCCCCATATGGGTTATACCTGGGCAGCATGGGTTCCATGCGGGCATGGGCTGAAAATGGGCAATTTATGTGGGTCCCATGTGTGTTTCACAATGTGGGTCCCATATAGGTTTGAACATATAGGACCTTCATGGGATCTATGTGGGCAAAATTCTTTCACACTTAAAATACATCATTATTGCTTTTTTGGTTAATAGTCACTTTTTAACAAAGAATATAGATTTTATTGATCTGATCAATATAACTGCCTTTTAAATGAAAAATGCATTATTTTCTATTGTGATGTTTCATTTTTTTATTTTTTTTTTATTTTAAATATTACAATGTTAGCCTGCTTATGCATTTATCGAAATGTATTTGTTTTCTTTTAGCAGAAGACAGTCGTTTCACTCTCTGTGTGAAATCACATCAGGGATTCATGACACTTTTTCGCATCGTGCCCAGTGTGAAACGGCCTTAAAACTGTAGATATATTGTAGTCGTGTTCATATCTTGCTCAAGCTTGTAATGTTAGCGAGACATAAAGCATCAGTTTGTTAATATTTGGCTTGTTATTCTTTTTTGTACAGTAGTAAATATTAACAAATATGGGTAAGACTCTATTTTACAGTGTTCATGTTACATTTTACACGTACTTATTACAGAAATACATTAGTTGCATGACTTAATGCACAATCTAAACCAGTCTCTAATCCAGACCCTAAAGATATAGTTCACCCCATGAAAACGGTCATTATATACTTAGCCTCATGTCAGCACAAACCCATAAGAAATTCATTCCAGTGGAGGGACATAAATCTCTCAGATTTCATTAAAAATATCTTCCATTGTGTTTAGAAGATAAACAAGTTTTATGGGTTTGGAACATCATGAGGGTGAGAGTTCTCATTTTGAGGTGAACTAAACTTTTAACCCTATAGCAAGTAAATGCTGTTAAATAATATTACTGAGTACATAAATGTACCCACACTGTGACATGGACACTATAAAATAAATTGTAACTGAAGTATGTGGCTGGACATTTCAGATGATTATGTGTGTAAACTTTTGTTTTTATAGGTGGACTGAAGAAGAATGCAATGACCAAGACCGTGAACCAGAAAGACATCAAAATGGTTCACGGGAGCTAGAGACGGGGCAGAAGAGAGCAATCAGGTCATAGCAGTCTTCAGGACTGTGATCAGCTTTGTGTGTGTCCATCAGTACAAATTGTGTTGAGACCAAGTACTTTATTACTGTATTGTAATCTAAACAGAGTTTTTGTGTTGTCATTGAGTTTTTAAAAGGGATAGTTCATCCAAAATAATAATAATAATAAAAAAATGATTCTATCTATTGATTTAAACCAAGGGTGTCAAACTCTGATCCCTGGATGGCCACAGCCCTGCAGGATTTAGCTCCAACCCTAATTAAAAGTACCTCATCCAGCTAATCAAGTCATTCAGGCTTATTTGAAAACTAGGTGGTATGTGTGTTGGAACCGGGTTGGAACTAAAATCTGCAGGGCTGTGGCCCTCCAGAAGTTTGACACCCCTGCTTTAAATCCATAAGACTTTCATTCATCTCTGAAACACAAATGATGTTTTTAAGCAAATTAAGACATTTCTGTCTCTCCTTTGAAATTCTATTTATGACTTATCAGATGACTTGAATTAAAATACTCTCTCTCTCTCTCTCTCTCTCTCTCTCTATATATATATATATATATATATATATATATATATATATGGATTTTTTTTGTATAACTGTTTTGGAGAGTCAGAGGTTAGAGTGAACAGACTTTCAAAGAAGGGACAGAAAATTCCTAGGTTTCAATAAAAATGTCTTTGTGTTCTGAAAATGAATTACTTTCGTATGGGTTTGGAGTAACATGGTGTGTAATGACGATGTTTTCATTTCTTGACTGTTGATTTTTTTTTTTTTTTTTTCAGTTTTTTATTAAACTGACAAAAGACAAGTGTAAACACGTTTCCTGGTCCAGACGTAGTCGAGGACGCATTGTGATCAGATCTCAGTGTAATGTAAAGGCAATCCAGCCATCGCCTCTGGATTCACAGATCGACGTGATGACCAAACTGTCAGAAGAGAGAGGCTGTGGAGCGCTAGTGAGACTCGTACAGTTATTTTAATTTGTTAAATGACTGAAAATGGTTTTCAAAAGAAAACCCACCTCTTCGGGTCGACTTTGCACCAAGGCCATCCTCTGCAGACTTATTTAAATATTGCGCAGAAGTGTAAACGCAGCCTTAAACTAACTATGATCATTTAAACATAAACATATATATATATATATTTCATCATACCATAGCCTGCAGAGCTGCAATCTTTGTGGTGGGAAGTTTGTGTGTCAATTGTAACAGTCAAAATGTGAAAGTGAAACAGACTGTTCTTAAATAAATAATAGCAATAGTAGAAAGCCTATGCACTTGGCAATTGTGGTTTTTATTTTTATTTTTTCAAATAGTCTATTCTATTTATTTATTAAAATATATTTTAAAATTCATCTTGAGTGAGGGACAGCTGTTTTTGGTTGACTCTCTTGAGAAATCGAAGTGCTGTTGATATCTCTGCTCTAACTCATTTTTTTTGATTATTCACACAGGAAGGAAAGGGCCTGTGTAGCTGTTATCAGACTAGTCATTCTCAGAAAAGTAACAGTCAGTCAGTATCAGGTTAATTTCATTGAATGGTTTCTGAATCCCAGATTGCCAGACCTGAGCACTGTTATAAATCACAGGAAATAAAAGGTAAGAAAATGCAAATTTGATCAATATATTGAGAGTTTGTTCAGCTTTAAATTAATTTAAAGATTAACGCAGTAGCCAATATGATTTAATGTGAAACATTTTTTCAAAAGTCAAAAGTTTACATATGCCTTTGCAGAATCTACAAAAAGCATGTTTTTTTTATTTAGTACTGACCTGAATAAGATATTTCACATAAAAGATGTTTACATATAGTTCACATAAGAAAATAATAGTTGAATTGATCAAAATGACCCCATCCAAAAGTTACCTATGGGGGTAAAAATTTTTGAACAGAATGAAGATGTGTACATTTTTCTTATTTTGCCTAAATATCATATATATATATATATATATATAGTTTTTTTTTTGTTTGTTTTTTTCATTTAGTACTGCCCTTTAGAAGCTAGAGGAGATACTCACATGTTTCCTAGAAGACAAAATAAGTTAAATTTACCTTGATCTTCAAATTCAAAAAGTTTTCACCCCCTGGCTCTTACTGCATTGTGTTTCCTTCTGGAGCATCAGTGAGTGTTTGAACCTTTGTAATAGTTGCATATGAGTCCCTCAGTTGTCCTCAGTGTGAAAAGATGGATCTTAAAATTACAGCCATTGTTGGAAAGGGTTCAAATCAGGGGCGTAGCCACAGCACCCCCATGGCACCCACACACATAAAAAAATGAAATAAAAACATTTGACTCATTACGCAAGCATAACTCCTGCATTTTTCATTTAGTACTGCCCTTTAGAAGCTAGAGAAGATGTTTCCTAGAAGACAAAATAAGTTAAATTTACCTTGATCTTCAAATTCAAAAAGTTTTCACCCCCTGGCTCTTACTGCATTGTGTTTCCTTCTGGAGCATCAGTGAGTGTTTGAACCTTTGTAATAGTTGCATATGAGTCCCTCAGTTGTCCTCAGTGTGAAAAGATGGATCTTAAAATTACAGCCATTGTTGGAAAGGGTTCAAATCAGGGGCATAGCCACAGCACCCCCATAGCACCCACACACATAAAAAAATGAAATAAAAACATTTGACTCATTACGCAAGCATAACTCCTGCATTGCAATATAACCTGACGTGATTAGCAGGTGCACTTTTCTAAATGTCACGGCATTTTATTTTAAAAACGAGAAGTGCCAAGTAGGCCTGCCCCCGACTAAAGATTTTTCTAGTCAACTACTCACAGGTTTATGTTAAATTGATTAATATAGTAACACACTAACCATCTGTTAATACATAGGCGTATAGCCTATTCTGTGCTCAAGCATGCGCATAAAGCTTGCACCAGCAAAAGTACTGATTATGAATGTGTTAATAATATCTTGCAGATTGTGCAAATTGTATGTAAACTTATGACTTAAAATTTTGCGGAGTGTGTGTGTCGCAAAAAAAAGTGAAAATTAAATGAAAAGTCAAGTGTCTATTGCAGCATTACATTTTTTGATTGTCGGTGGCCGTCTAGAGGAGCAAGAAAGCTTCAGAAAATGGCTCATTAAAAGAGGAGGACTTGAATGCTTTTTACAAGACGGAATCTAAGATAACGGTAGGCGTGAACATTTCACATGAAATTCTGTCAGTGAGGGGGGAGTTGTAGGGACGCGATAACAGCAGGCAGTTTAACTGTTCAGGCCAAGCAAGGGACTCAGGAACAACTATCACT
The DNA here is from genome assembly GCA_036247105.1 of Cirrhinus mrigala. Classification (NCBI taxonomy): domain Eukaryota; kingdom Metazoa; phylum Chordata; class Actinopteri; order Cypriniformes; family Cyprinidae; genus Cirrhinus; species Cirrhinus mrigala. The sequence goes on from CM070015.1 coordinate 30,828,853, forward strand.
GAACAAAAAAAATACAGCTGCGGATCATTCAGGTAACAACACAGTATTAAGAATCAAGTGTGTGTAAACTTTTCAACAGGGTCATTTTTATAATTTTATTTTATATTTTATATAAATTCAATTATTTTCTCTTGTAAACATCCTTTATGTGAAATATCTTATTTAGGTCAGTACCACATATAAAATAACATAAATTTTCTATGATCCCTCTTATTTTGATAAAATAATTAACATTTTGCAGATTCTGCAAGATGTATGTAAACTTTTAGATTTATGCATTAAAGTATACACTATACCAGTCGAAAGTTTAGACATACCAACTCATTTTGTTATTTTGCAACTTTTAGAAACATTTTTTTCATTGACAAGCTACAGAAGGCTATTAAGATGTCATTAAACTATAAAATAACACAAAGTATATGAGAATGTATATCTATATATTTAGAGTTGTCTCCAGTGGTGGAAATGGCCAAAATTCACTGGGGGGACTCTAGCTGGAGGAGTGGGGGGTTGTAGTAATGGTAATTTTAGACGTCCTTTCGGTTGTATTTAATTATAAAACCCTTTATAATGACAGAAATGACAGAAATTAACCTTCCAATTATCAAATGCATGTCATATTTTGTGACAGTAAAAAATTTGATATATATATATATATATATATATATTAAATTTGAATTAAACAATAAATAAAATTTAAATAATATGATACAGTCAGGAAGAATAAGTTACCAGTCAAATGAAATCAGCAACAACAATTCACCTTTGCAAGGCACAGAAGAGCACAAATGTGCCATTAAGGAATATTTACAGATTTTTTGACAAGATTCAGACGTGGCATTAATGCATTTAATAATAACAGTGTTTTGAGATCAATGTTTTAAATAGAAAGTTTTGAATAAAGAAATATTAAACGATTTAAATGATTCAATTTATATTTTAAAACTGCAACTAAAACCGCCAGCAGGTGGCATCAAGTCAAAGTCTTTGTGACTGAATCGTTCATTCAGTCGATTCAAAAACGTAGATTCATTCATAAACGAAACAGCTGTGGCTGTGTTTGGAACTATTTTTGTTGACGAAATATAGCACAATCAGACAACAGTGTTCCTAAATTAACTTTTGTATAAAATAATAAATGTATAAAACTGTTGTATAAAAACAATTTCACGTTTGCAAACTCGCTTTAGGCTATAACCATTAAAAACTGTCACTTGTCTTTAGGGTGACCACCCGTCCCGCTTTGCGTTGTACCGCATAGCATTTTCACCCCTTGTCCCGCACGTAGCATATTGAGAAAATGTTCCGCATTTTTTCATCAGTCTGTTGGTTTTTAATGATCATATTAAGATAACGTCCATGCGTTCTTTTGTCTTTTAAGAAATCTTTTTATTTATTCTTTTCGCGGCATAGTTTCTGCGCAAAGGATTTGCGGAGCTTATCAGGTGATCTAGAACAGAGGTTCTCAACCTTTTGGAACTTAAGCCCCCCCCCTCAAAAAAAAACATATACATCCTAGATAGATAGATAGATAGATAGATAGGGGTTTTTTTAACTTCTTAGTATTTTTGTACTTTGTTATACTTTTGATTTTTAATTTGTGTATTATTTTACGTGTAAAGCATGTTGCATTTCATTCATTCTTTGCATTCTTCAAGCATTCGCATACTATCCGCCCTAAATATTATTCAGTACTATTTAGGGCGGATGCTATACGAATTTGGACACAGGGCGCGTCTGCGTCTCAGCCACGGCACCGTTAAATCAATCAGTGGGACACCTGCGCTTGCTTCTTTTTACAAAGAAGCACATTTCGCGGTTCAGTGTTGGACAGTGCAAGCCTCAGGTCATCTTCCACCTGGAGCCGATTTCGGTACTTTGTTTTCAAAGCCGTCAATTTTGAAAACCCGGCCTCGCACAGATAAGTTGAGGCGAATGGAAGAAGTAATTTTATGGCGTAATGAACTTATCCTTAAACTTTAAAAGTCCATTCTGCTGCTACTGACGTTCTGAACATGTCTGCACTGACAGCTGAATAAAAGGCGGGCTAATAAGCTCCGCTTCCACCTCACTTTTGCTTTTACTTTCCAGACCGGCTCGGAAAGCGTTTAGTGTCTCCGCCAGCAGCAGCAAATCACTGCAGCTGGAAGAGATCCGCGTTCAAGCGCACACAATAGGCTGAAAATGCCACAAAGCACCAGCAAACGTAATTACAATGAATGTGTCGGGGGAAATAAGGAGATATTTGAATTATTTATTAATAAACCAGTGTTTTCAGTCTCGCAAGGATGAAGTTGCCGATCCTGACTCACCATCTCCTCTCTGGACGCGCCTTTAGAGAAATGCATTTTTACATATTGAAAGAGTTTTTGTGACCGAGTATTTGTTTTATTTTGTTAATTAATAATTTCAAGCTTTCTATAGATATATCATGTCTGTGAGGTATGTATTTGCTGAGTTTCGGTTCATTTTTGTGAAGCGCTCCTGTTGAGGCAACAGAAAGCGCATCATGTTTGTTTTCTTTATTTAATAAAAGCACCTTTTGCAACGTTTTGTTGATGTAGTGAGTGCACACAAATAAAAGTAGACCCTTAACAGTTGCGAAAGATGTATTATGAGCAAAAATGGCGGAATATTTTAAATTGTTTCCACTGAAAAAAAAATGCAAGTCATCGCGCTGGCGCCTCAATGTCCTGCAATGGCCTTTAGCTTCCACTCTCCGCACAAATTTGGGTATGCACATTTCGCACATTTCTCTAAGTTTAACGTTGCAACTAACATTGTTTTATACTTAAACTCTTTTGGGCCTATATCTATAGATTTTATTTTAAGCAAGTCGTGATGATTTGAGAAGGCAAAATTGATCAAACAGTCCTTACTTTAAATATAGCCTAAAGTTTTTGTTTTTTAATGAACAAAAATGCTCCAAACGTTTTTCTAAATTAACTTAACAAAAGAATGAAACGAAATAAAAACACTTTGGCATTACATACAAAACTGATAATTCTGATAAGCTGTGGGACAAGGGCCGGGCTAGGAAATATATATGAGGCCCACGCAGGGCTATAATGAACATTTATCCGAATACTTTAATTATTATTCAGTGTTTGCAACACAGAAATATAACCTATACCGTGTATCCTGGTCGTGAAGCTTGTTCAAAGCAAGCTTAACTTACATGACCAGAGCTCTCTCTGGATCAGCGGTTGCGCGAAAGCAGGTTTAAATATTCCGATGTGATTGCGATTTCAAAGGTTTTATAGACATGGCGAAATCATCATCATATAGCAATAAGATTGCGTGTGTTTGAATCGAGATCGCGACCTTTTCATGAATAATCCATATGAGTCTATAGCCTATGTATTTTTGTATGTCATAATTTGCACCAGACCTCAAAAGTTACCCGGGCCCAGGCCCGGGCGGCCACCCCGGTTTCGCGATCCATGATTTGCGCCCCCCTTCCGATCCCTCCTGAACATTAATGTGTGATGGCAGTGTATGTACAAATCTACCCTATAATGATAAAAATCCATGCAGTGGCTTTTAATTAATGTGTAAAAATAATATCCCCTTTTTCAAATCGAGCCATTCTCAGATGCCTGTCGGTGTGACACAATAGTTGATTGTTGAATAGTTGAGCTCTTACCTTAGACCAGCTGTCTCAGTCCAGTAACTTTCCATGTTTTGATGCCAGAGCAGGGATGTAAATTAGACAAGAATATCTCCGATTGAGCAATTGAGGTGTTGTGTTGCTGGATGTAATAATGAACACAGTGATCGTCATTTACTCCCGACATCTGAGCCGCTGAAGATGCAGTGAATTATGTTTGTTTGTGAATGGAATGGCCTCCCGATCTACATATTCGCACGAATCATTCATGATCCAGCTTCACTTACAGCAGAAGTGAGTATAAGCGTTTTTTTTAATGAATCTTTGCGATCGCCTTTCCTTATAACGAGGTAATTAGGAAGTTTAGCAGCTAAATGCTGCTAATGTAAACAAGATCGTCTTTCCACAGAGAGAAGAGAGGGGCGGGGTGAGCAGAGCTCATTTGCATTTAAAGGAACAACCCCTTAAAATGAGATGATTTTTGCAGAGCTGATTTTGGCAAGGTAAAAAGGGTGTTGTTTTACAAAACCATTGAGAATTTTTAATCAAAGTATATTAGAGACTTTTCATTAAGACCCTAAAGATTCATATCAACTTGTGAAAAATGGGCATCTGATGACCCCTTTAATGACAAATGTGTAGAGCACAATATTGTAATGCGGGGCGCATCAAAATGCGCAAGCACAAATTCTTCTCTCGCACGTGGATTCTCCTCACTCTCATTAAAAAAAAAAAAAAAAAGACGCGCTGTCTCTCGCTTGCATGTGCGCGCTCAGAAACAGATCGGCGCATATTACAACGGATGTAATGAGTATTTACATACCACAACGGTAGAAAATGTAGCAGCATTGTCCCGCAAAATCACATCTATGTCCCGCAACAGCCCTATTGCCAGGTGGTCACCCTGCTTGCCTTAGTTCATTGCGATCTCACGAACTTGCATTTTAATTAATGAAGCTCTCTACACTGCATACTGAATTTATTATTTGCATCGTCTCTACAGTTTGTTTGTTATAATGAATTACAAAAACTGCAGTCTGCTTTCACGATCTGTGCTGTGAGGAGCAGGACGCGCACCGATAGAGAAGCATTTCTATTAGCTGCAATCTGCCTGTATAATGGCAAAAGATGCTATTGCACAGCGAAACAGATAAATATTCTGCAACGTTTTTTAGTCTACATTGCGCTAAACCATTACATGTAGAACTGGGATCGCTTTCGTAGTCTTTTGAATGGTTAAAATAGAGAAATCACTTTAATTTCTGAATAAACCTAACCAGTTGAAACTGAAACGCCGTCCCCCCTCGAAATTCACTCCCCACACTCCGTCCCGTCATTTCTGATCGACTTTCCCTGCATGTAATAAATTATTATTCAAACTTAGCATGATTTATATTCTATATACACTACCAGTCAACATTTTTGAAGATTTTGAATGTTTTTTTCTCTGCAAACCAAGCCTGCATTTATTTGATCCAAAGTACAGCAAAAACAGTACAATTCTGAAATATTTTTACTCTTTAAAATATCTGTTTTCTATTTGAATATATATTGAAATGTAATATATATATAAATTTGCTACTCAAAAAACATTTTATTATTATTATTATTATGTTGAAAACAGTTGAGTAGATTTTTTTCAGGGTTTTTTTATGAATAGAAAGTTCAGAAGAACAGCATTTATCTGAAATGGAAATCTTTTGTAACATTATAAATGTCTTTAAAATCAATTTTGATAAATTTAAAGCATCCTTGCTAGATAAAAAAATAACAATTTCTGTAATTTCTTTCCTAAAACTGACTCTGTATACTGTTACAAAAGCTTTTACTTTCAGAAAAATGCTGATATTTGATCTTTCTATTCAATAAAGAATACTGAAAAAATCTTTTTAAATTTATACTTTTTAAAATATTTATAATAATAATAAATGTTTCTTGAACAGCAAATTAGCATATTAGAATGATTTCTGAAGGATCATGTGACACTGAAAGATGCTGAAAATGTAGCTTTGATCACAGGAATAAATTGCATTCTAAAATTATTTTTTTGTCTTCTTAAATCTGGTAACTCTTCTGGTAATTTAATGATTTTTTCCCAAATAACACCTGCATTTAAAAACAGTTCATGCAATGAAACTAGCTGCTTCTCATGTGAGAAACACACTTGTTTACAGCATCTTCAGGACAAACCCAGTGGGACGGAGTTGCACAATTTCCTGGATAAATGTGGGTAAATGATGATGTGTGGCGTCGCATCTCTTCCCACGTGACACATCTTTCCTCCGATGTTGAAATATCACTTCCATATTACGTATATCAGGTTTTTCTACATGTGTTATAGTTCATTTCTCAGACAGACCTGTAATCTTAATGTAGTTTCTTTTAAATCCTAATCATTGCATTAAAAAAAAAACATTCCACTCATTATTTTAAAATTCAAAAATGTTATACTTGTGTTTTTGCACACAATATATAATATATAATGAATTTGTATTGATTTTGTATTGATATTTACTCTTAAATTTCAATTTATAGGTTCACTAGCTTGTTTTGTCATTGTTTTTGTATATATTCTTTCAATATTTTATTATATTTATTATAATATTATTGTTTATACATTAATTTGACCGTTGTTTAAATGTAAAGAAAATTCTCATCAAATGTACCAAAAGTATTCATACCCAAAATGTATTTGAACGTGAACTAGGTCCAAAAATTTCCATTATTATAGCCTCATGACTTCAAATCATAAATATTTTAGTATGATTTTAGGTCACATGATTCTTAGTTTCACTTTTATTGTTTTGATCATGTTTATGTCTTCTGCTTTCTTGTAGCCGCATAAAAGCAACATCACCCAACATCCTCATCTTCTGCATCTCCCTCAGATTTTAGAAACATAGATAAGAGTATCTCCTAAGCTTTAGTCTCCTGTGAAAGGGAAAAATGCTTTCTAAGACTATTCCAGATACGTCCTGAGAACTGGGAATAAATCTTTGAGAAATAAATAGAAAAAGTAGGGCATCTTAATTGAGATTGTACACTTGATGTAACCTTTTGGACTAAGGTAAACAGGATATAACAACATCTCTTCAAAGGGTATAAAGAAGCCTTCAGCACACAATTCGAACATTTCATCCTGTGGATTATTCTCACATACCGTGTCACATCGAAAAAAAAGGGGGTTACAATGACTGGTAAGTCCAATATCTCCGTTTTGTAATTGAATTAGAAGTCAATCATTTGAAAATCTGATCAAAAATTATTATTATTAATAATAATAATAATAATAATAAATAAATAAATCTATAAATTAAAAAAAAAAATTATTATATATATGTGACCTTGAACCACAAAACCAGTCATAACGGTCAAATTGTTGAAACTGAGATTTATACATCATCTGAAAGCTGAATAAATATGCTTTCCACTGATGTATGGTTTTTGATACAACTATTTAAAAATCTGGAATCTGAGGGTGCAAAAAATCTAAATATTAAGAAAATCGCCTTTTAAGTTGTTCAGATGAAGTTCTTAGCAATGCATATTACTAATCAAAAATTACGTTTTGATATATTTACGGCAGGAAATGTACTAAATATCTTCATGGAACATGATCTTTACTTAATATCCTAATGATTTTTGGCATAAAAGAAAAATCAATAATTTTGACCCATACAATGTATTTTTGGCTATTGCTACAAATATACCTGTGCTACTTAAGACTGTTTTTGTGGTCCAGGTTCACACATATAAATAACTAAACACAAAATATACTATAAATACACAATATATTAAAAATAAATAACTACAAAAATAATGGACATTAATATTTTTAAATTAGACATTTATATTAATTCTTTTAAAAATGTATAAATAAACAAATAAATAAATGGAAATATTTGTACTTTTTTAAACGTTAATTTTACACACTGTAGGTGTAATGCCACGCCAGCAGAGGGAGCCCTCACCCATTGACTGCCTGTTGCTGCTCCCTCTGCTGCTTCTCTGGTAACTTCCTGTTTGGTGGCCTTAAAAGGAGGCTATTTACAAACAGGCCCTCGTGAAGTATTGTTTTGCTATAGCGGGCTCTACCAGGCGTTTTCCTGTTTTCTTTGCCCTGTTTTTTGATTATCACGGTTTGGTTTCTTATCATAGTTTTGTCTTTGTTTTTGCCACAGTTTTGCCTCGTTCATTGCCATAGTTCTGTCTGGTTTCATTTCCTTGTTTATTTGTTACTTTTCGGACTGCTCTCTCTGGTTTTGGACTCCGCCTGTTTATTGGATTTACGCTCTCGCCTTGCCCTGGATATTACTGTTTGTTTGGTTATCGACCCTGCCTGTCTTGTTTACGATCTGTTAATAAAAGCTCGCAATTGGATCTTACATGCTTCCTACGAGTCCTGCTCATTACAGAATACTTTGCCTCCCAAAGATCCAGCAGCTTTCAACAGATCACCATGGACCCAGCAACACGCCTCGTTCAACTCCGACAAGGTAACCGAACCATAGAGGAGTATGTAGAAGATTTTTGTGAACTTTGTCACCTTGTTAACTTTAATGATGTGGCTCTGAAGGATCTTTTCCGCCATGGACTAAATGAACCTGTTCACTCAGGGTTACCTGGAGGTAAGATCCACTGGACACTAGAGACTTACATTGATTTTGCACTCCGTTAAGCGGCTCTCCTCTTACCGTTGGGATCGCGGAAGAGGGACCCTGCAATCCCACCATAAACACCTTATCACAACCTACTCACATCATATCAAGCAAACCAGAGCCCCCTCAAACCAAGCCAAGACCTGCTCATGCCATGCCTGTCAAGCCAGAGCCATTTCACATTATGCCGGCCACTCAAAAGCCTCATTGCACAACATCTGCCACTCCAAGGCCTGCTCATGTCACGTCTCCTGCTCCACAGCCTGCTCACGCCACGTCTGCCAAGCCACGGCCTGCTCACGCCACGCCTGCCAAGCCACGGCCTGCTCACGTCACGTCTGCCAAGCCACGGCCTGCTCACGCCACGCCTGCCGCTCCAGGGCCTGCTCACGCCACGCCTGCCGCTCCAGGGCCTGCACCTGTCATGGCCGCCCGTCCAGAGTCTGCACCTGTCATGGCTACCCTCCTACAACCAGCTCACAAAATGGCTGCCGTCCCTGAGCCAGTCCACAAAATGGCCACCACCCCCAAGCCAGTTCACAAGATGGCCGCCATCCCAGAGCCACTCCACAAGATGGTCGCTGTCTCCAAGCCACGCTTCATGATGGCCCACGTGCTGGACTCACCCCTAATGGCGGTATGGGCAGCTAAAATGGCTCTCCCTCACGTCACGGCAGCTACCCCTGATTCGAGTCAAGTTGCAGCTGTTGTTCCAGGGCCAAGTCAAGCCGCAGAGCCAAGTCAAGCTGCATGTGCATCTTCAGAGTCAGGTCAAGTTGCAGCTGCGTCTCCTGTGTCGTGTCAAGCCAAGCTACAGCTGCCGCTCCAGAGTCAAACCATGTTACAGCTGTAGCTTCCAAGTCCAGTCAGGCTACCAAGTCCAGTCGAGTTCCAGGGTCAGGTCAAGCTTCGGAGCCCGGTCAAGCTTTAGAGCCCGGTCAAGCAACAGAGTTAAGTCAAGCAACAGAGTTAAGTCAAGCCAAAGCTGCTGTTCTCCATGAGTCAAGCCAAGATGCAGCTGTTGTTCTCCATGAGTCAGGCCAAGACACAGCTGTTGTTCCCCACGAGTCAAGCCAAGTCACAGCTGTTCCCCACGAGTCAGAGCAGGCAAATCACGTTACAGCTGTTGTTCCTGAGTCAAGCCATGTTGTTCCTGAGTCAAGTCAAGTTACAGCTGGGTTGTCTGTTATGTCCAACCACAGCTAATGTCCATGAACCAAGCCAAGTTACAGCAGATCTTCACGAGTCAAGTCAAATTGCTGCTGTCTTCCCTGAACCAAGCCACACCACAGTTGATCTCCATGGGCCAAGTCAAGTTGCTGCTGTCGTCCATGAGCCAAGCCAAGCCACGGTTGTTCTTCATGAGCCAAGTCAAGTTGCTGCTGTTGTTCCTGAGCCAGGCCAAGCCACAGTTGATCTTCATGAACCAGGTCAGGCCACGGCAGGCCTCCCTGAGTCAAGTCCGGCCACGGCAGGCTTCCCTGAGTCAAGGCAAGAAACTGTTGTCCTACCAAAACCTCACCAGGTCCCCTTTGACCTTTTCAAACCACCTCACGTATCAGCTGACCACGCAGAGCCCACGCTCCCAAGCCACGCAGTGCCCCCGCTCCCAAGCCACAAGTCCATAACATCCACACCCTCAAGGTCAACAGACATCCCACTGTCTACTGTGCTGCCTGTAATGGCTGTTGCCATTTTCAGTGTGTGGGCTGCACACTGTGCTCCAGAGGCCTCGCCTGTCCACGAATCTGCTCCAGATGCCTCGCCTGTCAACGAGTCTGCGCCAATGCCACCAGAAGTGGCAGCTCCGGCTGCAGAACCTCCTAAAGGGGCGGCGTTTGCCCACGGACTCTCTGCCTGTCCTGTCATGGCCACAAAGGCCATTTATGACTTCCCTGCCACACCTACCCAAGAACCTGCGCCCATGCCCCCAGAGGTGTCAGCGCAAGCTGTAGATCCTCCCATGGGGGCAGCGTCCCATGATGAACTCTCAGCCCGTCATGCCACGGCCAAGGAAATCATGCATGAACACACCGCTCTGCTATGCATGTCACTAGTTCCACTATGGATATCTCTGCTCCTGTCTGCTCTGCCTGCTCTGCAATGGCTCCCTGTTATGCCTGCTCTGCGTGCCTCACCATGGCTCCTTGCTATGCCTGCTCTGCCTGCCCCGCCATGGCTTCCTGCTCTGCCTGCCTCGCCATGGCTACTTGCTATGCCTGCTCTGCCTGCCCCGCCATGGCTTCCTGCTCTGCCTGCCCCGCCATGGCTGCCTGCTCTGCCTGCCCCGCCATGGCTACCGGCTCTCCCTGCTCCACCATGGCTCCAGGCCCCTCCGAATCAAGTATGGGAGACTTCTGCTCCAGTGTACCACTGCCTGCCACAGTTCCATGGCCCAGGCCCTCCAGTGTTTCACGGTCTGCTACTGCTCCACAGCCCAGGTCCTCCAAGGTTCCACTGTCTGCCATTGCTCCAAGGCCCAGGTCCTCCGAGGTTCCACTGTCTGCCACAGCTCCACGGTCCAGGTCCTCCAGTGCTTCACTGTCTGCCACTGCTCCATGGCCCAGGTCCTCCAGTACTTCACTGTCTGCCACTGCTCCATGGTCCAGGTCCTCCAGTGCTTCACTGTCTGTCCCTGCTCCACGATCCAGGCCCACCTCCTCTACACGGACCTGGCCCCCCGTCCCACCCCCTGTTTTGCCTCTGTTCCCCCACCCTCCTGGACTGTTGTTGTTTTGAGCGCCAGGAGTTGCTCCTGGGGGGGGGATTCTGTAACGCCACGCCAGCAGAGGGAGCCCTCACCCATTGACTGCCTGTTGCTGCTCCCTCTGCTGCTTCTCTGGTAACTTCGTTTGGTGGCCTTAAAAGGAGGCCATTTACAAACAGGCCCTCGTGAAGTATTGTTTTGCTATAGCGGACTCTACCAAGCGTTTTCTTTGCCCTGTTTTTTGATTATCACGGTTTGGTTTCTTATCATATTTTTGTCTTTGTTTTTGCCACAGTTTTGCCTCGTTCATTGCCATAGTTCTGTCTGGTTTCATTTCCTTGTTTATTTGTTACTTTTCGGACTGCTCTCTCTGGTTTTGGACTCTGCCTGTTTATTGGATTTTACGCTCTCGCCTTGCCCTGGATATTACTGTTTGTTTGGTTATCGACCCTGCCTGTCTTGTTTACGATTTGTTAATAAAAGCTCGCAATTGGATCTTACACGCTTCCTACGAGTCCTGCTCATTACAGTAGGACTATATTAAATGAAAGGTGATTAACATTATTTTAACAATTAACAGTATTTTTAAATTAAACATTTATATTTATTCTTTTAAAAATTTTCCCCCAAAATGTTAATCACCTTTCTTTTAACCCTTTAACTGTCACTCGCATTTTTGAACACAGACATAAAAATGCACTATCCAGACTTAAATTTTTATAATTCATGAAAACATTTTGTAATATGATTTTGATGTACATTTTCTGTGGTAATGCAATGTCTGATTTTAAAATGCCTTTCAAATGATGAATTTTGAGATTTTAAGTTTTGAACTGATATATAATTTCTTATATCTAAACCGTGAAAGGGAAAAAAGAAAAGAATAAAGTCTTTTTTGACAAAGGTCAAAACTCATGTTATGATGTAGATTTTTTTTAAGCTGCACTCTTGACATATATTAATCTATTACTTTTCCTACATAGTTTGTATGCAAACACAAAAATATGGTAAAATATCTATTTAGGAGTCTTAGACCTTCCCAACGATGTATAGTTTGTCATGATTAGATTAGGATTTATTTGTAATATGGTGAAGTAAACTTAAGTGTCCCACAGAGTGGACGGTGACAGTTAAAGGGTTAATATGGAAAATTAGCTTTTAAAGCACAAATATTTACATTTATTTATTTTTAAATCTATCTATCTATCTATCTATTTGTGCACTTTTTCTTTAATTTTCATAGCTATAGGAAATTAAAAACTAACTTATTGTGAAATTCATTAATTCTAAAAACAAATGGATTATTACTTATTATTAAAACAAAGTTAATGTATTACATTACTAATTATATATATATATATATATTTATATATATATATATATATATATATATATATATATATATATATAAATAATGAATTGTGAATTAACAAAAAAATGATGAAGGATAAATGTATTTATTTATTTATTTATTTTTAATTTGATGCTGTACACTTTTAAACTACTAAGCTACTTTCTGGAAGAATTGTTTTAATTATTAATAATAAATGTCACTATTTTAGCACAGATTGCCTTAATATTTTCTGTTTGTCCTTTTCCAACAGATCCAAACCGCTCTTTTAATCTCGACGACTTCAGTGAATTCTACAGTGAAGAGTTCAACTACTCGGATCTCCAGAACCTGACTGATTTTGTTGTGGATGATAAGACGCAGCTTTGCAACTCCATCACAATGGCGGATGCCGTCAACATTGCATTCAGCGTCTTCTACGTGTTCATCTTTCTGTTGGCTATTCCCGGGAATCTGATCGTAGGCTGGGTCATCGCCTCGAACCGACACGCGCTTTCCTCCTCAGATGTCTACCTATTCAACCTGATGCTGGCTGACACGCTACTGGCTCTGATTTTGCCCTTTTCAGCAGTTTCCGTGATCCACGGTTGGTTGTTCGGTGACGTTGCGTGCAAGTTGGTTTGCCTGGTGAAGGAAGTGAACTTCTACACCAGCATTTTGTTCCTGGTGTGCATCAGCGTGGATCGCTACATGGTTATTGTAAGAGCTATGGAGTCTAAAAAGACTCAGAGGAGATTGTGCAGCGGAGTCGCCTGCGGATTAGTGTGGGTTTTGGGATTGGTGCTATCCTTGCCTTCATTCTACAATGAGGCGTTTTTGGAGAAATTTTCCCAGAAGATGGTTTGCGGAGAACGCTTCGAGACGAATCACGCTGACGAGTGGCGACTGGCCACACGAATCATGAGGCATCTACTCGGGTTCCTCTTCCCTCTGGTCATCATGTTGATCTGCTACAGCATCACAGTGGCGCGGCTCTTGCGTACGCGCGGTTTCCAAAAACAGAGAGCCATGAAGGTCATCGCAGCTGTGGTTGTGGCCTTTCTTCTGTGCTGGACTCCCTTCCATGTTTCCACGATGGTTGACACCCTCCTGAGAGCCAAAGTGGTTCAATTCAGCTGTTTCACACGGACGGCGGTGGACGTCGCCATGTTCGCAACTCACAACCTTGGCCTTCTGCATTGCTGCGTGAACCCGGTGCTGTATGCCTTTGTGGGAGAGAAGTTCAGAAGAAGGTTTATACTGATGCTGCATAGAAAAGGAGTTCTGGAGCGGTTCTCCCTCTCCAGATCTAGCAGGTCTTCTCCTTCACCTCAGACCTCAAAAGCCACTTCCAGCTTTCTGTGAGCTACCACAAGCAATGCGAACTGCAAGACATTTAGTGCACCTTTCCTTGCCTGCTTGAACTAAAACAACACGTTGTTGTAAAGGCTAAATGCATGACGCATTGGCTCCCTCTATTGGTCAGAAAGAGCAAAATCCATGATCTGGTGATTGGATTATTGCAGAAAGTAAGCTGTGTGACCAGCAAAAGTTTATAATTCTGATATGTTTTGTTCATCAGAGTAACTTATTTATATAGCCCAAATAAATTAAAAAGCTAAACACTGGCTATAAACCAAGGGTTGTCCAATCCTGTTTCCAATCCGTTTAGCTCCAACCCAACAAGAGAGTTTCACTGATGTATTTTATTTTTGTAGAATACCTGATCTCATGAAGAAAACGTACCTGTGGGAACTTTTTCGCGAGATGCGAAATACGTACCACTAGCTGCATTTCCATTATGCTTCACTTCTTATCGCGAGAGAAACAAATTACGTTTTAATCGCATAACATCGGTTTATGGAAACGTTGTCATTTTGCGATACTTTTTTTTTTTTTATCGACATTTATATAATATCGTCAAAGTTTTGCGCAAATCTGTAATGGAAACGCGCCTAATAAGTACATATTGTTTCGCTTTCCCAATGTAAAAAGCTTGCGTACCATATGTACGTTCATCTGTTCGGAGACAAAAACTGAACACTCTTTTAGCGCCTCTTTTAGTGGACATTTCACATCGAACATGTCACGAAACGTACATGGCGTTGTATTTCGCGTCTTGCAAAAAAATCCCACAGGTATGTTTTCGTCATGAGACCAGGATGAGAATAAAACATGAAAATATGTCAAGCTTGTGTTAATTACAGAGCTTATTTCAGATAACTTATGTATTAAAAAAAACGGACGATGGAACCGGAAGTGCTAAAATTTGAACTAATTTGCAGTTTTTGGCCTACAAAAATACATATCTGCAGTACTCTATTGCTTCGTTGAGCTTTTGGAGTTTTAAAGAATCGTTTTCCTAGTGCTTATCCACCTTATTTTTTGCCGTAAGAGTGGGAGCGGCCGTTTGTAAATTTAATGTGTCTGGCTTCCGGTCTCATCTGCGTCCAGCTATGTTTATCTGTACAAAACAGCTCGTTTTGCTGCTTGATATTGCAAATTGGTGTGTCTTACCATATTATTTTAATTTATTATCTTAATTATGAACACAATAGTTTGTAGTGCAAACTGTTTTACTGTTTACGGCACTTCAATTTTCTTCTCATTATTTCTCTATGGCAGATTATGAACAGGAAGTCTAACACATTACCAGAAAGCAGTTTACTTCCACATTGAAAAATAAGGTGGATACAGTGGGTTAATGATTTCAAAGGGGTCATGGTATGCAAAATTCACTATTAAAATGAAAAAATTAACTTTTTTGTACCCCCGGAATTACCTAAATAAACTACCTGATCTCATGATGAAAACTTACCTGTGGGCACTTTTCGCAAGCTGTGAAATATGTACCAATAAGTACATATCACTGCAGTTTCCAACAGAGGCGGTAAAACAGCGAGCACTTGTTATTGTTTTCATACACAGTTATGATTACAGCGCCATGTTTCGCTTTCCCACCTTAAAAGGCTTAAAAGTACTCTATGTATGTTCATCTGTTCAGGAGACAAAAACCGAACACTCTTTTAGCGCCTCTTTTAGTGGACATTTCACATCGAATATGTCACGAAATGTACGATGGTGTATTTCACATCTTGCAAAAAAGATCCCACAGGTATGTTTTTGTCATGAGACCAGGTTGAGAATAAAGCATGAAAATATGTCAAGCTTGTGTTAATTACAGAGCTTATTTCAGACATGTATTTAAAAAAACGGACGATGGAACCGGAAGTGCTAAAGTTTGAACTCGTTTGCAGTTTTTGGCCTACAAAAATACATATCTGCAGTACTCTATTGCTTGGTTGAGGTTTTGGAGGTTTAAAGAATCATTTTTCGTAGTGCTTATACAGTGGGTAAGTGATTTCAAAGGGGTTTTTGGATGCAAAATTCACTATTGAAGTAAAAAAAAAAAAACTTTTGCACCCCCGGATTTACCTAAATGCGTCTATGTTTTACGAATCATTCGTGATCCAGCCAACAAGGGAGTTTTACTGATGTATTTTATTTTGTAGAATAAACTACCTGACCTCATGACGAAAACATACCTGTGGGAACTTTTTCACGAGACGCAAAATACGTACCAATACATATAACTGCAGTTTCCAACAAAGGCGGTAAAACAGTACTTGTAATCGTTTGTGTACAAAAGTTATGATTACAGCTCCATATGTTTCGCTTTCCAGACATCATAAGCTTGCTCAGTTGCTCAACCAGCACAGAATTGGACTTAGGATGTGGAATCCTGTGAAAAACATGACTCACAATGAAAGCTAAACAAAAAAACAAGCTAAAATGGCATGCCTGCGACTGCGTTTTTACGTCACATTCGCTTTTGTTCATACTATCGGTTACGTTTAGGTGTAGTGCTGATGGTACGTTATTTTAAAACGTCAGGAAGCATTAGAGTTACAGAAACGTACATGGCGATACGTATTTCGTATCTTGCAAAACGTTCCCACAGGTACGTTTTTGTCATGAGATCAGGTTGACAATAAAACATTAAAATATGTTGAGCTTCTGTTATTAACAGACATTTTCAGGCATTTATTTTAAAAAACATTGATTTTGGGACGATGGAACCGGAAGTGCTAAAGTTTGAACTCGTTTGCCATTTTTGGCCTACAAAAATACATATCTGCAGTGCTCTATTGCTTGATTGAGTTTCTAGAAGTTTAACGAATCGTTTTACTACACACAGTATTGGGGAAAGTTACTTTTAAAAATAATGCATTGCAATATTGCGTTACTCCATGAAAAAGTAATTGCATTACTTTGAATTGCATTACTTTTTATTGAAAGTAATGCATTACGTTATTTTTGAGTTATTTTTGTCTCCTGGGCTGGGCTTATTTATTTATTTTTTTAATAAAAAAAAAACCTTAAGTTATATTTTTTGGCAACTAAGGGCCCTTTAACACCAAAAATTAACTTAACCCTCATGCTGAGGGAATTACCAATTTCTCTCAACATGGGGACTAGAGAGGTCAGTGAATAAATGAGCAAACAAAGTAACTGGTGTTACTTATTTGAAAAAAAAAGAAGTATTTTCTTGTAAATGTAAAAGTAATGCATTACTTTTCTAGTTCCTTGAAAAAGTTATCTGATTATGTAACTTGCGTTACTTGTAATGCGATACCCCAACACTGCTCATACAGTGGGTTAGTAATTTTAGCAAAACCCCAAATTTTCAATGAAATTTCACAGCCAAAAAAGCTCCATCGTCTGTTGTGTATTGTATGACGCACAGCACACATAAGTTGCTTATAAAAACAAGCAGCTTTTTGTTGGTCAATTCTTGTGGATCCATTGCGAAACTACATGGGGAAATCTTTCGAGCATATTTTGATTGCATAACTGGATTTTGACCTAAGAAAATTTGCTGAACAAAGGTAAATGTGACAACACTTTAAATATTTAACATTGCTTTGGAAGTTCTGCATTATGGACATGAATGGAATTTTTTCAGAGCGAT
This sequence comes from Cirrhinus mrigala, assembly GCA_036247105.1. Lineage (NCBI taxonomy): Eukaryota > Metazoa > Chordata > Actinopteri > Cypriniformes > Cyprinidae > Cirrhinus > Cirrhinus mrigala. Next base: position 30,846,130 of record CM070015.1, read on the forward strand.
CAGTGGATGATAACATGACTTATATTGAATATGGACCAGATCCGTCTGAGATATAAGGGTGAGGAACTTTATTCAGCAAAAACATGCTATTGTAGAATGCTTGGCTACTGGTTTTTCGAGAGAGTTTGTGGTTGAAGTTAGCAAAATAGCCAAAATTGCTTACAGCACGACACACCCAAAAGCTTTTTATAGCCTTTTTTGTCAAGGCAGCTGGTCTGTATGTGGTCAGAAAGCAAATTGTTTTTAATTTAAAGAGACTATGTGCATGTTTTAAATATACAGTAGGTTTTTCAAAATGCATTGTACTTTTTTCCTTCATAAACTGTATTTGAAAGCTATTCTTCATTTGATTCAGGTTGTTTTGGAGAGGAATATTTTATTTTTCTACTGAAAACGTTTTTGTGGTGTAATGGTTTGTGAACAGATGCAATGACAGAAAAACCTCTTAAGGACTTATAATGGATGTACTGCTTGATTTTCATGCTCGTTTGTAAGTTATAAAATTAAAAAAAAAAAATTATGTTGTCGCTGTTTGTACGTCTCTTTAATACACAGTCAGCCAGTCACTGTTGCAAGATAAAATGAGCACGTCAGATCACGTCTGTCTCACAAGTGCAGTTGAGGCCACTTCTGTATTTTGCATCATGTGATATGTGATGAACGTGATGAACGTGATGAACGTGATGAACCTGATGAACGTGATAGTATTAGCATACTTTTAATCACACTTTATTTTTAGTTCATTTTAAATATAGCTTTTCTAAGTCACAGTTTAGTTTTTATTTATATGGTTTTATTTTAGGATTCTAAAATGTTTTTAAGTGGAATGTTCTTTAAGATCCACAAGTCTTCAGTCAAATCAAGTTTCTGAAAAAATATTTTAGAGCTTGGCATAAGTAAAATGTATATTCTTTTTTAAAATTCCCATGACCTTACAATTTTATTAATTTACATTACTCTTCCAGGTCTAAACTATAAATGTTTCTTTCTTTTTTTTTTTGATCAACATTGATTTTGATTTTGAATAAAAGTTCACAGTTCAAAAGAGCTATGTACAAACAGATGCCACGAAGCTGTCCACTTGTACAGAGAAAAAGGATGAGGAGAAATAGAAGAAATAAGTCACATAAGCATAGTAGGAATGTCAACTTTTCAGTCTATCTAGCAACATACTGCAGTAAAAGGATTCAATTATAAATCTTAGAAACTAAACCACTTGAAGGAGTATTAATATCCAACCAGTCCCACAGAGGATGTGCAAGCACATTGGTGGCCCAAGGAACACCACAAGCCTTTAAAGCTGACCTCAGTCTTAAATATAAAAAGAAAGAAAATCCAGGTAAAGAAAACCATTATCACAATAAATGTCATTCAGTGTGTGAACACCAGCGTCAGACCAGGCTTTAAAAACAAAGGGTTTCTTACCAGTGCATAAACGATTATTATGCCATATCTTAGTATATAAAAAATGACCACCCATGATTTTCTCAACCTTTTTCCATGCATCAAGTACATATTCGATAATTGGTCCATAAGATTTCTTTAAGGATTTTGAAATACCTGAAAGGGGAGATCTTGTAGGTGAACAGGATGAAGAAGGTTTTGATTCCTCTTATTTGAAAAGCTAAATTATATAAATCAAAATTAGGAAATGACAGACCTCCATCTAATTTCTTACACTGCATCATTTTAAGTCGAATTCTGGGTTTTTTCTTCATCCATATAAATCCAGAAATAGCCGTATTGAGCTCCTTAAAAAAAACCTTCAGGCGGTGAAAAAGGGCAACATGGAGAATAAAAAATTAACCCTGGGGAACACATTCATTTTAACTGTAGATATTCTTCTGTGAAGAGCTAAACATAAGGGGGACCACCTGTCTAAGTCCTCCTTGATCTTATTCAGGAGAGTTTTATAATTAAAATTAGAAATGAGATGTAATGAGGGGAATATAGTAATACCCAAATATGTGAACTCTTTGACTATAGGGATCAGGTAGGGGAGGTAAACTATTAGATTCCTGTCTAACTGCCTCATTCAGCGGGATTAAAGCAGATTTATTCCAATTTATTTTGTAACCTGAAAGACTACCAAATATGTTGAAAAGGTTTAAACACTCAGGAACGGACACAGAAATATTAGAAACATAGAGCAGAATATCGTCAGCAGTTATTAAACTGATAACTGGCACATTCTAAGGGATCTTTGCCCTTCTTGAGTAAAAGGGTTATGAGAGCTGTTAAACCATAAACAGGTTTCTGAAGGGGTGAATTAATATAAAATTAAAAAAGAAATAAATAACTTAATTTTTGTTGTTGTTGTTGTTTTGTCTTATTTTAATGTGTTACGTCTTATTTTATTATTGTAAAGGTGACCTATTATGCCCATTTTTACAAGATGTCAAATAAGTCTCTGATGTCCCCAGAGTGTGTATGTGAAGTTTTTACGCTGACATGAGGTGGTTTTTCAGGCAATTCGAAAAAGAAATATTTTGCAAAACTGCCATGGAAACGGCTTTTTTTCGCATTAACAGGTCACATGACACATGTAAAAAGTCATATGATCATTCTTCAATGTACAATAAACTCCAAGAAACACTTCATACGTAGCCGCTCTTAAGTATAAGGGGCTTTCCCTGATATTAATGCTTAGACTATGTACGCTGTACTCACCGGAACTGATGTTATGTTTATACCAGCAGCGTCGCACACGTTTCTGAAGAGGCTCTCCGAGCTTCTTGTGTAAAGATACACGCATACGCCTCTTTTGATTAAATAAAGCCAAAATCCGTCTAAATCCCACCAAAATTAGTTGCCACGTCTTATCGCGAGAAGAACAAATTAATTTTTAGTCGCATAACATCGGTTAATGGAAACGTCGTCATTTCGCAATACTTTTTTATCGACATTTATATAATATCACCAAAGTTTTGCGCAAATCTGTAATGGAAACGCACCTAGTGAAAGCTAAACAAAAAACAAGCCAAAATGGCATGCTTGCGATTGTGTTTTTACGTCACATTCGCTTTTGTTCATACTATGGGTTACATTTAGGTGTAGTGCTGATGGTATGTTATTTTAAAACGTCAGGGAGCATTAGAGTTACAGCGCCACCCACTGGACATTTTTAAGTCAGAACTGCGGTGACACATACAAAACCAAAGTCACACAAAACGTACCATATGTACGTTCATTTGTTCCGGAGACAAAAACCGAACACTCTTTTAGCGCCACCTAGTGGACATTTCATATCGAATATGTAACGAAACGTACCTGGCGGCAAGTATTTCGTGTCTCGCAAAAAGTTCCCACAGGTACATTTTTGTAATGAGATCAGGTTGAGAATAAAACATGAAAATATGTCAAAATAAGTAATTGTGTTGATTACAGAGCTTATTTCAGACATTTATTTGAAAAACATAAAAAAAAAAAAAACATTGACTTTGGGATGATGGAAGTGGAAGTGCTAAAGTTTGAAGTCGTTTGGCCTACAAAACTACATATCTGCAGTACTTTATTGCTTGGTTGGGCTTCTACAGGTTTAATGAATCATTTTTACTATTGCTCATACACAGTGTTGGGGAAAGTTATTTTTGAAAGCAATGCATTACAATATTGCACTACTCAATGAAAAAGTAACTAATTGCATTACTTTGCATTGCTTTACTTTTTATTGAAAGTAATGCATTATGTTATTTTTGCGTTCATTTTGTCACCTGGGCTGGGCTTATTTATTTATTTTTTAATAACAAAAAAACCTAAAGTTGTAGTTAACTAAGGGCCAAAAGTTAAATGAACAACCCTCATGTTGAAGGAAGTACCAGTTTCTCTCAACATGGGGACTAGAGAGGTCAGTGAATAAATGAGCAAACAAAGTAACTGGTGTTACTTATTTGAAAAAAAAAAAAATATATTTTCTTGTAAATGTAAAAGTAATGCATTACTTTTCTAGTTACTTTAAAAAAGTTATCTGATTATGTAACTTGCGTTACTTGTAATGCGATACCCCAACACTGCTCATACAGTGGGTTAGTAATTTTATCAAAACCCCAAATTTTCAATGAAATTTCACAGCCAAAAAAGCTCCATCGTCTGTTGTGTATTGTATGACGCACAGCACACGTAAGTTGCTTATCAAAACAAGCAGCTTTTTGTTGGTCAATTCTTGTGGACCCATTGCGAAACTACATGGGGAAATCTTTCGAGCATATTTTGATTGCATGGATTTCTATTGAAATAACTGGAATTTGACCTAAGAAAATTTGCTGAACAAAGGTAAATGTGACAGCACTTTAAATATTTAACATTGCTTTGTAAGTTCTGCATTATGGACATGAATGGAATTTTTCAGAGCGAGTGGATGATAACACAAACGGAGAAACTCCATAGACTTATATTAAAGGATGGACCAGATCCATCTGAGATATAAGGGTGAGGAACTCTATTCAGCAAACACATGCTATTGTAGAATGCTTGGCTACTAGTTTTTCGAGAGAGTGTGTGGTTGAAGTTAGCAAAATAGCCAAAATTGCTTACAGCACAACACACCCAAAAGCTTTTTATAGCCTTTTTTGTCAAGGCATCTGGTCTGTATGTGGTCAGTAAGCAAATAGTTTTTAATTTAAAGAGACTATGTGCATGTTTTAAATATACAGTAGGTTTTTCAAAATGCATTGTACTTTTTTCCTTCATAAATTGTACTTGAAAGCGATTCTTCATTTGATTCAGGTTGTTTTGGAGAGGAATATTTTATTTTTGTACTGAAGGCGCAATGACAGAAAAACCTCTCAAGGACTTATAATGGATGTACTGCTTGATTTTCATGCTCGTTTGTAAGTTATAAAATTAAAAAATGTTATGTTGTCACTGTTTGTACGTCTCTTTAAAATACAGTCAGCCAGTCACTGTTGCAAAATAAAATTATCACGTCAGATCACATCTGCAGTTGAGGCCGCTTCTGTATTTTGCATCATGTGAAATGTGACATTTGATGAACGTGATAGTGTTAGCATACTTTTAATCACACTTTATTTTTAGTTCATTTTAAATATAGCTTTTCTAAGTCACAGTTTAGTTTTTATTTATATGGTTTTATTTCAGGATTCTAAAATGTTTTTAAGTGGAATGTTCTTTAAGATCCACAAGTCTTCAGTCAAATCAAGTTTCTGAAAAAAATATTTTAGAGCTTGGCATAAGTAAAATGTATATTCTTTGTTAAAATTCCCATGACCTTACAATTTTATTAATTAACATTACTCTTCCAGGTCTAAACCATAAATATGTTTCTGAAAGGGTGAATTAAAATAAATTAAAAAAATAAATAAATAACTTAAATAAATACATTTTTGTTGTTGTTGATGTATTGGCTTATTTTAATGTGTTATGCCTTATTTTATTATTGTAAAGGTGACCTATTATGCCCATTTTTACAAGATGTCAAATCTTGTAAAATCAAAACAGAGTGTGTATGTGAAGTTTCAGCTCAAAATACCTAATAGATCATTTTTTTTATTTTTTGTTAAAATTGTATTCTTTAGGGTATGAGCCAAAACGTGCAATCTTTGTGTCTGTCCCTTTAAATGCAAATGAGCTGCTGCTTCCGGCCCCCTTTTCAGAAGAGGGTGGAGATTCAAGAGCTGGCAAAATCAAAACAGGACAATCTCAGGCACTGAAAATATCAGAAACTCTCAGTAGCGGTGTTCAGTCCTTTATATGGTTGAACCGGAATCGGTTTAAAAGTCAGTCATCTGATTGTACTGTGCATAATAAATGCGTGTTTATGAATTACACAGACATAGCCAGTCTCATGGTGCCTTCATGTGTTATCACAAACTTTATAAGACCCACTTGTGATTATGAGCTCGACAAATTCAAGCAGTCCACTTCACATTGCTTTCATATGCAATGTACCACATTCCTATTTATGATCATTCTGGTAGCACGCAAAGGCAGTGTCACGAATCTGGTCGGTGTCCTGCGGTCCGCTCACCGCCAGATGTCGCTCTCACCCTGTCACTATACTCAGACTGTTACTTTGCACCCCGGACTACTACTTCCATCACCCATCGCGCTGATTGCGTCGACTCCTGTGACCAATCAGCGGCGCTATAAAAGCCCCGGTCTTTCCCCTTGCAAACCACGGAGTATTATGCGTTGTTGTTGTGTTCTATTGTTTAGCGTTCCCTAGTTTCCTAGTTCCCAGTGTTTTGTTCTCTCGCCCGGTTATCTCGCTGTCGACTGTCTCGCCGCCTGCCTTTCTGGACTCTAGCTCGTTAAGGATTATTCTTTCGTCTCGCCTCTGACATTCCTGTTTGCTGTTGTTTGACCCTGCCTGTTCGACCATGTATCTGTCTCGACCCTTTAATAAAAGCTCGCAAGTGGATCCGCTCGCCTCTCGTCTCACTCACTCCGTAACAGGCAGCATCATTGAAAATAGACAGAGACAATGGTAGCTTTAGCAACATTAGCCTTACAGAGTGCCAAGAAGTGCTTTCAGAAATTTGAATTTGAAAAACAAAGTCGTGATACTTACTTTGTCTGGAACTGATGTTCGCGCTCAAATCTTTGGTATTGATCCCTAAACATATAGGGGACTTTACCGATTTTTTTCTGGGCCATTTCCTTCGAAAATTAAATTTAACCACAGTGTCCTCAGCGGCTCTGATGGGATTATGGGACTACACCTCCCCTTTTTACCTAAACAACTCCCCATAACAGATATCATGAAATTTAGCATGAACATAGCAATGCACTGTAAATCTCTCATTCAGTTCATTCCCTCCTTTTCTGTGCAGCTTTCCCAAATGTAAAAAAAATCTGTCCCTGTGGGAAAAGAAGAAAAAAAAAAAAAAATCACAGACATAATCCCATTATTACTATCTTTCAACAGAAGAAAGGAAAATAACATGTGAATGGACAACAACAAATCTTATCATAGCTCTACAGGTTCAGTCTTAACGGTGGCCTAACGGGGGCTTCTAACACAGTCCTGAGTCTCTCTTGACTGTGAAGGAACCGCTCTCAAATGGGAACGATGTCTTCTCAGACTACCATTCTGCCCTTCTACGATGTAGGAACGGTGGGGTATCAGCAGGATTTGTGACTCTCCCTGGATTTGGTGTGTTTTTGATCCATTGTCCTGTCTGTAGAACGGGTTTTGCTTGTACTCTGTGGTGTTTATTGTACCATTTAGCTTGCTTTTCCTTCAAGTCTTTGTCCTTTTTCTTGAAGGTACTGAGGTTCGGCCAAGCTGGTTTCAGTGTGGATGGATTCACTGGGAGAGTAGTTCTGATGTAATTCACCATCCCGAGGAATCTATTGACATCTGCCATATTTGTAGGCTCTGGCATCTCTTTTATAGCTTTAATTTTGTCAGCTCACATGCCCTCTGCACTGACGATATGTCCTAAGAACCTGACTTGAGGCACTGCAAATTGACATTTCTCGTTCAGTGTCAAACCTTTCTGTTCTAGGCGGTTAAGCACTTTGACAAGTCTCGCATCGTGTTCTTTCCGAGTAGTGCCGAACACCAGGATGTCATCTGCGTGGCACAGTGTACATTCCAGGCTCTCGAGCATCTGTGTCAAGCGTTTCTGAAAGTGTTCCGGTGCAGATGAGATACCAAATGGAAGACGGTGAAAACAGTATCTTCCATAAGGCGTAATCAAAGTAGTGAGTGGGACCGAATCTTTATGCAAAGGAATCTGCCAGAATCCGGCAGTAGCATCTAGCTTAGAGAAAACTGTTGCGCCTTACAGTTTAGTGTTTCGTCCACTGCCAAAAGGATGTGTGTCTCTATCTGCAGATAGTGTTATTCAAATGTGTTAAATCAACACAGATTTGGATCTTGCCATTTGGTTTTGGTACAATAATCATACCCGAGCACCACTCTGTTGCTTCTTCGATGGGAGCTATGACACCCAGGCCTTCCATACTTTTCAGCTCCTCTTTGACTTTGTTCATCATGGGCAAGGGCACTTGACGGGGGACAGACAGAGCAAATGCAGTAGCTGACTCTTTCAGTTTGATTTCGTAAGCTCCTTCTAGTTTCCCGAGACCTGTGAAGAATTTTGGGAAGAGCTCTTTGTAATTCGGCTCTGCTGTCTGAATTACATCCACTGTGTGCAACAAGTTCAGCTCTTTTATGGCTGGTAAACCAAGGAGAGGGGTCACGAGTCTTGGTATCACAAACACTGGGTGTTTTATCATTTTTCCCTGATGAGGAAGTGATGCTTCAAACTGCTCTCTCATCTGTATTGGTGGCTGCTTGGTCCACACAGCTTTTTCGTTGGTGGGCTGAGAACCCCATGGCTCCTCTTTGAGTACAAGCTCTCTGGGATGCCTGTTACTGCAGCTCCAGCGTCTAGATTGAAAAGAATTTGTTCACCATTAATTGCGATGGGCTTTTACCAGACATCAGTCAAATTCTCTGACTTTAGTCTCTATGCTCTCTGTCTCGTCACGCTGATATATTTCATCCATTCTTTTATCTGTTTTACAGACTGCTGCAAAGTGATCTTTCTTCTTGCACTTTCACACTCAGCCTCCCTCGCTGGGCGGTTCAGCGAGTGTGTTTGTGGCTTTTCACATCTGCTGCATCCCTTGCTTGCATTGTGGAATCTTGTAGAGTCTGGTCACCTTTTTGGTCCTTTTTGTGCATGTTTTGGTTTGACTTTATATATCAACATTTCCGTGCTTACCTCATTTGAGTCCCCACTTGCTTGTCTTAAGACTGTCTGCTGCTTTTTTATTTCTTCACTTTGTCTTATTTTTGTGATGGCTTTACTAAGTGTGAGTTCAGGATCCAACTGTAATCTTTCTAATTCCAACTACCAGTCTATCTCTTATCATTTTCATCTTGAAGGACTCCATACTGGCAATTTTCTACTAGTTTATGAACTGCAGTAATGAACATTTCAGCTGACTCTCTCGGTTCTTGGCACCTCTTGTTATATTTAGCCTTCTGCTTGCAAAAGTGTTTCTCGAACGCTTCTTTATCTTTGTCATATTCTTTCCTGTCCGCTTCAGACAAAGCCAGCGTGCACATGATATCGTCAGCTTTATGTCCCATTGTGTAGATAAGCGAATTAACTTGATATTCCTGACTTTTTTCATTGATCCCCGGTGCTACGCGGAATCTCTCGAACCTTCTAATCCAATTTGGCCAGCTGCCAAAATCGCTAAAGTCGAAATGTTCAGGCAGGCTTATTGAGAACAGTATATCCATCTTAAATACCTTGGTGCTGATTTCTGTTGAATCTTCCCGGGGCTCACTCTTAGTTTTTTTTACTTTTAACTATTTTTAGCACCGCGTTGTAAAATGCAATGTCACAACATCGATTTAGCATCACGTTTACATTGAGAAACAGGGGAAAAGTACCTAAGTTGAATGGAAAAATGTGTTCTGTATGAATGCAAATGGCAGAGTACTGAATAATCTTGCATAAAACAAAACGAAAATTGCATAGACTAACATATTTGCAAATTCAACTCCAATAAATAAACACATTTTAATTCACCACATATGCATCGTAGATTCACAATTTCAGCAGCTTTACCATGAATACAGACAAGCGACACCACCAAAAGTAATTAGTCGCTCATTGTGACCGACTACCACGAAAGCTAACACACACATCCCATCTAACATTGATATGTGGGCCCCATATGGGTTATACCTGGGCAGCATGGGTTCCATGTGGGCATGGGCTGAAAATGGGCAATTTATGTGGGTCCCATGTGTGTTTCACAATGTGGGTCCCATATAGGTTTGAACATATAGGACCTTCATGGGATCTATGTGGGCAAAATTCTTTCACACTTGAAATACATCATTATTGCGTTTTTGGTTAATAGTCACTTTTTAACAAAGAATATAGATTTTATTGATCTGATCAATATAACTGCCTTTTAAATGAAAAATGCATTATGTCTATTGTGATGTTTCATTTGTTTTTTTTTTAATTTTCAATATTACAGTGTTAGCCTGCTTATGCATTTATCCAAATGTATTTGTTTTCTTTTAGCAGAAGACAGTCGTTTCACTCTCTGTGTGAAATCACATCAGCGATTCATGCCACTTTTTCGCATCGTGCCCAGTGTGAAACGCCCTTAAAACTGTAGATATATTGTAGTCGTGTTCATATCTTGCTCAAGCTTGTAATGTTAGCAAGACATAAAGCATCAGTTTGTTAATAATTGGCTTGTTATTCTCTTTTGTACAGTAGTAAATATTAACAAATATGGGTAAGACTCTATTTTACAGTGTTCATGTTACGTTTTACACGTACTTATTATAGAGATACATTAGTTGCATGAATTAATGCACAATCTAAACCAGTCTCTAATCCAGACCCTAAAGATATAGTTCACCCCATGAAAACGGTCATTATATACTTAGCCTCATGTCAGCACAAACCCATAAGAAATTCATTCAGGTGGAGGGACATAAATCTCTCAGATTTCATTAAAAATATCTTCCATTGTGTTTAGAAGATGAACAAGTTTTATTGGTTTGGAACATCATGAGGGTGAGAGTTCTCATTTTGAGGTGAACTAACCTTTTAACCCTATAGCAAGTAAATGCTGTTAAATAATATTACTGAGTACATAAATGTACCCACGCTCAGATCTCAGTGTAATGTAAAGGCAATCCAGCCATTGCGTCTGGATTCACAGATCGACGTGATGACCAAACTGTCAGAAGAGAGAGGCTGTGGAGCGCTAGTGAGACTCGTACAGTTATTTTAATTTGTTAAATGACTGAAAATGGTTTTCAAAAGAAAACCCACCTCTTCGGGTCGACTTTGCACCAGGGCCATCCTCTGCAGACTTATTTAAATATTGCGCAGAAGTGTAAACGCAGCCTTAAACTAACTGATCATTTAAACATAAACATATATATATATATATATATATATATATATATATATATATTTCATCATACCACAGCCTGCAGAGCTGCAATCTTTGTGGTGGGAAGTTTGTGCGTCAAATGTAACAGTGAAAATGTGAAAGTGAAACAGACTGTTCTTAAATAAATAATAGCAATAGTAGAAAGCCTATGCACTTGGCAATTGTGGTTTTTATTTTTATTTTTTCAAATAGTCTATTCTATTTATTTATTAAAATATATTTTAAAATTCATCTTGAGTGAGGGACAGCTGTTTTTGGTTGACTCTCTTGAGAAATCGAAGTGCTGTTGATATCTCTGCTCTAACTCATTTTTTTTGATTATTCACACAGGAAGGAAAGGGCCTGTGTAGCTGTTATCAGACTAGTCATTCTCAGAAAAGTAACAGTCAGTCAGTATCAGGTTAATTTCATTGAATGGTTTCTGAATCCCAGATTGCCAGACCTGAGCACTGTTATAAATCACAGGAAATAAAAGGTAAGAAAATGCAAATTTGATCAATATATTGAGAGTTTGTTCAGCTTTAAATTAATTTAAAGATTAACGCAGTAGCCAATATGATTTAATGTGAAACATTTTTTACAGTTGAAAAGGTCAAAAGTTTACATATGCCTTTGCAGAATCTACAAAAAGCATGTTTTTTTTATTTAGTACTGACCTGAATAAGATATTTCACATAAAAGATGTTTACTTATAGTTCACATAAGAAAATAATAGTTGAATTGATCAAAATGACCCCATCCAGAAGTTACCTACGGGGGTAAAATTTTTTGAACAGAATGAAGATGTGTACATTTTTCTTATTTTGCCTAAATATCATATATATATATATCGTTTTTTTTTTTTTGTTTTTTTTTCATTTAGTACTGCCCTTTAGAAGCTAGAGAAGATGTTTCCTAGAAGACAAAATAAGTTAAATTTACCTTGATCTTCAAATTCAAAAAGTTTTCACCCCCTGGCTCTTACTGCATTGTGTTTCCTTCTGGAGCATCAGTGAGTGTTTGAACCTTTGTAATAGTTGCATATGAGTCCCTCAGTTGTCCTCAGTATGAAAAGATGGATCTTAAAATTACAGCCATTGTTGGAAAGGGTTCAAATCAGGGGCGTAGCCACAGGTGTGCCAGGGTGTGTTGGTCCTCAAACCTAAAAATAGATGCAGAAATATTTTTTTTATAATCGTATAAACATGGGCAGCGCTAAAGAGGGGCTAGCAACTGCTTCAGCACCCACACACATAAAAAAATGAAATAAAAACATTTGACTCATTACGCAAGCATAACTCCTGCATTGCAATATAACCTGACGTGATTAGCAGGTGCACTTTTCTAAATGTCACGGCATTTTATTTTAAAAACGAAATGTGCCAAGTAGGCCTGCCCTGCATTATATTTTTTGATTGTCGGTGGCCGTCTAGAGGAGCAAGAAAGCTTCGGAAAATGACTCATTAAAAGAGGAGGACTTGAATGCTTTTTACAAGACGGAATCTAAGATAACGGTAGGCGTGAACATTTCACATGAAATTCTGTCAGTGAGGGGGGACGCATACCGCGCAAAAAAATAAAAAATAAATAAAAAATAGGCTACAACCGCATCTCTGGTCGTCTTAATATGTAATCTGTAATGTTAGTAATACCAGTCAGATTTTTTTGCGCATCAATCTGACAAAAAATGTAGCACACCTAGTTTTTCTGATGCACAGCCCAGAGTCTCTTTTCTGGCTATGCTACTGGTTCAAATACACAAAAAAATGATAACAGCAGGCAGTTTAACTGTTCAGGCCAAACAAGGGACTCATGAACAACTATCACTAAACAAAAAAAATACAGTTGTGGATCATTCAGGTAACAACGCAGTATTAAGAATAAAGTGTGTGTAAACTTTTCAACAGGGTCATTTTTATAATTTTTATTTTATATTTTATATAAATTCAACTATTATTTTCTCTTGTAAACATGCTTTATGTGAAATATCTTATTTAGGTCAGCACTACATATAAAAAAACAAATTTTCTATGATCCCTCTTATTTTGATAAAATAATTAACATTTTGCAGATTCTGCAAGGTGTATGTAAACTTTTAGATTTATGCATTGAAGTGTACACTATACCAGTCAAAAGTTTAGACATACCAACTCATTTTGTTATTTTGCACTTTTTAGAATTTTTTTTTTCAGTGACAAGCTACAGAAGGCCATTAAGATGTCATTAAACTATAAAATAACACAAAGTATATGAGAATGTATATCTATAAATTTAGAGTTGTCTCCAGTGGTGGAAATGGCCAAAATTCACTGGGGGGACTCTAGCTGGAGGAGTGGGGGTTGTAATAATGGTAATTTTAGATGTCCTTTCGGTTGTATTTAATTATAAAACCCTTTATAATGACAGAAATGACAGAAATTAACCTTCCAATTATTAATTAATTAATTAATACATTTTATTTAGAAGGCGCCTTTCTGACACTCAAGGTCACCGTACAAGCATACAAAAAAATTAATACACACTACAAAAGGTAAAATGCAAAAAATAGATTAAAATTAATATAAATGACAGATTAATGGATTTTACAATGAATAGGCTTGTTTGAACAGATAAGTTTTGAGTCTAGATTTGAAATGAGCAAATGAGTCCATGTTTCTAAGATAAGATGGTAGAGAATTCCAGAGACGGGGAGCAGAGCGACTAAATGCTCTGCTCCCCATTGTGGTGAGACGGACAGATGGAACAGACAAATGTAATGAGGAAGAGAATCTAAGAGAACGAGATGGAATGGAAACATGAAGAAGGTCAGATAGATAAGGGGGGGAGAGGTTGTGGATAGCTTTGAATGTCAGCAAGAGGACTTTAAACTGGATACGGAACTGGATAGGGAGCCAATGAAGCTGCTGGAGGACAGGAGTGATGTGATGGATAGAATAGGTTCGGGTAATGATTCGGGCAGCTGAATTCTGGACTTGTTGAAGTTTACGGAGGGATTTGTGAGGGAGACCCAAAAGAAGTGAATTACAATAATCTAGACGGGAAGTCACTAAGCTGTGGACAAGAATGGCTGCAGAATAGGGGGTAAGAGATGGACGGAGACGATTAATATTTCTTAAGTGAAAGTAAGCTGACCGGGTAATTGATGTGTGACTGAAATGATAGTGTGCTATCAAGGATTACACCTAGACTCTTAACCTGAGGGGAAGGTGAGATGGAGGAGTTATCAACTGTGATAGAGAAACTGTTAGTTTTGGATAATATGGATTTGCTGCCAATGAGGATAACCTCAGTTTTATCACTGTTAAGTTTAAGAAAGTTGAGGGTAAACCAGGATTTTATTTCAGCAATACAATCAGTGAGGGTAGTAGGTGGTAAAGTGGCTGAGGGCTTTGTGGAGAGGTAGAGCTGGGTGTCATCCGCATAGCAGTGGAAATTAACATTGAATTTACGTAGAATATTGCCGAGGGGAAGAAGGTAGATAATAAAGAGAAGGGGCCCCAGGACAGAGCCCTGGGGCACACCTGTAGTGACGGAGGAAGGAGTGGATTTAAATGATTTAAGAGTGTGGCCAGAAAGATAGGATTTTAGCCAATTTAGTGGAGTATGGGTAATATCAATGGATGATAGTCTATTAAGAAGGGTGGTGTGACAAATGGTGTCAAAGGCCGCACTCAGGTCAAGGAGGATAAGAATAGTGAGTAGTCCAGAATCAGCTGCCATAAGAAGGTCGTTAGTAATTTTTACAAGTGCCGTTTCAGTGCTATGGAATGGGCGGAAACCAGACTGGAACTGTTCATAAAGATTGTTATGAGAAAGGTGAGAATGAATTTGAGTGGCAACTGTTTTTTCGAGAATTTTAGAAATGAAAGGTAAGTTAGATATAGGACGGAAGTTGTTGAAATTTGAGGGGTCAGCACCAGGCCTTTTCAAGATAGGTGTAATGACAGCAGTTTTGAAAGATGTTGGGACAATTCCAGTAGTAAGAGAGGAGTGTATAATGGAAGCAATAATGGGGACAGAAATTAACCTTCCAATTATCAAATGCATGTCATATTTTGTGACAGTAAAAAATTTTTTTTCTTTTTTTTCAAAAATTTGAATTAAACAATAAATAAAATTTAAATAATATGATACAGTCAGGAAGAATAAGTTACCAGTCAAATGAAATCAGCAACAACAATTCACCTTTGCACAGCACAGAAGAGCACAAATGTGGCATTAAGGAATATTTACAGATTTTTTGACAAGATTCAGACGTGGCATTAATGCATTTCATAATAACAGTGTTTTGAGTTTTTGAGAAAGTTTTGAATATAGAAATATTAGACGATTTAAATGACTCAATTTATATTTTAAAACTGCAACTAAAACCGCCAGCAGGTGGCATCAAGTCAAAGTCTTTGTAACTGAATCGTTCATTCAGTCGATTCAAAAACGTAGATTAATTCATAAACGAAACAGCTGTGGCTGTGTTTGGAACTATTTTTCTTGACGAAATATAGCACAATCAGAAAACATTGTTCCTAAATTAACTTCTGTATAAAATAATAAATGTATAAAACTGTTGTATAAAAACAATTTCACGTTTGCAAACTCCCTTTAGGCTATAACCATTAAAAACTGTCACTTGGGGTCTTTAGGGTGACCACCCGTCCCGCTTTGCGTTGTACCGCATAGCATTTTCACCCCTTGTCCCGCACGTCGCATATTGAGAAAATGTCCCGCATTTTTCATCAGTCTCTTGGTTTTAAGGATCATATTAAGAAAACGTCCATGCGTTCTTTTGTCTTTTTAAGAAATCTTTTTATTTATTCTTTTCGCGGCATAGTTTCTGCGCAAAGGATTTGCGGAGCTTATCAAGTGATCTAGAACCCCGATGGAAACCACGGAAATGGTCGAGCACACACGGAAAAACACTATTGTCTATTCATTTTAACCAATTTAAAATCGATGCAGCTTTCAGACGCAACTTTCTTCTTATTTTAATAGTTCCTTTGAGGCAGTTCATGTAGCATTATTTTAAAGGGGTCATCGAATGCTAAGTTAATTTTTTCATGTTGTTTGAACATTAATGTGTGTTGGCAGTGCATGTACAAATCTACTCTATAATGATAAAAATCCATGCAGTGGCTTTTTATTAATCTGTAAAAATAATATCCCCTTTTTCAAATCGAGCCGTTCTCAGATGCCTGTCGTTGTGCCGTCACACCCACAGAGGCCGCTCCCATGATAGTTGATTGGCACAAGCTCTTACCTTAGACCAGCTGTCACAGTCCAGTAACTTTCCATGTTTTGATGCCAGAGCAGGGATGTAAGTTAGACAAGAATATCTCCGATTGAGCGATTGAGGTGTTGTTGCTGGATGTAATAATGAACATAGTGATCGTCATTTACTCCCGACATCTGAGCCGCTGAAGATGCAGTGGATTACGTTTGTTTGTGAAGGGAATGCGCCTCCCGATCTACATATATCTGTCTATGTTCGCGCGAATCATTCATGATCCAGCTTCACTTACAGCAGAAGGGAGTATAAGCATTTTTTATAAATCTTTGCGATCGCCTTTCCTTATAACGTTGTAGATAAATAAAATAAAATAAAATGCTATTTTTAACTTTCCTATCAGCTTGTGATAATTCTGAAAGAAAGCGCCGAGAGCACAAATGTGTGGCGGAGAGTGCGCGTCTGACTGACAGATAAACCACGAGCTCTTATATCAGCTCTTATATCAGTGTTGTTGTTAATGTTCTGGCTATTTTGTTTCAATGTCCAGTTTGTTAATTTTGTGCAAAGCATACGGTTGAAGTAAACATTATTCAGCTGAACTGTACACGTCTTGTTTCATTCGTGCAATAAACTCATGTCCACTACTGAGCTGTGGGCTATGACTAATTTCATGGGCAATGCAGACAAAATTATAATTTAAATACAGAAATGTATCATAGTTTTTAAAAACATAGCTTCATACTATGATAATAGTACTTTCTAAGACCTTTATCCTACAGTCAATGCGAATTTAGGTTCCTCCAATCTAAAAAAACAAGAATCGAAAAAGAATCGAAAACCATGTGAGGAATCGATTCTTGGAATCGAATCCCATCGATTCCAGAACCAGGAATCGGAATCGATTCCAAATTTTTCGGAATCGAACAGCCTTACTAAATGCGGCTAATGTAAACAAGATCGTCTTTCCACAGAGAGAAGAGAGGGGCGGGGCGAGCAGAGCTCATTTGCATTTAAAGGAACAACCCCTTAGAATGAGATGATTTTTGCAGAGCAGATTTTGGCAGGGTAAAAAGGGTGTCGTTTTACAAAACCATTGAGAATTTTTAATCAAAGTATATTAGAGACTTTTCATTAAGACCCTAAAGAATCATATCAACTTGTGGAAAACGGGCATCCGATGACCCCTTTAATGGCAAATGTCTAGAGCACAATATTGTAATGCGGGGCGCATCAAAACGCGCTAGCACAAATTCTTCTCTCGCACGTGGATTCTCCTCACTCTCATTAAAAAAAAAAAAAAAAAAAAAAAAAAGAACTTGAATTTTAATTAATGAAGCTCTCTACACTGCATACTGAATTTATTATTTACATCGTCTCTACAGTTTGTCTGTTATAATGAATTACAAAAACTGCAGTCTGCTTTCACGATCTGTGCTGTGAGGAGCAGGACGCGCACCGATAGAGAGGCATTTCTATTAGCTGCAATCTGCCTGTATAATGGCAAAAGATGCTATTGCACAGCGAAACAGACAAATATTCTGCAACGTTTTTTAGTCTACATTGCACTAAACCATTACATGTAGAACTGGGATCGCTTTCGTAGTCTTTTGAATGGTTAAAATAGAGAAATCACTTTAATTTCTGAATAAACCTAACCAGTTGGAACTGAAACGCCATCCCCCCTCGAAATTCACTCCCCACACTCCGTCCCCCCGCGTCCCCCATTTCCAGCCCTGGTTGTATCTAAATAAGCTGGTTCTAATAACGTTTTTCCCCCACAGTTGGAAGTCAAACATCTTAAACATGGACGTTACTACTGCAGATTACTCTGAATTTTTTTTGGTGACTCCCTGCCCGAACAACATACAGAATATGAACAGCACGGTTTTGGTCATAGTCTACATCATAGTCTTCTGTCTGAGCTTGATGGGCAACACAGTGGTGATCTTCGTGGTGTTTTGCATGGAGAACCGCAGGACGTCTACTGATGTTTACCTGATGCACCTGGCCATCGCCGACCTGTCCTTTTCTTTGACGCTCCCATTCTGGGCCGCCTACCTTCACGCCGGCCATTGGGTGTTCGGCACAGTTATGTGCAAGCTGATTTCAGGCTTGCAGGAAGCTACGTTTTACTGCTGCGTCTTTCTGCTGGCATGCATTAGTGTTGATCGCTACCTAGCTATTGTGAAAGCAACCCAGTATCTCAACCATAAACGGCATCTGGTTGGTATAGTGTGTGCAGTGGTGTGGCTATGCGCCATTATGTTATCCTTTCCAGTTATACTGCACCGTGAGTCCTTCCCACATGATCCAGAGAATGTGCTATACCACGTATGCCATGACAATCTGACCGCAGACAGCATTGACAGCTGGAGGGTGGGTTTACGGATTATCCACCACACTCTGGGATTCTTCTTTCCATTAGCTGTTATGATGTTCTGCTACGGTTTCACCATGTGCACGCTTTGCCACACACGAAACAGCCAAAAGCAGAAGGCCATGCGGGTTATCCTGTCTGTTGTGTTGGTTTTTATCATCTGCTGGCTGCCCAGTAATATCCTAGAGTTAATAGACAACCTGATGCGAGCTGGCCATGTGATGGAAACGTGTGGACTGAGGGACAAAATAGACGTGGCCTTGTACATCACCCAGGCGTTGGCTTTCTCCCACTGTGCAATAAACCCCATCTTGTACGCCTTCATCGGGAAGAAATTCCGCAATCAGCTCCTGACGTCCCTCTTTAAGAAAGGCCTGTTGGGGAGAGACACAGTGTCGAAATATCGACTGGGATCTGTTTATAGCTCTGGAAGCACTAGGCAGATGTCAGTGACTCTGTGATCAACTGTTTTCCTCTTATAAGGATACAAAAAGTTATTGCTTCTGGTAAGGAAATTTTTTAGCAAGAAATGCTAATGATTATCTCACCGCTGTCATAAAAATACAGAGCTTCCAAATAAACCAAGTTGTGTTTTTATGAAAATTTTGAGATAAAAGTATAGATAAGAGTATGCATGTTTATCTGTAACTTTCTGTATCTCTTTTCCTGATGATAATGATCTTTGAAAGGTTTTTCTTTGGTTTGAGGCAAAAACTGCTAAGCTTGTGCATTGAACATTCTTTGTCCATTATCAAAATGATCTGTTAACAACACTTAGCAGAGGTTTCATATTTTGTCGGAAATGAGTAATAGAGAAGGAAAGTAGAGATTTTCTGTTTTGCATAATTTTTTATCTGTATTTTACATGTAATTTCTTTTTATTTTTTAAGTTTGAGGTTGGTAAGATTTTAAAATCTTTTTTAAACCATCTTATGCTCACGTAGGCTGCATTTACTTGATTAAAAATACAGTGCAACAGTAATATTGTGAAATGTCATTTATTCCTGTGATCCAAAGCTGAATTTATTATTACTCCAGTTTTGTGTCACATGATCTGTCAGAAATCATTCTAATATTCTGATTTGCTGCTAAAGAAACATTTCGTATTATCAAAAAATTAAAAAATTCACTATCAGTCAAAAGTTTTTGAACAGTAGGATTTGTAATGTTTTTTAAAGAAGTCTCTTCTGCTCAACAAGCCTGCAATTATTTGAGCCAAAGTACAGCAAAAACAGTAAAATTGTGAAATATTTTATTTAAATATTAAATATATTTTTAAATATTTTATTTGAAAAATAACTGTTTTCTATTTATATATATATATAAAAATATATTTGATTCCGGTGAATTTAAAGCTGAATTTTTACCATCATTACTCCAGTAACATGATCCTTCAGAAATCATTCTAATATTGTCAAAAAACATTTATTATTATAGTAGCTGAGTAGAATTTTTTCAGGTTTCTTTGATGAACAGAAAGCTCAGAAGAACAGCATTTATCTGAAACAGAAGTCTTTTGTAACATCATAAATGTCTGTATCATCACTTTTGATCAATTTAAAGCATCCTTGCTAAATAAAAGTATTATTTCTACAATAAGAAAAGCATTATTTCCATACATAAAACAGCTGTTCATTTCAGATAAATGCTGATCTTTGGATCTTTCTATTCATCAAAGAATCCTGAAAAGTAATGATGCTGAAAATGTACTTTTGATAACAGGAATAAATTATATTTTAAAATATATACAAAGCAGGTACTGTAAATAGTTTTTGCTGTGCTTTGGATCAAATGAATGCAGGCTTGGTTAGCAGAAATGTCTTCTTTAAAAGCATTAAAAAACTGGAAGTGTATATATATAAATCTTTCTGACCCCAAACATTTGGAAAGTTTTATTAGTTGCTTGTTTCAGGACATGCTATTTTTGTTCTTACTCAAAAAATATGTAAAAAGCTATGTATGTTTTGGCTTCACATGTGTAAAAAAAGTTGCTTCAGAAAAAAAATGTTTTTCTCACTTGGACATTAAACTCTGTTTGAGTAATCAGTCTGTTCTGGGTCAGGCAATGACATGATTGATTTCACTAACATCTCTACTTCCTCTCCAACAGAGCAAAACAGAGTGAAGTGAAGCAACCTGTTTTCTTCCTTCAGAAGGCACAGCCATAAAAAACATTACAACATCATGCACACACAAACAGATATACAAAATATAGGTAAACTGTAAAAGCGGTATTAGGTTTTAAAAAATAAATACAATCTGATGAATGTATGGCTATTTTGACTAGGTGTTAACTGAGTTAAAATTGCACCTGTACGTGTGACACGTCATTCATCGATCTGGTCTGCAAAGTCTTGAGAAACGGAAACAGGAAAAGGTGCTTTTGAAACAATACTGTTCACTTCTGTATTTTTGCATCAACAAACTCTTCTCTAATTCTTAATGCTGTCTCCATCTAATCTCATGTTTATCTTCATTATCAGTGTCAACCTATTATCAGTGTGCTCTGTGTAATTAAACAATATATATCCCAATATTAATACATAAAAAAGACTAAAAGAAGGGTTAGAGTTTAGGTAGTAATCAAATAATCAGTAGAAAATGAAGTGTATGAACTAATAATCTATTTCCGGACTGTTTTTTTTTTTTGTTATTTTGGTTTTGGTTTCCAGGTGGTGTAGGATGTGGTTTCTCAATCTTGTTTTCAATTAAGACAAAAACAAGGTGGTTAGGGGAAAAAAAAACAAAAAAACAAAACAAAACATATGTTTCTCATACCCTTATTTTAATTCCAAGCCTGTTCTTTCTTTCTTTCCTATTTAATGAAAGCATGCAGCGACCAGGGGCTCACAAAAGGACAAAGACGTATTGCTTCATATGACGTGTAATATATTATGCAAGCATATATTGCATATATATGTACTTTTATAGTGTTCTTAGTTTTAGTTTCTAGTGCTTTTACCTGTTATACTGTTACATTATGAACTCTTTTGTTGCGCTTTGTTTCACATTGGTTTTATATTGGTTTAGTCCTTTTTCGTTGGTTTCTTTCCAGTTCCTGTTTGTCCTTATTTGGTTATGTTCCTGTTCTCATTAGTTCATTGTTAGTTAACGCCCATCACCTGTTAACTACCCTATTTAAAGTCTCCTTTCTGTTCAGTTTGCTGTTGGTTATTGTTTAGAGTCACATGTGTTTATGTTGCCTTGAATTGTTATTCTTCATGTATCGTGTGATTTCTAATTAAAGCCTTTTGTGGATTACCTTTGTCCTCATCGCCTTCCTCAGACTACACGTGACGTATAGCACCTGTATGGACAGAAAAAAAAAATAAGTAGAAAACATAGACAAATTGCTTTAAAAATGACTTCAGAAAGCAGCATCATTACATTTATTGCATCCAAATTTCATGCATACATACACACTCACACACGTGTTTGTTTTTGTGAATTGTGGGGACTTTCTATAGACTTATATAGTTTTTATACTGATCAAATGATATTGTCTATCCCCTCACCCAACCCTAACCCTAAACCTACCACTTACAGAAAACCTGTTTGCATTGTTGCATTTTCAGATAAACATCATTTACTATTTTTAATCATTTTTTCAAAAATTTTAGGTTTAACTATCCTTGTTGGGACATTTGGTCCCCACAATGCAGCAAGAACAAGTACACACATACACGATCTTGCCACAAGATGGTATCATTCCACTTTGGATAATGAAACGTTGACAGACCTGAGATTAAACGGGAACCTATTATGCCCCTTTCTACAATATAAGTCTCTGGTGTCCCCAGAATGTGTCCGTGAAGTTTCAGCCCAAAAAAACCCACAGATCTTTTATCACGTCAAATCTCACATTCTTTGAATGTGAGCAAAACATGCCGTTTTTTGTATGTACCTTCAAATGCAAATGAGCTGTTGCTTCCACCCCTATTCCAGAAGAGGGTGGAGCCGTCTGGAAAAGAGGCGGAGCCTTTACAGCTCACACTTCAGAGAGTCCATCAAAAACAAAACTGGAGAATCTCACGGCCAAAATGTCAGATGTTATGTGGCTTTCTTCCACATTAAAGAAAAAGGTGGACAGACATGCCAAATTATGTGCATGTCAATCAGGGCATGGTCAGTGCAAATAGAGCGGGTCATCACTAGTCAGGCGGGGCTTAGGGGAAAGGGGGAAATCTGAAACAGCGTGTTTTCAGACACTGCTTCTGATTTATGTGGATTATAAAAAATGGAGTGGGTTGACTCCAGCACAGGCATCAACTCTCATAATAATCAATAACAGTCATAGTGACATAGTGACAGTTACCCGGATGCACGCCATACTGGCAATACTTGAATGTAAACAACAGCATTGCACGGTTAATGTACTACTGAATACATTGTTGTGCTAATTTACGCTGTCTAAACCACAGAAAAAACATGCGCAAGCTGCTAAATCATGTAGAGAAGGACTTAGTAAGTCAAAAAGGGTGCAATATTTTGACAAACTAAAGTTAATTGGTGGTAAAGATATATACTAGCAGTATTATTTAACATACTAGCCTAATATTTCACCTACCTGACTGGAAATGACAAGAACAAACACAAATGTTGTCAAGATTCTTGCACTGGAAATCCTGGCTCAGTTTGTCCACCCAAACGCCTTTTGTTGCTCAGTTTTTTTTGCACTCTTCTCCTTGATTTGTTATAAATAAGGTTTTTCCCAGTCCGACTAATTAGTATAGCCTAAAACGTGAAACAATTTACCATTTTCAACATCAATAATCAGTAAAATATGCGAATTTCGTTCAGTTCAGTGGCATTGTTTATGTTCAACGCTGCCAATATGGCTGATCGATGACGCGTCATGAAAACACTCTTTACATACCTCCTTGATTTGTAGTTTAGGCCTAATTGATGTTATAATAATGCAATAAATATACACTTAGCTTTCCAAGTTTAATCTATTTGTGTCCATAATTATTAAACTAACCATCCAAAACTTATATCAAGAATAAACAAATCAACAAGTGTATGTTATTGTATAGCCTACATTGTGATATCCGTTTGGCAAATAGACTGTAAAAAATATGGACGTAGTGTCCGTGACATCACCCGTAGGTTTCTGAAGAGCATTTTTGAAGGTCTTACTGGGCGGGAGTCGGCCGTCGCCATCTTGGAATCGCATCACTGCACGTCACTCCCGGATAATCGAAAATGGGCAAAGAGGCGGGACGCGGGTGGAGCTGTTTGCTGAAACCACGCCCGCCTAGCGCGACGGTGGAGACAGCAGCGGCAATCCACCTGTCACTCAAGTGGCCACGCCCTAAATTATGCAGAACTTTAAGGCTTAATATAAATTAAACGGATGAGTTATAAAAGAATTCACCCCCCTCACAGTTGACATGAAGGGCAAAATTAAATATATAGACCAAAAACACTTTTTTTTCTGCTGTAAAATTGGGCATTTTAACATGGGGAGTCCATGGGATTGACGCAGTTTTAGTCACTTCCGTGTTGGCTTCAAGAGGACCGGGAGGTTGCCGCTTGGTTTGGCGCCATCACCTGACCATTAATGAGATGAATTCACTAAAGAATACTTTCTTTCTCGTTTATTTAATTTTGACATAATATTCGACCACGGTTCTTTTAGGTAATGGCAGCAGCTAACGTTAGATTTAGCAACACTGATAAATACTCATCATTTCAAGGTACTGGCATCGTTAAACTCGACTAATTTGGACAGCCACGCTAGAAGTGTGTCTAAATAAGGCGGATTTAAGGTATCCTTTCGATGAAAAAAACGGCAATCTTGCATTATTCCCGACCCTGTTTTAATGTAAAGCAAATGGAGTCGAATTTGTGTAATTAGTAGTGAAGCACCGATGGTGAACATTATGAAATAAATGACCAATAAATTTATCAATATGTCAACATAAAACAAATAACTAACCTCGCGCTAATTGTTTTCATTAGCATACATCACATCTGGATGGGTGGTCGCATACAGTCTGTGTTAAAATATTTTAGAATTTACAAATATGACCGCAACTCCTCGCAGCTCCCGTACTATTATATACACTGATTTCTGGCCTCTGGCTTGTTGTTTGTTCACACCACGATTCAAACATATAACACAGAATACATTTGCAACGATTAATCAGGCCTGATCTATAAAACTTGTCACTCCTGTCAGGATTTATAAACAAATAAAGTCGTAAGCTGCACACTCTTTACCACGAGCACACTTGTACTGTAACAGAGTCAAAAATAGATTAATAAAGGGGGTCATCGGATGCCAAGTTCACTCTTTCATGTTGTTTGAACATTAATGTGTGTTGGCAGTGTATGTACAAATCTACCCTATAATGATAAAAATCCATGCAGTGGTTTTTAATTAATGTGTAAAAATAATATCCCCTTTTTCAAATCGAGCCCTTCTCAGATGCCTGTCGTTGTGCCGTCACAACGACAGAGGCCGCTCCCACCATAGTTGATTAACATGAGCTCTTACCTTAGACCAGCTGTCACAGTCCAGTAACTTTCCATGTTTTGATGCCAGAGCAGGGATGTAAGTTAGACAAGAATATCTCCGATTGAGCGATTGAGGTGTTGTGTTGCTGGATGTAACAATGAACACAGTGGTCGTCATTAACTCCCGACATCTGAGCCGCTGAAGATGCAGTGGATTAAGTTTGTTTGTGAATGGAATGGCCTCCCGATCTACATATATCTGTCTGTGTTCGGGCGAATCATTCGTGATCCAGCTTCACTTGCAGCAGAAGTGAGTATAAGCGTTTTTTATGAATCTTTGCAATCGCGTTTCCTTATAACGAGGTAGTTAGGAAGTTTAGCGGCTAAGTGCGGCTAATGTAAACAAGATCGTCTCTCCACAGAGAGAAGAGAGGGGCGGGGTGAGCAGAGCTCATTTGCATTTAAAGGAACAACCCCTTAGAATGAGATGATTTTTGCAGAGCTGATTTCGGCAAGGTAAAAAGGGTGTTGTTTTACAAAACCACTGAGAATTTTTTAATCAAAGTATATTAGAGACTTTTCATTAAGACCCTAAAGAATCATATCAACTTGTGGAAAATGGGCATCCGATGACCCCTTTAAACAATGTTTTTCATTTGCACATTTAGATGTAGGCATACCACTCATGAATTGAGGAAAGCACAGAATATAAGTTATGCTGTATTTTTCCCATGCCATGCTACATTTTAATGTTTGTGCAACTGTGGTACTGATGATGTCAATCTGATAATGCTCTACCTCAAGTTTTTTGATTATTCAGACAGGAAGGAAAGGAAAAGAGTGTTAGAATCAAACCAGTCATTCTCAGAAAACTGTGTGAAAGTATCAAGTAATTTGAGTGGTCCCTAAACCCAGACAGGCAGACCTGAGCGCTGTTAATTTGCAGCAAAATCATTGAAAAAACAAACGGTAAGAGAATAAAATCTTGATCAATATACTGAGTGCTTGTTTAGCTTTTAGATGAATGGATTTGCCAGTTTAACTTAATTTGAAATATTTCACTGAATTATTAAAGTACTTTTAGATTTACACATTTCAATACAACCAGTTAAAAGTTTAGACATACCTTCTTTATTGTTATTTTTCTTTTTTAGAATAAGAATATTGTTTATACACTACCAGTCAAAAGTTTTTTTAATGTTTTTAAAGAAGTCTCTTTTGCTCACCAAGCCATATTGTGAAATATTTTTGCTATTTAAAATAACTGCTTTCTATTTGAATATATTTTTAAATGTAATTTATTCCTGTGATTTCACATTAGCTAAATTTTCAGCATCATTACTCTAGCCTTCAGTGTCACATGATTCAGAAATCATTCTAATATGCTGATTTGCTGTTCAAGAAACATTTATTATTATTATTATTAATATTTAAAACAGTTGAGTATTTTTTTTTTTCAGGATTCTTTGATAAGTAAAAAGATCCAAAGATCAGCACTTTTCTAAAATAAATAGCTTTTGTAACATTATACACTATACCATTTAAAAGCTTGGAGTCAGAATATTAGAATGATTTCGGAAGGATCATGTGACTGGAGTAATAATGTTAAAAATTCAGCTTTGAAATCACAGGAATAAATTACATTTTAAAATATATTCATATAGAAAACAGTTATTTGAAATAGTAAAAATATTTCAAAATGTTCTGTTTTTGCTGTACTTTGGATCAAATAAATGCAGGCTTGGTGAGCAGAAGAGACTTCTTAAAAAACATAAAAAATCTTACTGTTTAAAAACTTTTGACTGGTAGTGTACTTTGAAATAAAACAACGTATATAAGAGTTGTGTAGTTTAAATTTCTACAAATTATTTAATTTTGTAATTTAATTATGTCACTCTTAAATTACATAAAACAATTCACATATGCTGCAATATGCCCAAAATTTTGACTAGTAGTCGGTTGTTTGCATTCAAGCTATTTTGTACACATCTCTATTTAAAAATGCACATAAATAAATAAATAAAAAATAAATAAATAAATACAATTAAAATTCCCCCCACAGTTGGCAGTCAAACATCTTTAACATGGAAGCTACTATTCCAGATTTCACATACCCTGAACTGGTGACTCCCTGCCCGGACAGCATGCAGAATATGAACAGCACGGTTTTGGTCTTAGTTTACATCATAATCTTCTGCCTGAGCTTGCTGGAAAACACAGTGGTGATCTTCGTGGTGTTTACCATGGAGAACCGCAGGACGTCTACTGACGTTTACCTGATGCACCTGGCCATCGCCGACCTGTCCTTTTCTTTGACGCTCCCATTCTGGGCCGCCTGCTTTCACGCCGGCCATTGGATGTTCGGCACAGTTATGTGCAAGCTGATATCAGGCATGCAGGAAGCTACATTTTACTGCTGCGTCTTTCTGCTGGCATGCATTAGTATTGATTGCTACCTGGCTATTGTGAAAACAACCCAATTTCTCACCCAAAAACGCCATCTGGTTGGTATAGTGTGTGCAGTGGTGTGGCTATGCGCCATTATGTTATCCTTTCCAGTTATACTGCACCGTGAGTCCTTCCCACATGATCCAGAGAATGTGCTATACCACATATGCCATGACAATCTGCCTGCAGACAGCATCGACAGCTGGAGGGTGGGTTTGCGAATTATCCACCACACTTTGGGATTCATCTTGCCATTTACTGTTATGATGTTCTGCTACGGCTCTACAGTGTGCCACTTGCGCAACAGCCAAAAGCAAAAGGCCATGTGGATCCTGTGCATCGTGTTGGCTTTTATCATATGCTGGTTGCCCATTAATATCACAGAGTTCATAGACAACCTGATGCGAGCCGGCCAGTTGATGGAAACATGTGAGCAGAGAGACAGAATAGACGTGGCCTTGCACATCACACAGGTGATGTCTTTCTCCCACTGTGCAATAAACCCCATCCTGTATGCCTTTACTCAGAAGAAATTCCACAATGAGCTCCTGACGTTGCTCTTTAAGAAAGGCCTGTTGGGGAGAGACACGTTGTTGAAGTATCGTGTGGAATCTGTTCACAGCTCTGAAAGCACCAGGCAAATGATCAGCAGTCCGCCTCCTTCTCCTCAACCAGGAGGTTTTACCCCTCAAGGACCACACCAGTGAGCTGTTGATTGTGCTATATATATGTTATATATATATAAATATATATATATATATGTGTGTGTGTGTGTGTGTGTATATGTGATATATAACCAGCTAAATCCATCTGACGTCATTCTTTAAAAAAATGCATTTTTATCAGGCTCAGATGTATAGGTTTCTATGTAAGTACCGGTACTTCTGATTGGGCTGAGGCTGGTATTTTAGCGAGTTTGAAGAAAAAGTATTTGATGGACGTATAATATGTGTCAAGAGCATTCAACTCATTTTTGACCGAGATGGCTTTTAGCTGCTTTTGCATCTGAACTCTTCATATATATATATATATATATATATATATATATATATATATATATGAAGCCTGCATTTATTTGATCCAAAATACAGCAAAGGCAGTAATATTGTAAAATATTTTTTACTATTTAAATAACTGCTTTCTATTTGAATATATTTTAAAATGTAATTTATTCCTTTGATCATATCTACATTTTCAGCATCATTACTCCAGTCTTCAGTGTCACATGATCCTTCAGAAATCATATGCTGATTTGCTGTTCAATAAACATTTATTATCATTATCATTATTATTATTATTATCAATATTTAAAACAGTTAAGTCAATTTTTTCAGGATTCTCTGATGAATAGAAAGATCCAAAGATCAGCATTTATTTGAAATAAAAAGCTTTTGTACCATTATACATTATACCATTCAAAAGCTTGGAGTCAGTATATTATTTATTTTATTTTTTGGCAAGGATCCTTTAAATTGATCAAAAGTTTTGATGAAGACATTTATAATGTTACAAAAGATTTCTATTTCAGATAAATGCTATTCTTCTGAACTTTCTAGTCATCAAAGAAACCTAAACAAAATAATAATAATACATTTTTAAAATAGCAAATCAGAATATTAGAATGATTTCTGAAAGATCATCTAACTGGAATTATGATGTCTTTCTGCTTGAAAGAACAGAATTTGAAATAGAAATTTTTGGTAACATTATAAATGTTTTTACTGTAAACAATCAAAGAGCATTAATTTCAGAAATAAATAAATAAATCTTATTGATCCCAAACTGTTGAATGTTATGTCTTGACAAATTTTATTTGTTGCTTATATTTGTTTCAGGGCATGTTATAAAAAAATAAATAAAATAAAAAAAATTAGTGTGTTGATTTTGCTTTTCAGGTGCAAATAAAGTTTGCACCAGATAAAAAAAAAAAACTAGGTTTCTCACACTGGTACATTAAACACTGTTGAGAAATCAGTCTGCTCTGGGTAATGCGATGATATCTTCTCTTCTCTTTGAGATCTTGGTTTCCTCCTTCACAGGACACAACATCAATCACACATACAAAATAAAGTTATGCTACTAATCTGATATACTACTAAAATACAGAGAGTGTGTTTAAAAAAAAGAAGAAGTATTTTTTTAAATTATATATACAAATAATAAGCTAATAGCATAATTCTTTACAAAAAAATTAAAAAACACCTGAATATTGTTATAATGTTAGGAATCAATGTGCATCCTGGAAATGGCAACTAGTGAAATGATTTAAAATGAATTTCCTGTGTTCAGGCAATTATAATTTTGTGATGTTAAAAATGAACTCATATGACTAAAAAGTTATCTAATCATAAGATACACACGTAGACCAACGTCATGCCATGGCAGTAATTAGCAAGCAGATGGCGCCAACACTCTCTGCTGTCAGGAGTTGCAGAAGTAGAAGACGAAGAAGAGGAAAACGCATGTAAGTGCACTGTATGTTTTTATATGCGATCCGATGTGAATTCTCCACTTGAGGAAAATCACTGTAACGTTATATCCCTACGAGACGTCGTAACATCAGTCAAGACATCATGATCATTCGGCGCTTCGATTAAGAGAGAGTCAGTCGACGTATCTCACCTGATGAACATTAGTATGAACTATACATACACAGACTGATATGAGCAGGATTAATTGACCTTCTGATGTAAATATGAAGCTGAAAGAGCTAGAAAGCTGCCTTCAACAGGTGGATGGATTTGAGGAGCCCAAAATACTCCTGGAACAGTACCCCACCAGTCCGCATATAGCGGGTGAGAATTATAAAGTGTTTTTATAGACTCAGTAATGATACTTTAATTAATGTCAGATGTGTATTTGCGAATTTATGGATGTGGTCTGCTTGTGTATTCGCATTAGCATACTTGTGTACTATTCTTACGATTCCTGTAGTAGCCAATACTATACGCAGTATGCAAATTTTCTGTATCCCACAATTCAGTATGCTTGTCTTGACGTTTTGTTTCTAGTTTGACAAATGATCAGGATTTCGTAATTATCTTATTTATATATAATTATTTTCTTGACTCGTTTTGTAAGAGGTTTAAGAAGTGTTAAAATAACTACTTTTTGTGCAAATTGACAACTGGAAGCCTGTTTCTCCACAGAATTAAAAAAAATAAAAATAAAATAAAAATGTAATTGACTTTTTATCTCACAGTTCACACTTTATTTCTATCAGTTCTGAGTTTATATCTTGCAATTTAAAAAAAACAACTTGAAATTCTGACTTTATGCCTTATGTATGTTTTTGAGTTGTGTTTATATCTCATAATTTAAACTTTCTCAGAATTGCAAAATTATAACAATTCTTTACTGACTTACTAACTATATATTTCTTGCAGTGAAGTTTAAATCTCACAATTGTGACTTAACATCTCACAATTCTACCTTTTTTTTCAGCAGTGTGAATTAACAACAATTTTTCTTTTCGTCTTTGAATCTCACAATTTTGAGTTCACATTTTGCTCACTTTTTATGTTTAACTTGCACAAAATGAAGTCAGATTTGTCAAAAACTAGCAAGAATTGCAAGATTTAAAGTCGAAGAGAGAAACAAGATCAGAATGTTGTTATAAATTCAGAATTGTGAGTTTATAATTGCAGGTAAGTTTAAATCTTGCAAGTTTGACTTTTTCCTCAGAGTTGCAAATTTTAAAACAAATTATTTCTCCCAATTTGAACTTTAATTCTCACAATTCTTGCTAGTTTATAACAATTCTGACTTTATTTTGCACAAGTGCAAGTTAAACATAAAAAGTGGGCAAAATGTAAACTCAGAATTGAGATTTAAAGTTTAAATCGTGAGAAATAAGGTCAACACTTTGTAATAAATTTACAATTCTAAAAAAAAAAAACATAGAATTGCGAGATTTTAAGTCAAAATTGTGGGATTTAAATTTAACTGCAATTATAAACTCGCATTTTTGAATTTATAACAAAATTTTGACCCTATTTCTCACAATTTTGACTTTAAATCTGGAAATTATGAGATCACATTTTGCTCACTTTTTATGTTTAACTTGCAATTGCGCAAAATAAAGTCAGAATTGTTATAAATGTGCAATTCTCAGAAAAAAAGGTAGAATTGGGAGATGTTGAGTCAAAACTGCGAAATTTAAACAGCAGTTGCCCAAAATAGTCAGAATTGTTATAAACTCGCAAGAATTGTGAGATTTAAAGGAACACTCCACTTTTTTTTGAAATAGGCTCATTTTCCAACTCCCCTAGAGTTATACAGATGTGTTTTACCGTTTTTGAATCCCTTCAGCCGATCGCCGGGTCTGGCGGTAGCACCTTTAGCATAGCTTAGCATAAATCATTGAATCCGATTAGACCATTAGCATCTCACTATAAAATGACTAAAGAGTTTCGATATTTTTCATTGCGCCTGCTGCAAAATTCCTTGATTATTACGCCGGAATGAGAGTATAGTTCCTAGCCATATCGGCCTATAAAGTCGCAACTTTTCATTTTCCGCCAGTCTTAGTACACGATGCAACTACAGAAGAGTCAAGTTTTTAATAGGAAAAATATCGAAACTCTTTAGTCATTTTATAGTGAGATGCTAATGGTCTAATTGGATTCAATGATTTATGCTAAACTATGCTAAAAGTGCTCCCGCCAGACCTGGCGATCGGCTGAATGGATTCAAAAACGGTAAAACACATCTGTATAACTCTAGGGGAGTTGGAAAATGAACCTATTTTCAAAAAAAGTGGAGTGTTCCTTTAAAGTTGAAATTGTGAAAAATGTTAAAAATTATATTATCAATTCGCAATTATGAGAAAAAAGGTAGAATTGCAGGATTTAAACCTAACTGCAATTATAAACTTTTCGATTCTGAATTTAAAACATTTTGATTTTATATCTTACAATTTCCACTTTAAGTCTCGCAATTTAGAGTTCACATTTTGTTCACGTTTATGTTTAACTTGCAGTTGTGCAAAATAAAGTCAAAATTGTAATAAACTCCCAAGAACTGTGAGATTTAAAGTTGAAATTGTGAGAAATAAGGTCAAAATTTGGTTATAAATTCGCAATTCTGAGAAACAAGGTAGAATTGCGAGATGTCAAAATTGTGAGATTTAAACTTAACTGCAAGTGTAAACTCACAATTCTTAGATGAACTCAAAATTTCGAGATATAAACCTGTAATTATGAGAAATAAAGCCAGAATTGTGAGATTAAAAGTTGTTTTCATCTTAATATTTTTATTACCTTCATAAATATTTATTCAGTGGCAGGAACAGGCTCACTGAAGTTACTTACTGAATTAAATATGCACATAATGTGAAAACCTGGAGTCTTTTGTCTGGGACAGATTGCCTTGAGTGACCTTGTTCTTTTAATATACTTAAATGTGGCATAAGATACCATCCATGTGTTTTTTTTTTTTCCTCACTGTAGGCTGTATGTTGTACACCATCCACAACACATTTGATGACATACAAAATAAACTAGTTGCAGACTTGGGCTGTGGATGTGGGGTGCTGTCTATAGGAGCTGCAGTGCTTGATGCTGGGTAACACCAACTCCATCTTTCCATCCGTGGCCTAGAATTACTCTAGTTTTAAAAATATATGAAATAACATAACTGTAATCTTTCCTTTTAAGACTGTGTGTAGGATTTGACATCGACGAAGACGCCTTGGACATATTCAAAGGAAATGTTGAGGATTTTGAACTGTCAAATATTGATATGGTCCAGTGTGATGTTTGCTCTATTGGATCCACTTACGCCAAGAAGTTTGACACGGTCATCATGAACCCGCCGTTTGGCACAAAGCATAACCAGGGTAAGAGTTATCTTAAAGTCAACAAGCTATGCTGTTGACATAATCTAATGCATTTATTTGCAATCTGCAAAAATAATAACTGTTGTCGAACAGGTTTCACATATTTCACTGCTTGCCTTGAGCTTGATTCACGTGACTATATCCATGTCTTTAATTTTAGGTATCGACATGCAGTTCCTGCGAACAGCAATTTCCATGGCAAGCACTGCAGTGTATTCCCTTCACAAGACTTCAACACGAGATGTAAGTTGCCATATTATGTCATAATTTCATAGCTTCAACATTTCAGTAATATTCATAAGAAAAGCTTACAATTGAATTGCATTTTCATGCAGCACATTCAGAAGAAAGCAAATGATTGGAAAGTGAAAATGGAAGTCATTGCAGGTAATATTTAGTGAATCTGTGAACATAGTTCAAAAGATTGGGATTTTTTTTTTTTTTTTTTTAAATATCTACATTTTTTTTTTTTCAGCAAGGATGCATTAAATCGATCAGAAGTGACAAAGACATTTATAATGTTACAAAAGATTTCTATTTCAAAACAAATTATTTTTATTTTTTTTATTTATAAACAATCCTGAAAAAATGTTTTCTGCATTGATAATAATGTTTTTTTGAGCAGCAAATCAGCATATTAGAATGATTTCTGAAGGATCATATGACACTGATGACTAGAGTAATGATGCTGAAAATTCAGCTTTGCATCACAGGAATAAATTACATTTTCAAATATATTCAAATAGAAAAATTGTTGTTTTAAATTGTAATAATATTTTACAATATTTCTATTTACTATATTATTTTATCAAATATATGCAGCCTCAGTGAGCATCAAACACAGAAATAATCTTACCAAACCAAAACTTTTGAATAATGGCGTAGGTTTTATTGTTTAAACACCAAGCGCATAAAGGTTGTAATAAAGTATGTCATTATATGATGTTATTTATCCTCAACTGTTGTTGTCTCCCTCACAGAGCTCAGATACGACCTGCCAGCATCTTATAAGTTCCACAAAAAGAAGTCGGTAAGTCTGTTTTGCTACAAACCTGTTTCATAAAAAATGCTTTAAAAATATTGCACTGGACACATGTAGATAGACTTTTTAGATTTTGCAATGACAAACTGCTTACATTGTTTTTCTGTCTGATTTTTTAGGTTGATATTCAAGTGGACTTCATTCGATTCACTCCAACATAAACATTTTGGGCAAAAAGGAGTTTGTGTTGCTTTGCAAAATTTTAGGGTTTTTTATGTATATAAAAAAAAAAATACTGTTCTTCAAAATAAATTTTATAAATGAACATACTGTATCATTTTTGTGTGGATACCAGTGTCAATGTAGGATTTACAAACACACCATCGTTGGAACTTTATTTAAATTTGTGCTTTTCACATTTTGGCAGCATACACAGTTAATAAAACAATAAGTTAACACATCACACATATTTATAGTAAAACCTGGACTCACAACAGTATTACAAATACAGAAGCATCTGAATAAATATAGATAATACTGATTAAGGAATAAATAAATCTCTTGATTTAAAACACCAAAACAGATCAAAATATTACAGTCTACACAAAGGTACTGTGCAAAAAAGTGAAGTGTTGCAATCTGTTGTGCCATTCGGTATACATTTAGAAACAGCCCTTTATCGTCTAGCAGAGATAACATACAAACTGTGTCTCAGACATTATCACTGACTTCACATGTTTACAAATATCACATTGACATCACAGTCACAAGTTTAGAATTGCGTAGCGGGTTCCAAAACTCTTAAGATTTTCAGGATAGCAATTCAAGTGATTAATTGTACTGAAAATGAAGAATTCTAATTGGTTGGTCTCCCGTTTGGAGCTGATGTGAACAAAACCTGATGCCCATGTTCTCCAGCATGATTTGATGATTCAAAGAGCAATGTACGAACATGTGACCATCTATACGAAGAGTCGCATGATTCAAGTAAGAAATTTGCAGGGTTCCTATGCAGTGTGGAATTTGATTTTAGTAATTTCCAGGTCTGGATAATCGTGGAAAAATCATTGTGTTTCCATACTATTGCCCCAATTTTTTTTCTAAAATATAAAATTGATGATTTCTAAAAATAAATCTGTCATAAGCAGAGTTTTTTCAATTTTTTATTTTTTTTTTTAGAATTTACAGTGATTGAGTATTTAAAGATGAATACTGACAAATGATTACACTATCTAAAATAATATTATATGGATGAATACATTGTGAGTGAGGACATGAAGTGATAAATGATTCAATCGGTAAATTAGTAGTATAGCAAACATTTTTATACTGGATAGCATACTCTGCTATTTTTTTGAAAATAATATTTTCTCATTTTCATGTAATCAGTGACAATATTTAGTAAGAATATTCTTTCGTATTTATTTTATTTTATAATATGCATTTAGAATAGAAATGTTTGCAGTCAGAGAAAGCATGTCAAACGTAATCCTGTATTTTGGCATTTCATTTTTTATTGAAATGCTGTGCATTTTGAGTTTGGGGTTTATTCATTTGTATGAGCTAAAGTACACTACCAGTCAAAAGTTTTTGAACAGTAACATTTTTAATGTTTTTAAAAGAATTCTCTTCTGCTTACCAACCTTGCATTTATTTATTGAAATGAACACTTTTATTAAGCAAGGATGCTTTAAATTGATCAGAAGTGATAATAAAGACATTTATAATGTTACAAAAAAAATCTCTATTTCGGATAAATGCTGTTCTTCTGAACTTTCTATTCATCAAAGAAACCTGAAAAAATCTACTCTTTCTAAAGGATCATGTGACTGGAGTAATGATGCTAAAAATTTAGCTTTGAAATCACAGGAATAAATTACATTTTAAAATATATTCAAATAGAAAACAGTTAGTAAAAATACTTTACTTTAGTAAAAATATTTTAAAACGGTATATACTGTTTTTGCTGTACATCAGATCAGATAAATGCAGATCAAATAAATAAATCTTACTGTTCAAAAACTTTTGACTAGTAGTGTACATGCCTATAATATTCTGGCAATTATTTGGCAGCATAATAGCATATGTAGTCAACATCTTAACAGCTGGATTTTAAATACATTCACGGTCTAAAAAAACATGAAAAAATTAAAAAATGTCTGGCATAGTATGGAAAAATCCATACCCGGAAAAGTATGGAATTTTGAAATGGAAAATATGTAGGAACCCCGAATTCGTTCTGAATCTTAAGTATTGCCTTTTCACTTTACAACATCTGCGTTAACACTACATCCATGTTTAAATAAATGTTTTCTCAGACTTTTAGACCCCACTGGATGTGGCACTACATACAGTGATTGTGCTGTGATTTCACACACTGAACACACAAACGCAGCCGTGTGAGCGTGCAGCCGATGGGAGGTTTCCCACAATCTCCCAGCAGTCTATTTCAGGGTCGTACCTCTCTATATTCTGCAGATACGTCCCTTTAGAATATGAATACCCACCTGCTACGTAGATGCACCCATTTATAACAGCCGCTCCGCACTCCATTCTTCTCTCCTTCATCGCACACATCTGTCTCCACTCATCTCGCTCGGGATCGTAGCAGTCTATGATGGTGGTCTGACCGCCCACCAGATAAAGCTTATTGTTCAAGGAGACCGAGCAAAGGCCGTACTCTGAAAGTAAAGAGTTTTGATGAGTTTTTCAAATCACAAGATGGTGAAGACTGTTAAATTATGAGAGAAACCAGATAGGCTCATTTCTGTTAGGATACTGAATTATGGTGGTTGTACACTGTACAAAATAAAAAAACACAATTTGTTGAGTACTTAAAATAATTTGTTACCCTGCTGCCTTAAAATTTTAAGTTCAGTCAACTAAAATAAGTTTAGTCAACTTGAAATAACACTAAGTAACAACTTAGATATTTGTGTTTGCTAAACTTAACAGACGGGTAAGTAACCCAGCTGCCTTAAAATTTTAAGTTGATTCAACTCAAATATCTAAGCTGCCACTTAGTATAATTTAACATTTCAAGTTGAATAAACTTTTTTTTGAGTTAACTGAACTTAAAATTTGAAGGCAGCCAGGTTACAAATTATTTTAAGTTGACTCAACAAATTGTTTTTTTTTACAGTGTACTCTAAAGATCTGAATCGTTTAGCTCAACTAATACAAAATGTAGGTGGCTCACCAGGGTGTGGACATATCGTTGTGATGCTCCAATCGTTGATATCTGGACGGTAAGTCTGAATCTTCTCATAAGTGCAGGTTCCTCTGTACCCATAATGCCCTCCGGTTACATAGACTCTGTCGTTCACCACGCAAGCGGTTGCATTTCCCACACCTTTAAGTCAAAATAGAAAGACTTTGATGAACTTACATCAACAGGCATTTTATGTCTTTGATATTTAAAAGTTTTATGTGTAAGACTTTTTTTTTAAAAGCTGAAATCCTGGTAAAGCTCAAGATTTTTTGTGTTTTTGAAATAAGTCTTTTATGCGCACCAAGTCTGCATTTATTTGATTAAAAATACAATAAAACAGTAATATTGTGAAGTATTATTACAATTTTAAATAGCTGTTTTCTATTCAATATATTTTAAAATGTAATTTATTTCTGTGATACAAAGCCGAATTTTCAGCATCATTACTCCGATCTTCAGTGTCACATGATCCTTCAGAAATCATTCTAATATGATGATTTCTGATTATTATTGATGGTGAAAACAGTTGTGCTGCTTAATATTTCTGTTGAGAACGTGATATACTTTTTCAGGAGTATTTGATTAATAGAAAGTTTAAAAGAACAGTATTTTTTCTGTAACATTGTAAACATCGTTATGGTCACTTTTAATCTTTTAATTCCATCCTTGCTAAATAAAATAATTAATTTCTTTAAAAAAAAAAAAACTTATTGTCCCCAAATATTTGAATAATAGGAAATGTACACTACCAGTCAAAAGTTTTTAAACAGTAAGATTTTTAATGTTTTTTAAAGAAGTCTCTTCAGCTCACCAAGCCTGCATTTATTTGATCCAAAGTACAGCAAAAACACTAAAATTTTGAAATAGTTTTTTATTTGAATGTATTTTAAAATGTAATTTATTCTTGTGATCAAAGCTACATTTTCAGCATCATTACTCCAGTCTTCAGTCTTACATGATCCTTCAGAAATCATTATTATATGCTGATCTGCTGGTTAAGAAACATGTGCTGCTTAAGGATCTTTTAAGGATCTCTCAAAGGAGAAGTCCACTTCCAAACCAAAAATTCACATATAATGTACTCACCCCCTTGTCATCCAAGATGTTCATGTCTTTCTTTCTTCAGTTGTAAAGAAATTATGTTTTTTGAGGAAAACATTTAAGCATTTGTCTCCATATAATAGACTTCAATGGTGCCCTGAGTTTGAACTTCCAAAATGGAGTTTAAATGCGGCTTCAAACGATCCCAAATACGGTTGTAAATGATCCCAGCCGAGGAAGAAGAGTCTTATCTAGCGAAACGATCTGTTATTTTCATAAAAATACTAAAATGTATATACTTTTTTTAATGTCAAACGCTCATCTTGTCTTCCTCAGCCTGAACTCTGTTTTTTCCGGTTCATGACAGTTAGGGTATGTCGGAAAACTCCCATCTCATGTTCTCTCTTGACTTCAAAATCGTCCTATATCGCTGTTTTACCTTTTGACGAGGCTGTTTGATCTTCTTTGCATGTTCACTTTGCAAAGACTGGGTCGGTACTTCTGCAGCGATGTAGGATGATTTTGAAATGATTTTTGAAGTTTAGGAAGAAAATACAATGGGAGTTTTTCGACATACCCTAACTGTCTTCAGCCAGAACACACAGAGTTCAGGCAGGGCAAGACAAGACGAGCAATTGAAATTAAAAAGTATTTTAATTGTATTATTTTTATGAAAATAACAGATCATTTCGCTAGATAAGACCCTTCTTCCTTGGCTGGGATCGTTTACAACCACATTTGGGATCGTTTGAAGCCGCATTTAAACTGCATTTTTTAAGCTCAAAATCGGGGCACCATATCAGTCCATTTTATGAAGAAAACTGCTGAAATGTTTTCCTCAAAAAACATAATTTCTTTACGACTGAAGAAAGAAAGACATGAACATCTTGGATGACAAGGGGGTGAGTACATTATCTGTAAATTTTTGTTCTAGAAAGTGGACTTCTCGTTTAAAAATCATTTGCTGCTTAAATATCATGTGACTTGAGTAATGATGCTAAAAATTCAGCTTTGAAATCACAGGAATAAATTCAATTCAAATATATTCAAATAGATAACAATTATTTCAAATAGTAAAAATATTTCAAAATTTTACTGTTTTTGCTGTACTTTGGATCAAATAAATGCAGGCTTGGTGAGCAGAAGAGACTTCTTTAAAAAACATTACAAATCTTACTTTTTAACATTTTTATTTTTTTTTTTTAAGGAATTAATACTTTTATTAAAGTATTAATTTCTTAAAAAAACTTATTGACCACAATAATAGAAATGTTTTTTTTTTATATTCTAATAGTCAAAAATTTTTGAACTGTAAGATTTTTAATGTTCTTTAAAGAAGTCTCTTCTGCTCGCTAAGCCTGCATTTATTTGATCCAAAATACAGCAAAAACAGTAAAATTCTCAAATATTTTTTACTATTTTAAATAACTGTTTTGAATATATTTAAATGTATAAATAAAAATCAAATGTAATTTATTCCTGTGATTTCAAAGCTGAATTTTTAGCATCATAACTTCAGTCACATGATCCTTAAGCAGCAAATGATCCTTAAGAGATCCTTAAAAGATCAGCATATAAGAATTATTTCTGAAGGATCATGTGACACTGAAGACCAGAGTAATGATGCTGAAAATTTAGCTTTGATCACAAGAATATATTACATTTTAAAATACATTCAAATAGAAAACAGTGTTTTTAATGTACTTTGAATCAAATAAATGCAGGCGTGGTGAGCAGAAGAGACTTCTTTAAAAACATTAAAAATCTTGTTTGGCTGGTAGTGTACATGTCTGATTATTTTGCCAAAAATGTTGTTTTTATACTTTTAACTTGTATTTTAATATTTTATTATATTGTATTATATTGAAAAACAGGGCTCTGAACCGGTTCAAGGAACGAAAACGAAAAACGAAAACAAATGACATTGAACAGGAACAAAAACAAAAACGAAAACAAAATCAATTTTAATCGTTCTGAACAGAAACGGAAACAGAAATTCCAAATTAACCAGTTAATAACGGTATTTTTATCGTTCTCTTTATTATATCAATTTGGCAGACCAAAAACATGAATTTAAATTGTGTGCACAAATGCAACGGTGACGCATACAACGTGAAATGCCCGCGAAGCAGACGTCATAAGCAGTGCCGTTTCTGATGTGACGAGCTTAAGGTTACCAAGCACCTGGCTGTTTCATGTGCAAAGGTATGTTTAGAATCAATCCGTGTATCATTCGTCCATTCGTTTTTTGATTTAATATTGAAAGAAGAAACATGAGAAAACGGCTCCTTTTTCGTTTTTTAATTTTTTCCAGAAAAACGAAAAACAAGAATTCAGCTTGATTTTTCGTTTTTTGTTCAGGGGTGGAAAAATGAATAAACAGCTTGAATATTCGATTTCTACACATGGGCTGAACGAAACGCCCCTTTCTGCTGATTGGTCAGCCAAGGATCAACCCATCCCTCAGTCAGTTCTTCCGAAGTTTTGCGCAGAATAATACTCATCCACAGCTGCAGTTAAACGGATAATTAACACGTTTATTGCAACTATATTTAATAATTTTCTCATCAAACAACCACACTAACGATGGCTCGACACAACCAGTACCCGGGCAGAGCCTAGACGGGGCTTTCGTCTATGTAGGCATACATTTACTTAAGCTTTGCATTAGTTGGCAGGGTTTGATGGCTGTCATTTTGCCTGCCCTGGTTGCCCAATAAAAAAAAAAATAATAAAAAAAAATAATAAATTAAGATATAAATAACTAGATTAGTTGTACATTAAATATTTTAAACACTAATACAAAAAGAAAAGAATAGTCATTGACTTGGGTGTAGGCCTAACAATCACACAAGAACTGTCATTCTGACTATTTGATAACCAGAGAACAACAGAGGTATTAAAATGCATACTCTGAGTAAAACGCACTGCCTTGTTTGCGCCACGAACTGCTGCGCACTTGCACACTGGACTGCAACGCAAACTTGTACATATAAACACTATTAACATTTACTTCACCTCACTCCATGGCAAATCTTTAAATGAATGGTATTCAGAAAAAAATATATATATAAGTAGCCATGTAAAATAAAATAGTGCCATTATAAACGACATTTATTTTAAAAGCCGAAAGGCATAGCCTGTTTGCGATTTACCTGCTAAAATATTTTTGTAAAGAAAGCTTCAGTCGGATCCAAATATGCAAGTAAAATAACAGGCAGCATCTATACAAGTGATGATACCTTTAACCTATATGCTGTTGTACAACAGACACATTTAACTAAGCATAATAACTTTTTACTTTGATAATGAACAGTGCAGTGATATGTTGTGTGAGCACGCGAGGCGCCAGCGCCATCACTTCTTTCCTCAGCAGCGGAAACACCTTAATACTCTGTCATTTACAGTCATTCGAAATGAAAACAAAACAAACAAAAAAATGTCTTTTTATTTGTGTAAAATCTAAATGACAGCAAAATGCATCCTTTTGAAAAAAATAGAAAAGTTTCCAGGTGAACTCGTTTACTTTCGGTTTTAAAGAAGTTCGCACACAGAACGTAGTTTACAAATGACACGAACACGGAATTTGGTTTAATCATTTGTAAACATAATGCCAAACATGTTATTAAAAGGCACACTATCTATCTATCTATCTATCTATCTATCTATCTATCTATCTATCTATCTATCTATCGCGCCGTGTAATAAAATAACGTTTATTAACCGGTATTTTTTCTAGGAAACCGTTTTCGGAACGTATTGTTCAATGAGGAACGCAAGAACAGAAACGTTATAATATCAATTCTGCTCGGAGTGAACCGAATGGATTTTTTTTTCGTTTTTAAGCCCTGTTGAAAAATACTTCCTGCACCAAAGCCTCTAAAAAGGTCTCAGAACTCCTTCAAGCAACCAATCCGTTGTGTGTAAACAAACTATAATTCTCATACCTTGTATCATATCAGCCACAGGAAACCATCTCTTCTTCAAGGGATCATAAAATTCAGTTTCTCGTGTAGGAGCTCCTGCCGTATATCCACCAATGACATATATGCATCCACGTAAAGCCACGGAGCAGTGGTAATACCTGGCTGTGATCATGGGACATCCTTCAGTCCATTCATCCGAGTCTGTGTTATAAATCCACACAGTGTCTAAAGCATCAACAGTCTGTGTCCTGTATCCTCCAGTCACGTAGATATAAGGGCCTAAAAGTGCCACGCTATAACTCTCTCTTTCAAAATCAGGCATGTCTTTGGCCTGAACCCATGTGTTGGAAACAGGGTCCCACATGTGGACTTCACACAACGGATGCCAGTAATATCCACCAATAACATACAAGCTGCACGTTAGTTTTTTGCAGCACTGTGAGAAACCTTTTCTGGGTTTTAAGGTGGTAAGAATCAGAGATCGCAGTTTGCTTTCAGAGCAATGTTTGCGTAGATCCAAAGCGGTTTTAAGGTAAGCATCATCTATTTCGAGACGGATGCAATTGAGAAGCTCTTGAAGGTGATCTATTCGAGGAACCGCGTCATGGGCGACCCATTTGACCACCGCGTCCAATAACGTCGCTTCTTTCCACACATTGAGGTTCTCCGTTGATAATATCATCAACAGCTTCTGGAAATCCACTTCTAGGAACTCTTCCTGAAGTGTGAGTTCTTCAAAGCGACTCAGTATGATCCTCAAAGCCTCACGCTGCAAATCAAAACACACGTGAAGCTCGGCGAATGAGTGCATCCCGAGGCAGTTATCGACATCCAGGAGACGAATCAAAAAATTCTCGCAGGCTTTCTTGAGGGAGTTGAATTGCAACAGGTCTGCGGCCTCCAGAACACTTTGGACGTTGTTTTGAGTTATGCTGATCTTTGAAGTGTAGACGTAGCTCACCAAAGCTCCCAGAACCTCTCCGTTTATGCAAGGTAGGTTGATGGTGTCGTTCAAACGTTCTCTCATGTCTAAGGTGAACATTACCTTGAAATAGGAGCTGCGGGCTGATAGGACTGCCTTGTGGCAGTGGAAGAGCTGTCCGGTTGAGGACTGCAGGGTGACGTCCGTGAATAGACCGCTGCTGTGAAACTCATGAAGAGCTTCCAGCACCTCGGAGGAGTGAGAAGCATCGCAGAACTCGTAGGAGTAACCGCTTTGAGCTTTTCCTGACATTGCAACTGGAAAAAAAAAGATTTTCAAATGAGTTTTCATTCCTAACAAAATTAGCTGATCTAAATTATCATCAAGGAAAATTCATTGAAGTTGTAGAAATTTGATAAATTAATGTTAGTAAAAAAATATATTTCCATAAATGCTTCTAGTTATGCTCAGCTCTAGGATATTTTGTTTACACTTTAAGACAATATATGATGATATTATGAATTACATGTAAATGGCACTATTGTACATTTCTACAG
Source organism: Cirrhinus mrigala (assembly GCA_036247105.1). Lineage (NCBI taxonomy): Eukaryota > Metazoa > Chordata > Actinopteri > Cypriniformes > Cyprinidae > Cirrhinus > Cirrhinus mrigala. Next base: position 30,890,009 of record CM070015.1, read on the forward strand.
ATAAACACAACAAAGACAGAACTAATGCTGTTGAAACCAAATTCACATTTTAGACCATTTTTATCATGTTTATTCCAGTAAATATTTATTTTTTATTTTTAAAGGTAACTTTTTGTATAGACACAAACCTGGTTGTATGTTTTCACAAATGTTGACTTACTGTTATGTTGTCAAATCATATGAAATAAAAAGAAATAATTAATCTGTGTAAAACTACAACTTCTAAAATGAATGTGACAACTTGCACTAAGACTTGTACATGTTTTCTAACTTTTTTTTGTAACGTTTACTTTTCTTAATTTCATTATATATTTGACTCTTGTCTTAACGTATATTAGTGTGTTTTTACAAAAATCAAAAAGTTTTTTTTTTACATAAAGTTTTTACCAAAGGTTTTTACTATTTTGATAACATAGATATCAACATTTGGTGGTTCTAATACCCATGTGAGGTCTTTCTTAAAGTTTTTAAAGCATTTGTTTTTTTACTTTTAGTGCATGATTTTCCATAGTCTGGTAAGTGCTATTTTCAGGCTTGTCACATCCATAACAGTACATATTCCTCATAAATAGACATATCAAAATGTAAATAAAGTAACAATTATATGTTCTGTGAAGAGCCATCGCATCTCTATTTGTTGGGTATTGTTGCGTCTGGTTTCTGCATTTTAATTTGCAGAAATCCTACAAAGTATGTAGTCTCTCAAAAACGTCCTTTTTTTGTCACATCCATAACACAACTATTTCACTTTTTTTAACATAGACAACTCATGCATAGACTGATATTTTTCTGATGTTTAGACTCTATCAACAAGGGTTTATTAAAATATAAACAGGTAATTTGATATATTGGTAACATACATTCTCTAAGCATTTATATGTCACATCCATAACGCTGGATTTGCCCATTTATCAATTTTAATCTACAGCACATAATTCACAAAATATTATCCTAATATAAGACAATTGTGAACCAGTGTTATTTAGCATAATTGAGATACTATTAAAGTTTTTAATACTTTAAAATAGTTTTTTTTTTCTTTCTGTTTTCATTTAGTTTTGTATTTAAAGTTTTATATTTTTTGGTCAATTTACTTATGTTTTTTTTATGCACTACTAGTCCAACATATTTGAACAGTAAGATATTTAATGTTTTTTAAAGAATTCTCTTCAGCTCACCAAGCCTGCATTTATTTGATCCAAGCAGTAATATTGTGAAATATTTCTACTATTTAAAATAACTGCTTTCTATTTAAACATATTTTAAAATGTAATTTATTCCTGTGATCAAATCTAAATTTTTAGCATCATTACTCCAGTCTTCAGTGTCACATGATCCTTCAGAAATCATTCTAATATGCTGATTCAAGAAATATTTCAGAAATATTATCAAGAAATATTAAGAAATATATATATATATGTTAATTATTATTATCAATATTTAAAACAGCTCAGTACATTTTTTTCAGGATTCTTTTATAAACAGAAAGATCCAAAGATTTGAAATCTGAAATAAAAAAACTTTTGTAACATTACACACAAAACCATTCAAAAGCTTGGAGTATAAGAAATTATAGAAATTAATACTTTTATTTAGCATGGATAATAATAATAATAATAATAACTTTATTTTTATATAGCGCCTTTAAAGCAGTTTCTCAAGGCTCTGTACCTGATAAAACAAACAAGTAAGAATCCAACACACACATACTAACCAATTAAAATCAAACTAAGATATAAAAATCTGAACAGTTAAGAAAAAGCTAACCTAAAAAAATGAGTTTTTAAGTAAGTTTTAAAGATACTTAAATTCTGTGCATCTCTAATGGATGCTTTACATTGATCAAAAGTGATGATAAAGACATTTATAATGTTACAAAAGATTTCTGTTTCAGATAAATGCTATTCTCCTGAACTTTCTATTCATTAAAAAAAACCTGTTTTCAACATAATAATAATAATAAATATTTTTAGAGAAGCAAATCAGAATATTAGAATCATTTCTGAAGGATCATGTGACTGGAGTAATGATGCTAAAAATTCAGCTTTAAAATCAAAGGAATAAATTACATTTTAAAATATATTCAAATAGAAAACAGTTATTTTAAATGGTAAGAATATTTCAACATTTTCCTGTACTTTGGATTAAACAAATACAGGCTTGGTGAGCAGAAGAGACTTAACATTGAAAATCTACTTGACCGGTAGTGTATGTCCATATAGTTTCTATGTATTTGTAGTTGTAGTTTTTTCTGTGTATTTTAGTTTGTTATTTTAGTAGTACATAAAGTGAAAATGAAAATAAGAAATGATGCCTTTGCAACTAAGTTAGCTGAAATAAAAATAGGTTTTTAAATATATATTTAATTTCAGTTTTATGTATTTTTATTAACGAAAATGTTTTTAATATACTATAATAACCCTGATTTGAACTAGGTTTTTGCGACCAATCTTCAAAAACACTGCTAATGATGTAAACAAACATTAATGCATTTACCTTCTGCCTCAAACTCAGTTACAGTAACTGATATAGCATTTGTGACAACTAGCCCCTATGTAAAAACAAGCTTACCTGTCCCGTATAATGACAGATTGACACTTGTCCTTTCTTCAGTTCGCTGGATAAGTTTTATCCCCAACAGTGCGGCTTGTGCTCGGACAGATCAGACATGTGGCCCCTGAATTTAGCGTCAGCCACTAGAGAATGTCGAGCTCCTATTTTGGTATCTGTGTGGAGCAGGAGACTCGCTGCTGTCACCGGCCACTACTGATTCAACACAGCCGCGTCCTTCAGCCATGTGACCAAAACAGTCATCCCATCTTCATAAATACATGTTTAAAAGCAGCAATTTTGATTTTTCAATCAACGGAGACATAATACCAGTTTTCACGTTTCAGTTGTCATGGCAGTGTTGAGCGTATAATCCTAATAAGGATTAAAGCCGTTGCATAATAACGCCTGAGGGAAATCGTACCAAGGGCGACCGAACACCAAGAATTAATCCATTCAAAACGCTTCAGCGTTTTCTAAACGCAAGAGCGTTTGTTTATATCTTAGCGACGGTGAATTATTGGTGTGTAGTTGCCATTAAGTCCACAGGGTACATTAAAAGGACAGAAATAACTCACGGTTACCATGGAAACAATGTGAGGGTCAGTCGATGAAGCGAGCGCCTTTTCCTGTTTGACTGAGGCGATTTTGAAGTATATTTCTGTGAAGCTCCTTCAAATAAATAATTTTTAAGTGCTAATAATTCAAGTTTTTAAATGGAATGCATTCTATAATCTGAAAACGAACAAACATATTAATCCTAACGTTTGCTAACGACGGCTAACAATGTTTGGTTCCTAGAACGTTCTTGGAACATTAGTTTAAGGTCAGAAAAGAAATACATGCTAAAAATAATCATTAGTCCGTATAAGTTCGTATTATATAACCCTTTCTGCAACATTATGGGAATGCCACATTACGGAAAGGTTGTATGTTTTTTCAGATTAGGTTTTATGACCTCTGAAAGGTAACAGAGATTAAGAGTTTTTGACATTGCAAGCCTTGTGGTTAAGGTCATGACACTAAAGAGTGTTCAAAAAGTGAATTTAATGCAGACTCTGTACATATTTTTGTCATATATCAGCCATTCTACAGAATTTGTGCAAATTGCTGTCCCACAACCAAAAAAAAAAAAAAAAAAACACATTTGAAAAGCATTTAAGTAATCAAATCTTACATGTTTACTAAGATTCTTCTATTATCTATTGAAACCCACAGTAAGATTTCAAATATCAGCAAGCTTAAAAGATATAAAATCATAATTTTGTGAGTACTTTCAATTTGGAGGTGGCTGTCCCAAACCCTAACCCCTAAATTTCATCTTATGAAAATGATATTGAAATAATTTTTATATTTAATTTTTTTTTTTTATATATTTATTTTGTGTTTTCTTTGTAAATTATGAAGCTTCATGTAAAAAAAAAATGTCCCGCATTTTCTTGTCACTACCAAAACAGTGTATTGTTTTAGTCTATTGGCTGAGACTGATTTTAACTACACCCCTACATTTATGATCAGGAAATATTTGTGTCACTTTCTTTCATAGCTACATGGTAAGTAGAATAACTTTGGAGTATTTTCATACCATTTTTATGTGTACAACTGTTCAGAATTATGCTAGCTAACCATGTGCTGATTAGCATCTTCAGCTAGGTTTAAAAGTATCTAAAAATTGTCACTTCGGAAACAGACACGGCCGAATCACTTGGTAAAGTTTCAGTAGTGACATCCTTGGTTCTTTTGGGTATTATTCCCTAAAATTGTCACTACTGAACAGTCACAACCAAAACATGTCATCATTGTTTTGGTAGGGACAAAATGGAACACGTAATCCTTTATTTGAGGGAAATAAACAAAATTTTTGTACAGTTACACAAATTTTCCATATCTTACTGAAAGATAGACTGCTGAAGAATTAACCATCTGAACTGCAAACAATAAATGCTGGTCCTTAGCTGGTTTAAGCTGGTCCTTTGCTGGTTTTTGCTGGTCATGTTGCTGGTCAAGGACCAGCATGAACCAGCAAAGGACCAGCATAAACCAGCTAAGGACCAGCATAAACCAGCAAAGGACCAGCTTAAACCAGCATCAAAACATACCTACCAGCATATGCTGTTTTTTTCACCAGGGTTTGCAGAGCAGATTATTTTCATAAATTCACTTTTTTTTTTAAAGATGGGCTTAAATGGTCAACACAAGCTAACCTTGAATGAAAAAACGTAACATTTTAACATGTGGGCACAATGAAAATGACTATGATGCTTAGTCTACAACATATTTAAGTTTCATGCATGTCCTTGTAAAGATATCCTACATTTTTTAAGGAAAACATTGTCGATTTTCACCATTACTCACTGTGGAACCATTTATGTGTTTCAATGAGGAATCTCTCTAATTACAAACTTTGATCAATTTTCTGAGTGAAAGTGTATAATAAGTTCGTTTTGTGCTTTTACTTTTCTAACCTTTCACCTTTTCTTACTTACTACCTTAATTTTCAACTATATTCAAACTACAAATTACACACTAGCACCATTATATAATGGGTGTCTGCTGATGTATGATAATACAAAAATCATAGAGGCAAGTCGCCTTCACCATGAGGGCACAGTAAAAAAAGAAATGTAAAACAATCTGTTCTAGCAAAACAGTTTGGAGTGGACAGAAAATATTTTTGGGAGTGAGTTGATGCTCATCAAGGATGGGAAACCTTCCTCAGTTCAGTGGTGGAGGGCAAGTTTTCAGTGTCTTTAAGTAGACAGTAAACAAGAAGCTAGATTGTTATATAGGCTAAATGTAAAATGAAAGAAAGAAAAATGTGAGGTGAGGTAATCTATAGGCTGAGTGTAAAATATAAGAAGGAAAAATGTGAGGTGATCTAAACGTGGTTAGACCAGTGTATCTTTGTATAATCCTTACAGGTCCCGTGTGGCTGGGGTTAAATTTTATTAGTACAGGTGATGAGTGCTGGCGAACATTAGTAAAAGGAATTTTTAGAACACTTCTGTGTCACTGAATAAATATATTGATGTTTTGCTTCTTTAAAATCAGAATAAATCATGACGCGGGCTTAAATGGTGCCAATGTACCATTTATAAGCCTATGGACTTTTGACTTAATTCATAATATATCTTAATTTTATATTCTAAAGTGTACATCAACTAATTGATACATTTTCAAATAAGAAAGAAATCTTGCATTTTAACAATAAATTTTTCTTATAAACCATGTCAATATCTACGAAAAACACTTAAACTTAGATTTTGATGGACTTAATGGGTATACTTACCCTATGTTTTAGTAGTGTTTTAGTATGTGGTCACTACCAAAACATTACTCACTACCGAAAATGTGCAGTCACTACCGAAACATGAGATGTTTTGTCAAAGATAAAGTATACTGAATTATCAAATAAGATGCTATGATTTTTAGATTAAAGGAACCAAAAATGATGAGTGTTTGGTTCAATTTATATTCCAACTAATGAATCCTTAACTTTGAAATCAGTATGATCAACTTTTTGCCATTAACAAAGAAAAATTTGCATACATAAGAAATTTGTGGAAAAATACATTTTTGTCAAGACGTTTCCAACTCTAACTTTAGAACAATTTGGTAGAATGGCCCATGTATATTAGATTTGTTAATGCATATTAACATATTAATAATGCATATATTTTAAATAGTTTAAAACACAGAAAAAAAAAAAAAAAAAATCAGTGTTCAGTTAGTGTTCAGTGAATTTCTATATTATTTTTATACAAAGAATCCAATGGCAACCCTTTAGTATGCTAAAAAGACACACACTCCACTGTAAAGCACTGATTGTTGTTGTTTTAATCAAACACCTTCACATATCTGGCATACAGTGGTTTTAGTAAACAACAACAACAAGTAAAAATAGGACTAAATTTTCCACACTGTTGTTTTTAGGAATTGTAGTGTTATAAACAATGTGAGTAATGGTAAACAATGAAACTCAGTCAGGCTAGAGCTTAAGACACTGGAATGTTAAGTGGTTCAAATCAGGAACACTGACAGATATTCAGACCGTGAGCTGTGCAGCCTCTTTCACCAAGGACTTCAGTGCACCGATGTCCCCCAGCAGTGAAGAAATACCCATGCAGTACCACTGCTCACCACTGCCAGCAGAAGAGGCACTGAAGGACTGCAGCTCCACACCCGCAGCTGCCAAAACCCCTAAGGAAGATAGGAAAGCATATATACACATACTACTTTTATAGTATTTTTAGATATATTGCTGTTTGTGCAGAATGTGAATCAGTCTTTACCGGTTACGGAGAGCAGGAGCTCAGTGGAGGTGGCGGATTTGAAGAACAGGAGGTGTCCGGTGAGAGGAACAGCCTGTCGAAACACACTTCCATTCAGCTCCAGCAGCACAGGAACCCCGGCCTGTACCGAACCAACAGCCTTATAGCTACTGCCGTTCACAGAGACCTCCACCACACACGCCTCGCGCTCATTTGAGTCTTTATGATCCGTCTGCACCTGGTGGTTTGTAACACAGGGACAGATTAGGGCTGCTGCTACAGTTAAGGTCAAAAGTTTACATAATGTACACCTTGCAGAATCTGCAAAATGTTAATTATTTTACTAAAATAAGAGGGATCATACAAAATGCATGTTTTTTTTTTATTCAGTACTGACCTGAATATATATTTACATATAGTCCACAAGAGAAAATAATAGTTGAATTTATAAAAATTACCCCGTTCAAAAGTTTACATACACTCGATTTTTTAATACCGTGTTGTTACTTGAATGATCCACAGCTGCTTTTTGTTGTTTAGTGATTGTTGTTCATAAGTCCCTTGTTTGTCCTGAACAGTTAAACTGCTTGCTGTTCTTTAGAAAAATTCTTCAGGTCCCACAAATTCTTTGGTTTTTCAGCATTTTTGTGTGTTTGAACCCTTTCCAACAATGATTGTATGATTTTGAGATCCATCTTTTCACACTGAGGACACCTGAGGGACTCATATGCAACTATTACAGAAGATTCAAACGCTCACTGATGCTCCAGAAAGAAACAATGCATTAAGAGCTGGGGGATGAAAACTTTTTGAATTTGAAAATCAGGGTAAATTTAACTTATTTTGTCTTCTGGGGAACATGTAAGTTTCTTCTGTAGCTTCTGAAGGACAGTACTAAATGAAAAAAAAAAAAAAAAAAAAAAAAAAAAAAGATGTATATGTGCAAAATAAGAAAAATGTACACATCCTTATTCTGTTCAAAAGTTTTCAGCCCTGGCTCTTAATGCATTGTTTTTCCTTCTGGAGCATCAGTGAGTGTTTGAACCTTCTGTAATAGTTGCATATGAGTGCTTCAGGTGCCCTCAGTGTGAAGAGATGGATCTCAGAAATCATACAGTCATTGTTCAAGGGTTCAAATATGCAAAAATGCTGAAAAACCGAATAATTTGTGGAACCTGAAGGATTTTTCTGAAGAACAGCGGGCAGTTTAACTATTCAGGACAAACAAGGGACTCATGAATAACTATCACTCAGTGTAACCATTATTTCCTCTTGTGGACTATATGTAAACGTCTTTTATGTGAAATATCTTATTCAGGTCAGTACAAAATAAAAAATAACATGCATTTTGTATGATCCCTCTTATTTTGGTCAAATAATGAACATTTTGCAGATTCTGCAAGGTAAACTTTTGACCACAACTGTATATGGTGCTTGTGCTTTAACATACAGAGTAGTTCAAAATTATGAAACTATGGTTTTGTAAAGTAGTCTTACGGTAATTCCTGTCTCTGCAGCTAGAGGCAGTGCATTCACCAGGTTAGGGCCATTCTGAGGACCTTCAGTGAGCAAACCTACTACAGCTGCTGAGCTCAAAAACCCAGTGGACTTCTTCAAGGACTCTCCTGAGCAGCATAAATACAAACAAACAAACAAAAAAATAATTAACCAATTTAATAATAATTCAGAAAATATATATAGACACATACAATATCTGTATATACAATTATAGAATTATAAAGAATTTAATTATAAAATTAAAATAAAAAAATTTGGACTGCACAATTAAAATTAAATAATAAAATCTACTTATCTTGCACTAAATGTCTTATCTTTTCACTTGCAAACATGGCATTAACTTGCACTAACCAACATCAGAGAAATTAAATTACTGAAATATTAAATTCTCAGGTACTTCAAGTGAATATTTAAAATACTTTATAACTAAATAGGACTTTCAGAAAAAAATTGTCCTTAAAGTAGTAGTTATTTATTTTTATTGCCAGCAGCAAAGCCTATCTTCATAGTAAAAATTAAGTTGGAATAATACATGAATGCAAAATAAAAACCATGCAAACACAAAAATACAGCAGTTAAAATGATACAATATTTTTTAAATGAACACAAATCTAAAATCTTTTCTGGTAAAATCTTACCAAGTAAGTCCCTAAGTGAGTGTACTTCATAAAGTTTTTTACTTGTATTAAAACTGGGACAAAGTTGAGTCTTCACCTTTAAGCAAAAATGCATGAGGCAATTTTGTATGACTTACAAGACATCTTGTAAACACCACTTGATCAGATCTTGTTTTAAGGAAGATTAAAGGCTCATTGAGATTTCAGGATGGATTTCATTTAAATTTCCCACTCTTCTCACCTTTCATTTAATATATAATGACTGATTGTAGGTTTTAAGGTCTGATGGAGCAATCTGACACTCTTCCAACTTACAAATGTTGTACTTTTTCAACTGTATCAATAGAATAAAAACAATTTTCTTAGAACAGTAGAACTACTACAATACAATAAAATATGTTTGATAGACAGTGAGCTCTGATATGTACATATGGGAGGGTTTCCTCATGAGTAAATGTGTGTAAGTCTAGTGGATCCTCTCCTGCATCATGTGGAAATGATTTGTCCCAACATTAAAAGACAATGTACATACTGTCCAATCAACAGGATTGACATCTTTTCATTTGTTTTAAGCACTCATTCAGTTAGTGAGTGAATGACAACAATTTCTGACAACATATTTGGGTGAATTACTCCACTTACCAAGTGATGTGATGTGGACCTGACTGTAGGGTTCTTTAGAAGCAGTGCAGGCCTTCAACACTCTGCCCATGGACTCGCCCAACTGAATCCACTGATGAGAGTCAGGAGAGAAACTACTGACCAACACCTGAGCATTCACCTGAGGACGAAAAAATAAAGAGAGAAGAGATTTAAAGTCGTGATCTTTCCTTCCGTTTTGTGACATACATCTGAGTGAAACAGATTATAGAAAAAGAAAAGAATGTAAGGCAGGGACTGGGTATTATCAATGAGTTGCTTATTGGATGGAGGTGGAGCTAAATGTGACCCTGCAGCCAATTGTAAGAAAGGGGTGGAGTTTAAGGAGACTAAATGATTGGAAAAGACCAGCATATGCCACCAGAAAGAAGTCTGCCTTTATCATAACTCCACCGAGTTATGATATTTTCATATTAAAAAAATAAATAAAAATCTGATCTCAAAATTACAAAAAAAAACAAAAAAACAAAACACCATGCATGGATAAATTGTTCACCTTAAGATCAATATTGCATTTACAAAACAGGTTGAATTTTCATGTAACGCTGGCATTAAACAATTTAACCCAAGTAAAAATCAGAGTTATAGGTGATTTGTGTGTTTTTTTCAATTAAATTTCAGTTAATATACTTTCTTCTACCCAATTTAGTAGTTTATGTAATTATTTATCATTTTAAGCAATATCGACATCAAAGGCTATATTCATGGGAAACTTGGAAATTAGATTTATGGGAAATAAGACTTAAAATAGTCTTAATAACAATACTGAATTTGTGCGATAATTTAACAATATTATTTTTGCTAACATACAAAATGAAAACAGATATTACAAAAATCTTTCATGATTCAGTTTGATTCAGTTATTTTCCCAGAAGGAATCTTTTTAAAAATGTCCATTAATGTACTTTCTTGTTAAAAATATTTCCTAGTCCCCAATGTAATAGAGCCGTTAAATATTAAAAATAATAATAATAATAATAATTAATAAATAAATAAATAAATAAATAAATAAATAAATAAAAAGTACTTTTTTTCCAAGGTAGGGTAGGAGTTTGATGTTTTTCATTTTTTGGGGGTGTTGGTGTGCTGACATTTTCTGTTCAAAATATTTACATTTTATTTTAAATTTTCTGATATTTCCAGGCTTTCACTGTTGGAATCTGTTTCTGTAATTTTCTCAGGGTTTTTTGGATTTAAAATTAAACATCTGTGGTGAAAATGTAAAAAGTCTTTTTTAATATTTTGTCTTACAAAAAAAATGACCTGGTCATACCCTACATTTATAAAAATGTGCATTATTTACAGCTACGTCTGTATTTGATAATTGTTCAGAACAAACGTTTTTTATTTTAATTTAACTATTTGATATATATGGATAATTCAGTATGATTTTATGGTTAGGAAAAAATACCCTCTCATGAATGTACAAAATGTTTCTCAAAAATCAGTTGTCAAGGAAAATATTGTCCCTTCATAAAAAGTGAATTTGTGACACTGTAAAACTAAGCATGACTTACGGCTCCCACTAATGCTTTGCCCGTGGCCATGTCCACAATTTGCAGGGCGATCTCCTTCCCACAGCGGGCCTGTGCTTCTTTAGTACTGGCTCCCAGATGAGGACAGGCGATCACATTAGGGTGGTTCACCAGTGCCCGGTCCTTCGGAGGCTCCTAAACCCACCCAATAAAGACATTATCAGTATAATTTTAAATATGTTTGCATGCAATGCCATTTATCAGTGTCAATATGCTAAAACCCATTTTCATTCTAAGAGAGTGACAAGCTCTTACCTCCACAAATACATCCAGCCCTGCTCCTCCACACTGTCCCGACTCCAGAGCCCGGAGGAGAGCAGCTTCATCGATGATGCCACCACGTGCACAGTTCACCACCTTCACACCCTTCTTACACTTAGCAAATGAAGCGTCATTAAGGAGACCTGTGTAGCACAACACCAAAGGTTTGATTTTAGACTAGGTAACTCAAGCAAAATTAATTACATTTACATTACTTAAATTAAACTGCATAAAAAAATAATAATAATAAAAAAAAAACATAATAATAATAATAATAATAATAATAATAATAATAACGCAACATGTTTAATTATTATAAATTATTACTATTCAATACATTATTTGGTTACACTTTACAATAAGGTGTCATGTCAACATTAGTTAATGTATTAACTAACATGAGCAAACAATGAACAATACATTTATTACAGGAATTTATTAGTCTTTGTTAATGTTAATCAAAATACAGTTGTTCATTGTTAGTTCATGTTACTAGTTCACATTAATTAATGCAGTAGAAGTATTGTTCATTCATTGTTCACTCATTGTTCACTAATGTTAACTAATGAACCTTACCGTAAAGTGTTACCCATTGTTTTATATTTTATTATAAGATTACATTAGATTAGATGCAGGTTATTAGAGTTAATTAAAATTAAAAACAACAATGTTAATTAAAATTATATAAATGTTAACTGAAATCAAATAAAATTGATCTTTTAAGTTTAGTTTTTACATTTTTAATTAAAAGTTTTAAAAATTTTAAGTTACTAAAACTGAAAAAAACACCTATATAGACATGTTTAAACAAACTAATAAAAAAAAAACAATTGTGAAATATCACAACAAAATTACTAAAACTTTAAGTGAAATTAAAATAGAAATTAAAAATATAAAAATAAAAACTAATTTGGGATTTTAATTAAAAAAAAAAAAACTCATAGTATATCTAGTGATTGGTGCTTTCAAAACACTGCTTCGTGAAGTTCTAAAATCTTTGTGAATCATTTGTTTTGGTCCAGTTTTATAAATTTGTAGACATTTTTAAAATTACACTTTTGTGTAATTAAAGAAGAGCTGTAATTAATAGTTTCTTATTGGCCGAATTAACCAAGCTCTCTATAAAATAAATAAAACCAGCCTTACAAAGTCATAATGTAATACAATGTAATAAAACAGTATTTGTTGTTTTGTTATTGCATTTAATAGATTACATTTTCAGGAAAACATGCAATTGTTTTGTAAAAGGTGCTTTCATGCATGTTTGACCAGCAGGCGTCACCAGTGCATGGAGTTTCGAGCCAACGAATCGAAACAATGAATCATTTTGCAAAGCAATGGGTTCATTTGTTTCAAAAAGCTTTGCTTCTCCCATCACTAAGTTTATCAGTGACATAAAAATATTACTGCTCAGGATTTTAGTTTTAGTCTTGGCATGTAAGCAGCCACAATATGAGGCAAAAGAATCTCTGAATTGTGAAGGAAACTGGCAAAATGTTTTGTTTGTGTGTACCTGTGGTGGAAGGCATGAGTGGAGTGTGGACTGTGATATAATCACACTGCGGCCACAGCTCCTCCAGAGACATCTGATCCACACCCCAGCTCGCAGAAACCTCTGGAGGCGTGATGGGGTCATAACCAATGGTCTATCAGGGATGCAAAAAAATAAGTAAATAAAAAGTTTCAACTGCATTTCCATTTTACGTCAGACAGTTTTTAGAACAGAGTGATCTTACTTTCATCCCGAAGGACTGCATTCTCGTCGCCACCTCTTTGCCGATTCTTCCGAGCCCCACAATCCCGAGAACTTTTCCATAAAGCTCTGCGCCCATGAACTGCAAAACCATTAGCAAAGCTCTCAGCCATCTACCATAATGCGGAGCAAGCAACACATTCAGCGATCACAACCGATTAGTGATGACTGACTTAACACAGACGGGAAAGTATGGCTGGGGAATTGCAACTCCGTACACTACCAGTCAAAAGTTTTCGAACAGTAAGATTTTTAAAAGAAGTCTCTTCTTCTCATCAAGGCTGCATTTATTTGATCCAAAATATAGCAAAAGCAGTAATATTGTGAAATATTTTTACTATTTAAAATAACTGCTTTCTATTTGAATATATTTTAAAATGTAATTTATTCCTGTGATCAAAGCTAAATTTTCAGCAGCATCTTCCATGTCACATGATCTTTCAGAAATCATTCGAATATGCTGATATGCTGTTCAAGAAACATTTTTTATTATTATTATCAATATTTAAAACAGTTGAGTATATTTTTTCAGGATTCTTGGATGAATAGAAAGATCCAAAGATCATCATTTATCTGAAATAAAAAGCTTTTGTAACATTATACACTATACCATTCAAAAGCTTGGAATCAGTATAATTTTAGATAGAAAGTAATACTTTTATTTAGCAAGGATGCTTTAAATTGATCAAAAGTGATGATAAAGACATTTATAATGAGATTTCTATTTCAGATAAATGCTGTTCTTCTGAACTTTCTATTCGTCAAAGAAACCTGGAAAAAAAAAAAAAAAAATTCTACTCAGCTGTTAATAATAATAATAATAATAATAATAATAATAATAATAATAATAGTTTTTTGAGTAGTAAATAAGAATATTAGAATGATTTCTGAAGGATCATGTGACTGGAGTAATGATACTAAAAATTCAGCTTTGAAATCACAGGAATAATTACATTTTAAATAGTAAAAATTTCAAAATGTTCCTATTTTTACTGAGAGTTCCAGTCCTTGATTCTGATTGGTTGACCCATGTTCTTCTGCTTACCAAGCTGTGGTAAATTACTCTACAAGCATACACCTTTGTTTACTTTTGAGTGTTGCTTGGCAACCACTTTGTTGCAACCAAAACTGCTTCTGAGGAACTACTTTGTTCCGTGGAAGAATACTGTTTTTATTAATATCATTGCACTTTATTTGTTTCACATCGCCTAACAATGCCCCTTAGTTATTACAAATTCACTGTAAACCATGGCTTCTTTGGGCTTATTGCTTTATTTTAAAAATTTATTTTAAAAGTCGGTTCACAATAGTCTGAACGAGTCGTCAGGAATTCGAATCTTTTTCTGTTACGGCCACACGTCACAAAGTAACACATTTGCATAATGTCTGCCCACGTTCTGCATCGCGAACAACTTGCCCGCCCACAAACACAGTAAAATTTCCATGTGGTTTAAGTTACGTTGAGAAGACGCTGTATCCTTAGTACAATGCGGGATTCACCAAAGGCTTGCTCTTAAAAGATGGATCAGTGCCCAGTTTATTTGGACCGGCTTGCTCCTCTGAACCTCTAACTGTAAGTGTGATTGATAATTGATGGTTGTATTTTCTAGCGATCATTCAAAATCGTCCTATATCGCTCATGGGAGTGGGTAAATTAACAGGATATTTTTATTCTGAAAGTGGACTAATCCTTTAAAACTTCTTGTTCTCATGTAACATTACTCTGTATCATGCAAAATACGTATTTAGTTGTGTGTGTGTTGTGTTTGCTCCGCGCAGCTCGTAGGTCTCTGGCTAACCGGCTGACGGCTTCATCTGTTCACTCGCTATTGTCTAGAAACGTGTCGATGAATAGTGAATGTTTGTCGTTGTTATTACTTGAAGTTCTGATAAAGAATAGAACAATACATTGATGTACAAGCTGCAGTGCTTTATCAATACGTTTCTGTGTTGAGTTGAGGCATATACTATGGCTGTTTGGGTGTTGTTTTTTACCACCGAGTTGTTGGCTAGAGTAACGGTGATGGGCGTTCCGTGTTTGAAATTCGCTGCACGCAGTAACGTTAAACCAATCACAAAAGACTGGGTCATCGGACCAATCACCGCAGATTAGTGTCAGCAAAGGAGTGGTTTGGACAAATGATTCGTTTTAACAAACCGTTTGGGAGTCATTGAGCAAATAAGGTAAAAATAAATGCATATTATAAGACAATAAAAGTGTTTTTTGACCTTGCATGCATGTCAACTTGTTGTTGGGGACCCCCAAAACCAAAATATGAACCTTTTATAATCCATAATAGGGGCACTTTAAAAAAATCATCTGAATAGAATACCTGAATGATTTACCAAAACATTTTGTGCAATATACAGCAGGATGGTGCAATACTCCATTCCATAATGCACTACCCTTTACATGCTGCCAACAGGCACTCAGAGGACAAAATGGGCACATACCTTTTTACGATCCCATTTTCCATCCTTCATTGACATGACAGCTTGTGGAATATGTCTAATAAATAAATAAATATTATATTTTAGACCTATAGTCATACATCAGAGACTTCTGAACTCTAAAAGATAAAACATATTTCATAACACAAATTGTTAATCTCAGAATCCTTAAAACAAACAGAAGTACTTTATTAAACAATAATTTTGCCAGTTTACCTTGACAAGCTCATCAAAAGTGCACAGGTGAGCTCAGCAGCACTGATTGTATTTCCATTCGGAGTGCTAAAAATGAAATTATGAAAAACTGAATAACAAAACATTTAGGAAAGGAATTCCTGCTCATTCTACTTAAAGGATTGAAGAAATAGTTCATCCAAAAATTCACATCTTTTGAAAACATACTCACTTTCAGGCCATCCAAGATGTAGATAAATTAGTTTCTACATCAGAACAGATTTGGAGAAACTTAGCAATACATCACGTGTTCACCAATAGATCCTAAGCAGCGAATGGGTGCCGTCAGAATTAGAGTCCAAACAGCTGATAAAAACATCCACAAGTAATCCACACCACTCCAGTCCATCAGTTAATGTCTTGTAAAGTGAAAAGCTGTTTGTTTGATTACTTCTTTCCATATTATGGAAGTCAATCCGGAAACTTTGGTTACAAGTTGAAAGAACTTGAAAGTAAGTAAATAGCAGATTTTTCCTAAACTATTTCTTTTAAACACACAGCTTTTCACTTCACAAGACATTAACTGATGGACTGGAGTGGTGTGGATTACTTGTGGATGTTTTTATCAGCTGTTTGGACTCTCATTCTGACGGCACCCAATCACCACAGAGGATCCATTGGTGAACAAGTGATGTAATGCTACATTTCTCCAAACTTATCTACATCTTGTGCAGTACATTTCCAGTAAATATTTATTTTTTGGGTGAACTACTCCTTTAACATCTCCTAAGATGTGTTTCGTAAGAAAACATGACAATAATTGATGACAATTTCATTACGGAGTAATGAAAAAAAGACAGAAGAGTGCACAACTAGAGCAACCTGCTTTAGCTTTGAAAACACACAGTATTGAGGTCAAATCAAGACTCAACATGCTTCATTACTTCATGACAATAACGCCTCTCTTAGTCGCTGCATCCACATCCACGTTGTCCACTCCGGTTCCAGCCCGTCCGATGATCTTCAAATTGCTGCCAGCATTGATGACATCAGCAGTAACTTTGGTGGCTGATCGGACGACCAAACCATCATAATTCTAGGGGAAAGACGTAAACAAAATAAGCATGTAAAATATGTTTATCCCGAACCTTTCTAGTCAGGACTAGACATGTGACATGATAATACTAGCATTAAGTCAACATGCATTCAGTACTCCTTTTTACTAATGCACAAAGAAAAATACATAGTATATAGATATTTTTGCATTTTATTTACTGTACGTCATAACCATGCAAATACCTGATAAATTAAAACCCAACCAATGCACAAACTAAAAACATATGCATTGAGCAAATGCAGCAATGCACTTAACAAAACATAAATTGATGGTTTGCTTGTTGTCTAATAAAATCATTAGTTAGGAATCGACTGAAACGATTCACATGGTGCAGAGACAGGCTGCTGTTGCATCAGATTTGTGAAGAGGTGGAGGAGGGGTGACACTCACACACAAACTTCAGCACATCCAACTGGCACACATCCACATGCTAATATTTTCTCACACACAACGAGTTGATTTTACCGCTGCTGCTTTGGAGGACGCCGTTCGCTGGCGGCGATTCAAATCAGCACTTGTTATTCCGGTGAAGTTGCTGCTGAACTTGAGAGTCAGAATCACCTACCTGAATTTCTGCAATCAACTCTTCTTTGGTCATCTGCTGCTTCTCCGTCACTTCAATGCCGTTCTCCTGCAGAATCGTTTTGCAGCACGGATCGACGCTTTCACTGATTAAAACGCGTTTGACTGATACCGGAGCCATTTCTTTTGATTCAGTTACTCGATTCTCCTCAAATGACTGACTGACTGATAGCGATTTGCGTCCGCTTTTTCAATGAAGATCTCCTCGCATAAACTCCGCCCTTCTCGCACCTCCCTAAAAAGTTCCTCCTGCTGCCGAACCACAGAAGTACCCCACAGTATCACAGTAATCATTGCGACTTGTGAAAACACACTCCATCACTTTAATATGGATGCCCAAACCTGCAAAAACGAAAAAGAACTAAATAAATAAATAATAGGGAAATAAATAAGGAATGCATGACTCAGAATTAAGTTAATTTTTTAAAAATGTTTAGTCCTAATTGTTTATTTATTATTTTCTATATTTAACTTTTTTATTCTTTAATGTATGCATGTATTTTTTTTTAGTGCTGTCAAACGATTAATCGCGATTAATCGCATCCAAAATAAACATTTTTGTTTACATAATATGTGCATAATGTGTGTATTTATTATGTATATATAAAAGCACACACATACAGTATAAATTTAAAAAAAAAATACGTCTTTACATGTATATGAAGAGTTCATTTGCAAAAACAGATAACTCAGTTTTTATTCATTTTCGTAATTCATGTTTTTATTGTGTTAGTTAGCTGTATTGTTTTAAGTTATTATTATTTAATCAAAACAACCCAGCTGCAATTTGATTGATATTGGTTGGAATGCAGAATAAAAAATAAATAAATAATTAAAAAAAATGTAAAAATGAAGTTATCTGTTTTGCAAATGAACTCTTCATATATTTATATTCATATAATTTATATTATATATAAATATTTTTAATATATAAACGTTACATATTTTTCTTAAATATATACTGCATGTGTGTGTATTTATATATATACATTATAAATATATACAGTACACACACATATGTGACCCTGGACCACAAAACCAGTCATAAAGCTCCATTTTTTATACATTATTAATTTTATACATTATTAATTATACATCATATATAATATTTGGCTGAGATACAACTATTTAAAAATCTAGAATCTGAGGGTGCAGAAAAATCAAAATATTGAGAAAATTGCCTTTAAAATTGTCCAAATTAAGTTCTTAGCAATGCATATTACTTATCAAAAATATTAGATATATTTATTACCGTAAATATATCACAACTAATATAAGATTAGTTGTGATATATTTACGGTAGAAAATTTATATAATATCTTTATGGAACATGATCTTTACTTAATATCCTAATGATTTGTGGCATTAAAAAAAAAAAAAAAAGAAAAAACAATAATTTTGACCCATACAATGTATTGTTGGCTACTGCTAGAAATATACCCGTGCTACTTACTGGTTTTGTGGTCCAGGGTCACATATATTAAACAAAAACTTTTATTTTGGATGTGATTAATCATTTGACAGTCCTAAATTTATTTATTTATTTATTTCTGAAGGTTTGGGCCTTTATACTATGTTAGTTTTTGATGTAAACAATCTCTTTATTTGACATTAAAGTGAATAGAGGATGAAAAGAAGGTTATAACAGGCCAGCTGGACTAATTCTTTGCACAAGCTCATGCATGTGACCAATTAGATGAGCACATGACAGAGGTTTTTTCAGTTGCCATGTACTCTTCTGGTCTGATCTGTTAGTAATATTATATAGTAATATAGTAGTTTGTTTGTTTGTTTGTTTATTAAATTAAGATTTATCATACATAATGTGACAGTTAAAAGCAAAGCATTTTAAAACTAAACATGTCAATAATGTGTTTCATAAATGTTTGGTGAAAGCTATAATTGTATTATATTTTGATGAAAAGCCTTTAATATGGGAACCTTAATAAAAGTTGTGAAAATATACCACAGTGTGACAGTAACGTGTTCAGTAACATTTCAAGACAAATTTAAAAAATTAAAACAAAAAATTAAATAATAATAATAAAATAATAAAAAAAATTAAATGTATATATATATATATATATATATATATATAGATAGATAGATAGATAAATGTATGTATGTATATATACATCATTTAAGAATGTTCAGTAACTTTTCAAGAAAATTTGTAAAAAAAAACTATATATATGTATGATGTAAACAATACACACACACACACACACACACACACACACACACACACACATATATATATATATATATATATATGTATATATATATATATATATATATATATATATATATATATATATATATATATATATAAATGAAGATTAATTACTTATTAATTATTTAATTGAACATACATAAAGATAAATACACACATTGACAGCTCATGACAGCATTATAACACCAAAAATAGATATATAAACAATATACAAAGATCCTGAAAAATAACCAAAAAAATAAAACAGTTAGCCAGGGGTAATATATCAATTAAAATAAATTACATTTGAGAAGAAAGAAATAAAAATAATGCTAAAGATTGACAGGGTAAAACCGGTGTAGTGACGTGAAAGTTTATTTTCTAGATGGCTGGCTCTTTAAAGCTTCCCATGACGTAACCTACTCCACAGGGTTGCCTGGGGAACAGTGTAACAAAAGTTTAAACGGTTGCCGAGCAACACAGTGTAGAGTCCGAATATGTTACCAGCGTTAGCCAAGTTTGCCGTTGTCTTAAGGAATAAAAACATATAAACATCTCAAAATACGTCAAGATCAGCGAATGTAAGAGGAAATAAAAACGCAGTTAAAATGTCAACAGTCTCAATGGCAACAGGTGTTGTTCAATACGGCCGGAGGAAAGGCTCGAGTAAACAAGGTGAGAATGAAACGTACTGACTGCGCTTGCTAACTAGTGAACCAAGATAGCTGAAGAAGATAATACGTAAATTATAATTGTTACAGTTTATAACTTAGAAATATGTTGTCAAATGCATACAGTAGTGAGTTCGGAGGTGGAGAAAACCGAAGCGGAGCTTCGTCAAATGGTAGTTTTGTCCAAATCGGAATGGCAGCGGCTGCAGGACAGTGTGAACGGAATCAATCAACACAACAGAAGTGTGATTGCAGCAGCCGAACAGCGGAAGGCGCTGCACATGCGCTCGAAAGAGCTCGTAAAACACTGGTCCAACACCATTGCTGTAAGTACGCACTGGAATTTATGTAGCTCTCCCAGTAGACATAGTGAGCAATGTTTGATTGAAAAACCCAAAATATTCTTAAATATCATACTTTTTGACGACCTAAACACTTTTAAGGAGGAAATATTAATTAATAATTAATTAGAAATTACGAAAAATGTGATGATTTTGTTCGATTTAGTTGATAAAATTATTTATTGTAATATTTTGTGTGCAAGTATATCATTTGTTATACTATCTGTATGTAATTTGTTTACTTATTGATATGGCTGTTTTTGTGTTTAATACCATTTAAAAAATTGTTATAAATAAGAAAAATGTTTCTTTGAATAAAACAATTTAAACAAAATTGAAATAAAATAAATATATATTTTTGAATTTCAGCTAATGCCAAGTCAACATTTTTTCATTTTAATTTAGTTTAACTTGATGTGCTAAAATAACTAAAATTAAAACTGAATTAAATTCTTAAAAGCTACATATATAAAAAACAAAAACTACTAAAAACGACAAAAACATACAACAAAATTACTAAAACTATAACTAAAATTCAAATTTAAACAAAAACAAATATAAAAATAAAACTGATTCAAATATTAATTAAAACTATAATAGCATCCAATAATTCCACTTGTTAATAATAAACACTTGTTTAGAAGGTTTTTATTTATTATTTTGATCCTGTGCAAATATTAGTACAATGTTTTATTTTATTTTTTAGGACTTTTTCTGTACTTCTCTTCATCTAATTTTATTTCGTGTTTATGCCCATGATATAATATTAAATAAGTTGGATAATTGACTGTGATTGTTACAGCAAAAACAGTACAATTTTGAAATATTTTTACTATTTTAAATAACTCTTTTCTATTTTAATATATTTTTAAAATATATTTTATTCCTGTGATTTCAAAGCTGAATTTTTAGCATCATTACTTCAGTCACATGATCCTTCAGAAATTATTTTAATTAAAAAAAATAATAATAAAAACATTTATTATTATTATTATTATTATTATTGTATTATCTTTCCACTCCCCAAAAAAGGCTATGTATAAATTGCAAAACATCTTCCATGGAGAAAAACAAATACATTTTTTTTCCTTTACAGGGACAGCGACAAAAAAAGCTAGAGGCGAAAAAAATCCGAGAGGCGATTGAAGAAGAGGAGCGGAAACAAATTGACATAGAAGAAGCGAAATACCAGGCCCAGATACGGAAAGAGGCCATTGAGAAAGCAAAAACCCAGCAGTACTACCAGACCGACAGAGTCAAAGGCTTCCATGTCTGTATCACACATTATTCAGTCACATTCTTTCTGTTGTGAAATGTTAGTAGAAACTATCCTTTTGTTTTTTATAGAGTGCTCTGTTGCTGGCGGAGGTTCTGAAGGAAAGAGAGGCTCAGATTGAGCTAAAACGTATGAAGCAGAATGCCAACAAGGACATAGACAGAGATATCTTGGCTGAAATGGCTTGCAGAGAAGAACAGGCTATCCAGCAGGAGCAGCAGAAAGCCATACAGAGGAAACAAGACCAGCTAACCACAGCTGAGAGCTTAAAACAACAGTAAGGAAAAATTAGTGGGCAACAATGATGTAGGTAATGCAAAAGAACCTAATAAAGAGGACCTGATGTTTCCTGCTCTGTTAGGATAAAAGATCACGACATGAAGAAAGAGCAAGAGAGGCAGGAGGTCAAATGTGAGGCTGAAGAAATTGAGCGACTCAGAGATCTTCATCTGTGGGAGCAGTCCATGAACGAGCGCAAAAGACAGGAAGAGAAGAGAGGCGTGATGAAGGCTTATCAAGTAAGGCGGATGTTGAACAACATTTACAGATAAACTGAATCAGATGCTGTTTTGAAATCCATTCTTCTGGCTTCCATCAGGACTATTTGACCAACAGAGAGCTGATGAAAGCAACAGAGGCTCAGAGGCAGGAGGAGGAGGAGGAGAAACGGAAGCAGCTCGCCAAACATAAAGAAAAAGTCATGAAAATGAGGAAAGAGAAGCAGGAGGAAATGTTTAGGTACTGAAAATGACATGCTAACAAAGTTTAAATGTGTCATGTAGGTATAAATGACAGGATTCCCACTAGTGCCAGAAATTAACTTGTAATTCATTTTCAGAAGTGTATTTTTTGGCAGAATTTTTTTATATTTGAGGTATTTTTATTATTTTAAAATTGTGATTTTCTAGACCCCATGGAATTATTTGTTATTTTGGTATTATTTATATATTATAGTATTTATAGATATTTGTAAATATATTTACATTAATGTATTACATAAATTATATATATATATATATTTATTTATTTATTTATTTATTTATTTTACTGTTTGAGGCATTTTTATTATTTTAAAATTGTGCTTTTCTAGACTTTGTAGACCTGGACATGGATTTGTTATTTCAGTCCAATTTATATATTACAGTATTTCTAGATATTTAAAAAATAAATATAAAAATATTTCTAGATATTTTTAAATATATTTTTATATGTTATATTTATATTACTTCACATTATATATATAATGTGATATATATATATATATATATATATATATATATATATATATATATATATATAATATATATATATATATATATATAATTTTGTCATTTTTTTATTTAGCTTCAGTGTTATTTTAGTATCGAGATACTATTTTTTTATTTAATTTGTTTTTACTTTAATATTTTTGTTACTTAACGTTTTAGTAATTTTGTTGCACTTTTTGTCATTTTTAGTATTTTTTTGTATGTCTATATAGTTTTTATTATTTTTTATTTTAATTCTGCTTAAAGTTTTTTTGCTTGTTTGTTTCAGTTTTAGTTTTAATTAACTATAATAACCCTGTTTAGCTTTTATTTATTTTACTCTCAAGGCAACACTTCCATTTTTTATTTAAGTTTATTAAGTTTAAGTTCATCTAATATTTATATTTTATTTCAGATTTATTTAAATTATTGCAAAACAATTTTTAATAGTTTTATTTACCAATAATGATATTGTGGATTTTGTCCTGTACTCAAATATTTAATCAGCTTATTTAATCAGCACTTGTGTCAAAAAAAAAAAAAAAAAACTATCTCAAACATAAATTTCCTAATTCAAAATAATGTTACCTGACATACAAATGGACATTTCTACAACATGCTTATCCATAAATCACATCTAACTGGTATGGTTATGAAAAAGTCATGGAAATTCATAGTGTGGGTGAAGTGTGGGAACCCTAGACAGAAAGAATAATTCTCTTGACTGCTTGCTTTGTCTCAGCCCTGGGCTTGTATTTGCATTTCTTTTTGCTTTAGAGAGCTCCAGAGACACAGAGAGACTATTATACAGAAGCTAGCCGTACAGAAGCAGCAACAAATCAGCAATGAGGAAGAGACCATCGCGAAAGCGGTCGCTGAACGTGAGGCCAAACAGGCCCGAGAACAGCGTGAAAAAGAAGAAAAACATGCAGCCATGTTGAACTCCATCGCCGCACATAGAGAGTCCATGGTAAATGACCTGTTCTTAATTTATGTGACCCTGGACCACAAAACCAGTCATATCAGTATCACGGGTATATTTGTAGCAATAGCCAAAGATACATTGTATGGGTCAGAATGATCGATTTTTCTTTTACGCCAAAAATCATTAGGATATGAAGTAAAGATCATGTTCCATGAAGATATTTTGTACATTTCCTACTGTAAATATATCAAAACTTAATTTTGATTAGTAATATGCATTGCTAAGAACTTCATTTGGACAACTTTAAAGGCGATTTTCTCAATATTTGGATTTTTTGCATCCTCAGATTACAGATTTTCAAATAGCTGTAGGCCATACATCAATGGAAACCTTATTTATTCAATTTTGATTATGTATAAATCTCATTTCCAAAATATTGACCCTTATGACTGGTTTTGTGGTCTGGGGTCACATATTTGTGCAAGCAAATGATTTAACTCTTCTAAAATTTGTCTTGTAATAGATGCATGATTCTGATTTTGAATTAAACTAAAGCAACTACTGACAAGATACCATGTATTACAGTGTTTTAACCACAGTAATGTTGCATTATGACCATCAAATTGTTTATTTATATATATAAAATTTAAAAATACCTATATTGAAATAACATTTTCTTAACCCTATATTAGAGAAAAGAGCAGGAACGAAAGGCAGAGGAAGAGAAACAGAAAGCCCTGGAGATGCTGAATGCAAAGAGAGAAGCTGATAAAATATTCATGGAAAAGCAAGAACTTAAAGCACAAAAAGCTAGAGAAGAAGGAAAAACACTACAGGACATCTATATACAAGAAATGGTGCGTATAGCTCTTAAAGGAACAGTTCACCCAAAAATGAAAACTTGCTAAAAATTTACTCACTGTCAGGACATCCAAGATGTAGATGAGTTTGTTTCTTCATCGAAACAGATGAACAGAAATGTAGCATTGGAACACTTGTTCAACAATGGATCCTCTGCAGTGAATGGGTGCCGTCAGAATGAGAGTCCAAACAGCTGATAAAAACATCACAATAATCCACAAGTAATTCACATGTCTCCAGTTCATCAGTTAACATCTGGTAAAGTAAAAAGCTGCGTGTTTGTAAGAAACAAACCCATAATTATCCATTGCTTCTAACTAAAATACAAGTTGTCTGTCTATAATATTAGTTTCTTAATTAAAAAAGCCTGACTCAGGTGAGAAATATGCACAAATCAAGCACCGTTTACAAGCAAAAAGGGTCCAAAATGGTTCTAAACAAATATGTTGGTGGATTTTGACGTGAGAGGACAAAAGGAGATGGACTTTTTCACTGGATAAAACATTATTATGAATTTTTGGCCAGAAGCGAAGGTTTAAAGTTAAAAAAACATTAATGATCTTTTGTTTCTTACAAGCACACAGCTTTTTGCTTCACAGAATGTTAATTGATGGACTAGAGTGTTGTTATTACTTGTGGATTATTGTGATGTTTTTATCAGCTGTTTGGACTCTCATTCTGATGGCACCCATTCACTACAGAGGACCCACTGGTGAGGAAGTGATGTAAAGCTAAATTTCTCCAAATTTGTTCCAAATTAAAAACATACTATGCATTTTATACTATGCAATTAACTATGATTTGTTTCAAATGCAACATCATATATTTTGTGAAGGCTGAAAAACGTGCAAGGCATCACCGTACGAAAAAAGATGAAAAGGACTTTGTGGTGAGGAACACCGCTCTCATCGTTGAGGAAGAAAACCAGTTTCAGAATTATGCCAAGCAGGTCATCGAAACAGCCGGGAAGGCAGGGAGAAACACCTACCCACTCATGAAGGCTGCCAGAGAGGGCATCGGAGGGGGTCTGGGGCCCGTGTTTGGCGGACTTAGACCAAGTTACCTAGTCCATGATGAGTCGGGTGTTCAGATGCCAAGTTATGTGAGCGGCACCACTCAAAACATAAAAGAGCTGAACGAGAACCCTGACATTCAACAGTCCAAGAAAAGACTAGGATTCACCTGGTAACACGTCTAGTTGTTTTAATGACTGTCTCTTACTATTGCAATAATAAAGAAATTGTAATTGCTGCATGTTGATTGACCAAAAATGATTTTCCAAAATAAACAATCTTTTTACACACAATTCGGATGTTTATGTTTGGAATTATTCTGATGTAGGAAAAAACTTGGTTATAAATAACTGTATTATTCCTAGAAACTTAAGTAATAGTTAAAACAGACTAAATTTGAAGTCAAATTAAACTATGATTTCACTTTGGGATGTCTGTATAAAAATATATATATAAAAAATTATATCTAATAATTATTTTACTATTACCTGAAAAGTGTTCAGTTAAAACTAATCTGTGACCCTGGACCACAAAACTAATTGTAAATAGCATAGGTGTATTTGTAGCAATAGCCAACAATAAATCGTATAGGTCAAAATGATCAATTGTACTTTTATGCCAAAAATCATTAGGAAATTAAGTAAAGATAATGTTCCATGAAGATCTTTTGTAAATGTCCTACCATAAATATTTTAAAACTTCGTTTTTGATTAGTAATATAGATTGCTAAGAACTTCATTTGGACAACTTTAAAGGCAATTATATGGTGACAGCGTTGTTATCAACTGTATCCACCTTATTTTCCCCATAAGAGTGTGTGCTACCATTTGAAAATGTAATGTGTCTGGCTTCCTGTTTTTTTTCGCTTCCAGCTTTTTGCAGTTATACAAAACCGCTTGTTTTGCTGCTTGATATTGCAAACTGGTGTGTCTTATCATATTATTTGAATGTATTATCTTAATTATGAACACAAGGGTTTGTAGTAGAAACAGATATACCGTTTGCTGCACGTTGTTATTCTTTTCTTACAGCCGCTAATAAACCGGAAGTCTCGCAGATACCCCGAAAACGGCTTACTTCCACGTTGAAAAATAAGGTGGTAAATCAATTAAATAAATATATCGTATTTCTATATCAATTAGATTAATCAAAAATAATTTATATATTAGGAATTAAAAACAACTATTTTATTTATTAATTGAAGTATGGATTATAATGATACATTTATATAATAATGATAATGATTTATATATGTAATTACTTACACGTTTATAAATGTATAAATATATATACATATCCCTGTTTTGAAACAGGACGTGACTTTTATTTTGACAAGCACCGTGACTTTTGGCTGTGCGCTTCATTGTACAGGAAGACAGTAGTAGCGCTAATCGTTACACCCAAGATTTGCCCTTTTCTCTCCACATGGTTGATAAAACATTGTTCTTATATGCACGTTAAGCAGCTGTACATCAAACACAATTGGTAACGCGCACCTGAGGGACTGTAAACTCCTCTGACCACATCTGTCCTCTAACACGTGATCTGCTGCAGCACAGGACACTCGTGCTGTGTGTACATGTGTGTTATGGCATGGCAGTCTGATGAAGGTACTGTGACTCTCTCTTAACCGGGTTTATTTACATCGCACATGATCCTGTCCAACACATCTGCTGCTGTCAGATGGAGCTGACTTTCAGAGTTAAGAACTAACTCTAACTTTAAGTATGTATTTGCTAGTTGACTAGCAGACATGTTAAGGGCATTAGAAAAGAGTCTGATGACAAGTCAGAGTTAAGTTAATTTGTGTTATGGCAGAAGCAAAACTAATAAGCTTTTAACAAAGATTGAGATAATTCGTGGTCGGTCTTAAAACAGATATATACACTACCAGTCAAGTTTCTGAACAGTAAGATTTTGAATGTTTTTAAAGAATTCGCCCCTGCTCACCAAGCCTGCATTTATTTGATCCAAAATACAGTAAAAACAGTACAATTCTGAAATATTTTTACTATTTAAAATAACTGTTTTCTATTTAAATAGATTTTAAAATGTAATTTATTCCTGTGATCAAAGCTGAAATTTCAGCATCATTCAGTATCACATGATCCTTCAGAAGTCATTCTAATAAACTGATTTCTTTGTTCAAGAAACATGTATTATTATTATTATTGTTATTAATATTTAAAACAGTTGAGTACATTTTTTTTTTCAGAATTCTTTGAGATCCAAAGATCAGCATTTATCTGAAATGTATATATTTTTTAATTATACACCTATACTATCACTATACCATTTTTTGGGGAAAGAAATTTGAGAAAAGATTATTTTTATTTAGCAAGGATGCTTTAAATTAATCAAAATTGATTATAAAGTTACAAAAGACTTATATTTCAGATAAATGCTATTCTTCTAAACTTTTTATTCATTAAAGAAACCTGAAAAAATTCTACTCAGCTGTTTTTCACATAATAATAATAATAATAATAATAATAATTGTAATAAATGTTTTTGAGCAGCAAATCAGAATATTAGAATAATTTTTGAAGGATCATGTGACTGGAGTAATGATGCTAAAAATTCAGCTTTGAAATCACAGGAATAATTTATATTTTAAAGTATATTCAAATAAATAAAAAATAAACAGTTATTTTGAAAATTAAAAATATTTATATATAAAAATATATATTGTATGTTATATGCATTTTTCATTTAATAATGCATTTATATAGATATAGATAAGCATAATAATAACAAGTGCATGATTTACATGCATTTCAGAATGTCTTAAATAACATTACTATCTTTTGCTTTAATAACAGCATTCAAGCTGACATGGACAAAACCTGATGATCTGATTCTTGGGTGCGTCTGATCTGTCTGGTATGTGGAGTGTATCCTGACGCCGGCCGTCCTTTGCCATGTTCCGGCTCCGATCGTTTCGGGCATGTTCCCGTAGACTGTTTCACTGTGGGGCCGTCAGCCGTGATCAGGTGCTAGACCAGCTTCAGACGTGCTGTGCTGAAGACCAGGTGTTCGATGTGGTGGGCCGGAACAAGGCCAAGCTGTCCGTAAGCCACGTGAGCTATGCTATTGGACGGCTGTGGAGGCTTCAAAGAGAGCGGCCACACATGCTCAGGACAATCGAGCAGGTCCGGAATCACCCGCAGTTCCTGACGCTTCGAGTTCTGGCTGAAAACAAAATCAGCCTCATGGATGACGCTTCAGTGGTGGACATGCTTTATGTTGTGCTCAGGTACAGAGTGAAAATGTGAAAGTGATGTAAAGCTCTGTTACCAAACCTACCTAGATAGTGTTTTTAGGTATTATAGGTAGGCATCAAGCTGCCTTTTGAGATACCTTGTCTGAGTCCAATTTTAAAGCAGAATTGCATGAATTCTTTGGGAAAAAGCAATGTAATGCATTGCATTGCATTGGAATGAAAAAAAGGTTCTTCTAACATTCCAGAAAAATGGAGAGAAATTAAAATTGATTCTTATTTAAAAAATTGCTTTTTTTGCTCAATATTTGTGCATATTTAGACTGTTGAGTTATTAATTTTTCATCTGTTCAGTCTGTTTTGAATCAGTTTTCTAAACATTCGGTCATGTTTCATTTCAGTGGACAGCTATCTACGTAGGCAGCTCACTAGGTTCTGGAGCAGAGCTAAATATGTTGTAAATATGGTGTTCTGATTAATGTTTGTGGGTAAATTGCCAGTCTTTGATTGCATTTGTCTTGTTTTGCAGGCTTCAGGTCGAACACCATGACTCTCTTGTTCAGCAGCTGGTGACAGAGGCTTGGAACAGACTAGAGAGGTACATGAAAAAATGGCATATAAATACATCCATATGAATATGTATATATGTAAAATATAATTTGCTTAAGCTTACAAATATTCATATAAATTTAAATTGTATAGTATGTGTTATTTTTATACTGAAATATTTGTATTTTATAATAATTAATAACTAAATATGCAGTATATATATATGTATATATATATATATATACATATATATATATGTGTGTATATATATATATATATATATATATATATATATATATATATATATATACATATATATAATTGCACAAAATGTACAAAAATAAGATTTATTTGTGCAAAGTATGCTTATATATAAATAACACAAAACATTACGAAATATTTTATTATAAAATATGCATATATAATATATATATATATATATATATATATATATATATATATATATATATATGCACAAAATGTACAATAAATTATATTTATGTAAAATATGCTTATAAATAACAGAAAAAAATAGAAAAATATTTTAGTGTATAAAAATGCATAAATATGCATATATATATATATATATATACACAATAAATATACTTGCAGAAAATGACTGATAAATTTTCTACAAAAAGTTACAAAAGGCTTATATTTCAGATAAATGCTATCGTCTGAACTTATTCATTGAAGAAACGTAAAAAAATTCTACTCAGCTGTTTTTAACATAATAATAATAAATGTTTTTTGAGCAGCAAATCAGAATATTAGAATGATTTTTGAAGGATCATGTGACTGGAGTAATGATGCTAAAAATTCAGCTTTGAAATCACAGGAATAATTTATATAATATACAATAAATAATATTTATGCCAAATATGCTTATAAGTAGCAGAAAAATGCACATATATATACACACAAACAATATAATACACAAAATGTACAATAACAGAAAAATGACAAAATATCTTATTATAAAATATGCATAAATACAAACACACAATATACAATATAATATACAATAAATAATATTTATTTATGCAAAATATGCTTATAAATAACAGAAAAAGTTACACAATATTTCATGAATATGCATAAATATGCACATATACACACACATACATACATATAAACACATTCATTGTTCATTTTGTATTGTACACAAATTGTACAGTAAATAAATATAAAATATTTAAAATACAATGTTGTAGTTATATATTCTAAGTAAATATGTAATTAATTTGAGATCACAGACTTTCCTTATGTCATTTGCAGTGCCTTTTCACCTGGAATTCTGCTGATAAACATGATTATTTAAAAACATAACATGCCTATAAATGCCCTATGAAAGTGAAATGAAATATATGTGTGTTCATCTAAGTAAAGCTTTCTTTGCTTTAGATTCCAGATGGCAACACTTTCAAAGTTTGCAGTTTGTCTGAGTGACCAGTTTCTGCAGCAGAGCCCGCTGATGGGTCAGATTACGCAAATAGTGAGTGAA
This sequence comes from Cirrhinus mrigala, assembly GCA_036247105.1. Lineage (NCBI taxonomy): Eukaryota > Metazoa > Chordata > Actinopteri > Cypriniformes > Cyprinidae > Cirrhinus > Cirrhinus mrigala. The sequence continues at coordinate 30,921,317 of CM070015.1, forward strand.
AGACTGGACTCGATTCAAGACGCCAGGTGTGTATTTTTTAACCATCATGCACATTAAAGATATAATACACCCAAAGACACAAATATATTTATTCGTATCTTCTTCACAGAGTGCTCACACCCTTGATGAATAGTATTTTTGCCCTGGTGTCGCCACAACTTCGGGATGAACTGTTTAAAAAAGCGGACTCCCTTTTAGACAAAATGAACCCGTTGCACTTCAACAACCCCAGAAGGGTCGTGCAGTTCATCAGGAACGTCAAAGAGATTCACCGTCCCCTCCTGGAGAAATGCAACCAGCTTCTCCTACAGAACGTCCCCCGGATGGACGTAGAGCACATCAGCATCATTCTGGGACTGTATCACTCGATGCAGTACAATAACTGTGATTTCCGGCTGGCTGTGAGACAGAGACTCTTGGAGCTGGTGGACACAAGCACTGATCCTGCCACTTTCACCAAACTATTTGCTTCTTTAGGACCAATAACGGCACAAGATGTCAGAGAGGGGTGAGCAAGGGAAAGTATCCCTTATTCTTTTAACCCTCTAATTCTTTTAATACTAAAATTACTAAAACTAAAGCTGGAAAAAATGTAGAAATATTTAAAAAAAAAATTAAATGACAAAATTTCTGATGGAGAAACAAATTCATGTACATCTTAGATTAACTGAGAGTGTGTTCATTTTCAGCAGCTTTTCATTTTTTTTTTATGGAATATTCCTTTAAATTTTTTGACAATTTTATGTCGTTTTATCATTTTTTTTACATTTCTACTTAGCTTTATTTTCTTTAATCTATACTTTTAGTAATTTTTGTATTCCAACTGAAACAAAAATTATTCATTTTGCCTTTTTTTTTTTCATTTAAATTGATTCCTTGGTACTTGTATGGTAAAGTTCAACAGTGAGTGTATTTATAATTTTCTCTATAGATTTCAAGTAAAAATGTTTTAAGCGATGAACCAGACAAAACAGCTCGGAGAAGAATCACAGCATTATGATTTGATTTGTTTTATTGGTCTTGCAGGTTAGAGAGTACTGCGCTGCTATTGGCAGAGGAGCTGAATCCCCATCAGGCTTTAGGTGTAGTGGAGACAATGGAGGAAATGCAATGCAGAAACCTTCAGTTGATAAACAAGTAGGACAAGTACATAACATGCATAACATTCACATGTCAGAACCTTGCAGACAAATAACTATCAGAGCTAGGGGTTGGTGGCATGGCTAAAATCTTATGTTACTGTAGTTGACTACAACTCATTACTTTTCAAAAACTTTTTTGAAAAGTAATGAGGTTAATTACTTTTTTTTTTAAGCAATTAATACTTTTTTGTTCATCAAGGATTCATTTAATTGATCAAAAGTGACAGTAATGACATTTACAAAGTTGTAAAACATTTTATGTCAAATAAATACTGTTCTTTTAAACTTTCTGTTTTTAAAAAAAAAAAAAAAACAACCTGAAAAAAAAAAAATAATAATAATAATAAAATTGATAATAATAAGAGATATTTTTTGAGCATCAAATCAAAGTATCAAAAAGGCATCGAAGTATATTAGAATGATTTCTGAAGCATCATGTGACACTGAAGACTTGAGTAATGATGCTGAAAATTCAGCTTTGATCACAGGAATAAATTACATTTTAAAATTAATTTTAAGAGAAAACAGTTATTTTAAATTCTAATAATATTTCACTATATTACTGTATTTTGATCAAATAAATATGGAGAGTCTTTTTATTTTATTACTATTTTTTTTTTAATAAAATTACTGACCCCACATATTTGAACAGTATATATACACTCAGTCAGAACATTCAAAAGTTTTTGAACAGTAAGATTTTAAATGTGTTTAAAGAAGTCTCTTCTGCTCACTAAGCCTGCATTTGTTTGATCCAAAGTACAACAAATTTTGAAATATTTTTGCTATTTAAATGACCCGTTTTCTATTTCAATATATTTTAAAATGTCATTTATTCCTGTGATTTCAAAGCTGATTTTTTTTAGCATCAGAAGCCATTTTTGAGCATTTTGCTGCTCAAAAAACATTTATTATTATTATTATTATTATTATTTTTATTATTATTATTATGTTGAAAATAGCTGAGTACAATTTTTTTCAGGTTTCTTTGATGAATAAAAAGTTTATCTGAAATAGAAATCTTTTTTTTTTAATATTATTTATTGCCCATATCTTCCCTTTTGAGAAAAAAAAAAATAATTTCTATCATGTGTTGATGTTGATCTTTGGCTCTTTCTATTGATCTAAGAATCCTGAAAAAAAAGTACTCAACTGTTTTAAATATTGATGATAATAATAATAATAATAATAATAAATGTTTCTTGAACCGCAGATCAGAATATTAGAATGAAGGTTCATGATGATGCTAAAAATTCAGATTTTGAATTACTGGAATAAATTATGTTTTAAAATATATTCAAATAGAAGACAGTTATTTTAAATAGTAAAAATATTTCAAGATTTTTCTGTTTTGATGTACTTTGGATCAAATAAATGCAGACTTGGTGAGCAGAAGAGACTTCTTTAAAAAACATTAAAAATCAAAAACTTGTGATTGGTAGTGTATATACTTATTTTTCCTGACAATTTGTTTTTATTTTAATAGTAATATGTTAATATTCAGTATTGCATATTTGGGAATAATCCAGTAAATTTAATTTATCACAATTTATTTTTTTCTTTTTTTATATTAATTATTCTTACATTATATAACGCTTAAACCAAAGGACTTTAAAATCTGATTTGATTGGATTACATCAAATATGTCTACTGAGGTAAAAATAGCTGATAACATACTTCTACCAACACATGGTTTATATCTTCATATCATCCAACCTGTATCAAATCTCAGATAAATTTAATTGACTAGAAACAGGAGAGAAGATCTTACCATGTCTTTTTTGACAGGATGGCAGCAGTACTCTTAAAGAATCTGGAGACATACAGGGCAGTGGAAATCGCTCGGATCACTCAGTCTCTCATCCTGCTGCACTGCCAGAATCCCGACATCTTCTCCAGACTGAAAGCCAGACTGCTGCAGTAAGTGCTTCCTAACTCTGAAACGTTTTTAACTTCAATCTCAGAGTTAGGGCTGGGCGATAAAATGATAACGATAATTATCGCGCGATATGAATTTCCTCGATAAACGATAACAAGAGTTTGATAAATGTTCTAATGTTTATAGGCGGAACAAAAAAGCGCTAGTCAAAGCGCGCCACTCGAACCGTTTATCCGCTCGGATCAAAGTTCAAACAGCGCTACGGCGCGAATTTACTAGAATAGGTGAATTTAAGTGATTCAGATTAAATTCAGTGAAGAACACAAATAACTCGGTTTGTAGCCACATTAAACAGCGCTGAAATACAAGAGAAACGCTGTGCGCAACAAAACGTTCAGAAGGCTTTTTAATCTACAAAGCGCCATCATTTACCATAGATTTACCGTAGTAGCACTAACTGCACAGTGGTATTGTGTTAGAAATGTGAGTATATTTGTGTCGAATTTTATTATATTATTAATGTAGACATGTATTAAATGTATTGAAGGAGGAGTAATGAAATATAATTACAGTGTATTTTGTGATTAAGCTATAGCATTTATGCATTTATACTAAATGTATTTAGACTACTGTTTTTCATACAAATACCAAGGAACCATATTACATTTTTACCATGGTATTGAGGTACTGTATTTGTGGCTTTAACTGTTATTATCTTTATCTATGAATGACACTATGGAAGAGCAATGGTTAATTTAAAAAGAAAAAAAACACTCAAACAGTCAGAATAATAAAATTTCACCATATAAAATGAAGTTGCTACAATTTTTACAGATATTACTGACTTTGATAATGAACATAAATCTACATTTGCATCCTAACTCAAGCTACAATGTGTATTGTGTATACAAATGTGTATTTCTAAGAGACAAAATTTTTTTTTATTATTATTAATATTATTAACATTAAAACACAAACAAATATTACTCATTGAAACATGCAGAAATAAGAAATTATTTTTTTGTATTAGTTTGTTTATTTTGTCAAGGAAAAATGATTGGAAAAAGTGTGGAGAATTCAAAAAACATCAAGTGTTTGTCAGGTTCTGACCATAAAGAATATTTTAAAGCCACCGTCTGGTTTTTACAACGTCCACATTGTACCAAAAATCTGCCTTTAAACTTGAAAGAAATAAAAAAAAAAAGGACATTGATTGTGATAATTATCGATATCAACTGATATGAAAAAAAATATATATTGTGATAATTTTTTGGCTATATCGCCCAGCCCTACTCAGACTCTTATAATTAAAAAGAATGTAATGTAAGAATGTAAAATTATGATGTTATTTACTCACCCTTGTGTCATTCTGAATCTGTATGGTGTTTTTTTTTTTTTTTTTTTACACTACCTTTTGAAAGTTTGGGGTTGGGAAGATTTTGTTTTTTTATGCTCACCAAGGATGCATTTATTTAGATACAGTAATGACAGTAATATTGTAAAATATTATTATAATAAAATAACTGTTTTCTATGGGAATATATTTTAAAATATAATTATTCCTCTGATGGAAAGCTGAATTTTCAGCATAATTTCTCCAGTCTTCAGTGTCACATGATCCTTCAGAAATCATTCTAATATGCTGATTTGCTGCTCAAGAAAATTTTAACACTTTAACACAATTGTTTTTAATAATTGTTCTCATAGTTACCTGCAGCGCAGTGTGTATCCGTACGAGGTGACCATGCTAACCAGGGTTCTGTCCATGCTTCCTTCTCCCCGTCCTGATGAGGCCGTCCTTTCCCGTATAAACGCTGTAATCCTGCAGTGCAACCTTAATGACCTCAATACTTATGCCACGGTCGTCGCCAAATGGATTCGCAACGATCCCTCGTACCGGCACAACACCTCCAGCAAGTACGTTCGCCTGCTCCAGACACTGAACCGCTGCGGTCGTGAGCGGCTGCACAGCTTCGAGAGTCTGGACGTGCTGCTGGAGGAAGTGAAGTGTTTGTCGGGGGAGTGGTTTGATGAGATGCTGCTGGAAGAGTCTATGGTCACCATGCAGAAACTGACTGACCAGATATCCTGGATTAACGTACATGAGCTGGGCGTTTATCTGACCAGGACTAACTACTTCTGTGCCGCGCTGATGGACCGTATCGCTAGTGTGACTGTTGAAAATATAGACAAGGTGGGAGTCAACTTAAATGTTGTTTGAATGCATTTTGTTTTGTATTATGTTTATTTTTAATGTAAGGTTAATTGGTAAGACTTTACGATAAAGTTTATTAGTTAACATGAACTAAGAATGAACAATACTTCTACAGCATTTATTAATCTTAGTTAATTTCAGCATTTACTAATGCATTATTAAACATTGCATTAGTTAATGCACTGTGAAATAACATGAACAATGAACGACTGTATTTTTATCAACTAACATTAAGACTAACATAAAGATTAATAAATAGTGTAATAAATGTATTGTTTATTGTTCATTCATGTTAGTTAATACATTAACTAATGTTAACAAATTACATCTTATTGTAAAGTGGTACCGGTTAACTTATATAAGGTTAATTTTATGTTTTTATAATGTAATTTCAGTAGTATCTATATACTTTAATATTTGAATTATCCTTTATTTTTATATATTTTTTAGTCATTTTATGTAATTTTCCAATTTTTTTGAAATTATATTTTGTTATATAATTTATATAAATAAAAATGATAATTATATTTAATTTATTATTATATATAGTTAATTTATTTTATTTCGGTTTTAGTAATTTTACTTATTTCAGTTAGTAGAATTATTTTTTTTTATATAATGTTAATTATTGTTACATAAGATACATTTAATGTATATAAAGTTAATAATTTATGTTAGGTTAGTTACATTTTGTTTTTATAATGCTATTTTAATATTATTTATATACTGTTAGTATTTATTATTATTTTGCATTTGATTTTATTTTTATTATTTTCTTTATAATTTCAGCTTAAGTTTTAGTTGTGAGCTTTTGCCATTTTTTTTTTTTTTTTTTTTTTAGTTATTGTTTTTTCTATTTAGCCTAATGTTTATTTCAGTTTTAGTTTTAGTAATTTACTTCAGCTTAAACTTGTTTCAGTTAGTTGCCAAAACAACACTTCTAATTTTCATTTTTTAAGGTTTTTGTCTAATGTTTATATTTCGTTTCACAGCTTTCATTTATGAAAATTTATTTTTAATCGATTTAATTTTGGTTAACAGTAACAACACTGGTCACAGTGTAAGTATTATTCAAATTTTGGTGCTAAAATTGATTTTTCTTTACACAAAAAAGTTTGTGTATAACATTTAATATTTAATTGTAATATTTAATATAGTTGTGTATAATAATTTTTGAAAGAAGTTTCTCATGCTCACCAAGGATATATTTCTTTGATCAAAAAATACAGTAAAACTGTAATATGCTGAAATATTATTACAATTTAAAATGACTGTTTGATTATATTTAAAAATGTAATTTATTCCTGTGATGCAAAGCTGAATTTTCAGCATCATTACTCCAGTTTTCAGTGTCACATGATTTTTTAGAAATAATTCTAATTTGCCGATTTGCTGCTCAAGAAATTTTTTGGATTATTATCAATTTACAAAATTCATCTCCACCTGTTATTAACTAAATTTGCATGTTTGTCTCTTCCAAACAGATTCATTACTCTGCAACATATTCCACTTTGCTGCCTTTCGCTGTGCTAAATTATGACCCACCAAAAGCAGAGGAGTTTTTTGATGTGTGCATTCGACATTTCACTCCATATATTAGTAAGATTTTTACACTGTACATTTCTAAAAGTTTCCAGTCTTCCATGATTTAGTTAAACTGTAATCTGTTTTTGCTGATTGAAACAGGTTCCTTTGACCCTCACCTGCTGGTTCTCTTGGCTTACGCACTGGCCTTGGCTGATTATTTCCCTGAGGAGGTGGTCAGAGAGATCTTCAACGTAGACTTTCTTGCAAAGTTGGATGCCCATCTGGAGAGTATGTCCTGTTTTGAGATTATACAGTATAACTTCATTATATGAGATTATGTTTAACTTGAGGGTCTGAAAGACACATTTGAAACTTAAAGAAAACGTTCACCCCAAATTTATTCACTCTCAGGCCATCCAAGATATAGATTTTTTAGAGTTTGTTTCTTCATCATAACAGATTTGCAGAAATGTAGCATTTGTAGCAATTGTTCACCAATAGATCCTAAGCAGTGAATGGGTGCCGTCAGAATGAGAGTCCAAACACCAAAAACATCACAATAATCCACAAGTAATCCACACCACTCCAGTCCATCAGTTAACATCTTGTGAAGTGAAAAGCTGCATGTTTGTAATAAATCCATCAAGACGTTTTAACTTCAAACTGTTGCTTCCATCAAAAATACATGATAAAAGTCTATAATCAATAATTACGCTTCCTCCAGTGAAAAAGTTGTCTTGTCTGAATCAGGAGAGAAATATGCACAGATTAAGCACCTTTACAAGTGACAACAGCCCAAAATAGTTATAAATAGATAAGTTTCTTACAAGCACGCAGCTTTTCACCTCATCAGATGTTAACTGATGGACTGGACTGGAGTGGTGTGGATTACTTATGGATTATTGTGATGTTTTTATCAGCTGTTCAGTAATACAAAAAAATCTCTGCAATTCTTAATGTCATCAATCAACTGGGGAAGTATGGTAATATTTATTAGTCCTTTGTTGTTTATTGTTGTGTTCTTTCTCATTGCTGACAGCGTTTCCAGATGCTCTGAACATGCGCATCCGTCTCCGTCTGATGGAGTTAAATCGGGCTGTGTGTCTGGAGTGTCCTGAGTTCCAGGTGCCTTGGTTTCATGAGCGCTACTGTAAACAGCTGCAGAAGAGAGGTCAGCATCATTACTCCAGTCTTCAATGTCACATGATCCTTCAGAAATCATTCTAGCAAGCTGATTTGCTGCTCAAGAAACGGTGAAGAAACGTTTAATGTAAGGAATACAATTTTAAATGTAAAAATCTTGTTTTTCACACTGTAGCCAACAGCTCCATTAGTCCAGCTCAGCAGCAGATCCATAAGATGCTCGGGGATGTCCTGGGTGGGATGAACTGTGCCAAAGTAGGAGTGGTGACTCCATACTTCTATACTGTCGGTGAGTTTTGAACCAGCGACGCTGCTAAAATTGACCCTGTTTACTTTTTAAAAACACATTCCCCATTTGCACATACAAAAAATAGACGTCCTTTTCATCACAAATCCCTCTCTTAAATAGCTTGAAGCCATGATTACGGTTTTAAATTTGCATTAGATATATGACAAAATACAGTTTAACAATGAAATGAGATATACACAAAATGTCTGAAATTAATTAATTTATTTGACAACATATTTAGTCAAAATTCACTCAAAAATATGAAATGTGAATTATATATTCCCAGCATTGATGGTAAATATTGTACACGTCTGATAAATGGCCATGCAGGAACAGGCTAAAAATAGTTCTCTTTAGGTCTAACATTGGTTTTAACTGCAATGCAATGGATAATGCAATACATAATGCAATGCAATACAATGCATAATGTAATGCAATACACAGCGCATAATGCAATGCAATGCAATGAATGCATTACCTTGCCAAACAAAAATAAAGACAAGAAATTGCTTTAGGTTTAACATCTGGATTAACATCTGTTAAAAAAAAAAAATATATATATATATATATATATATATATATATATATATATATATATATATATATATATATATATATTCATTATCATATATATATCAATATCATATATGTATTCAATATCATTATATAAATGTATTATTGTATATGTTTGTATTTTTTTGTATCATTTTATTTTATTTAAAAAAATGAAATGTAATGAAACAAGTTTATTTTCATGCTTAAGCATTAACTTTGCATTTTAAGCATTTTACTTGTCATTATGATTTGTTGTTGAGTGCTATGTACCATTAAGTATATTAGAGTTGATTTCATGTACAGTGACCCAGTGTCATATTTTATTGACTAGATACATTCACAGACATATGGTGGTACAGGATGACAGTCTTAGATACAGTACAGCATTGGTGCTTCTGTAGGCAAATGTCAGCTGTGATATTTTTTTGTCATCAGATTTTGAACTTGTCCTGGATCGCCGTCTTCATCCAGTACCGTACAGCGAGTCCAGTCAGCTGCAGATCAATGAGAACGGAAACGTTCACTGGCAGTCTGGATCAGCAGACGGAGAGAGGATGGAGCTGCCGCCCGGAGCTCGCCGGTATGTGTCATGTAACCTGTACATACTCTAATGTGCACAAGAACATGTAAAAAAAACAGATAAAATATGATTCTCTAAATCTGTCTAGGATTGCCTTGGATTTCCTGGACTCCAAATCATTCTGCAAAAACTCCTGGCACATGAAAGGAGAGGCCATTATGAAGAAAAGACATCTAGAAATATTAGGATATCATGTATTACAGGTCAGTAGAAAGATAACGTACAATTCTGACAACAAAAGTGATGTGTTGCTAATAATGCATGTTTCTATGCAGATTCCTCACTATGAATGGAACTCAATGGAGCTTTCCACAGAAGATGCATGGAAAGAATATCTGAGGAAGAAGATATTCTCAGAGTTACCCTGAGACATTATCTTGAAACAACAGACATCAGATTGTTTGCAGACAGTCCAAGCTGCAAAATTAGTACTGCAATCTTATATTAATTGCTCATTTTGTAATAAATTATATTACTTATGTCACTGTTTTCAGTCACAATGAAGAAATGCATAGCTGTTGCTTTTAAAATATGTATTTATTATTATGCATTTTATATAAAAGAGAAAAGAGGGTTGTTACGATGAAAAAAAAAGTAAATTTAATTTTGACATCCATTGTATAAATGTTTTCCTCAACTGCACCACATTTCACAACAGAACATGAAATAAAACCTATGGTCAATTTTATTCTCAAAGTCAACATGAAACAATTTGCTACACATTTTACTTTGGAAAGTTGTTTTAGAGGTGAAGAAGTTGCATTTCATTTTGATTAAAACCTACAAAAACTGGGAATGTGCATTGTATAGTAAATAGTCAGGTTTGATTTCATGTTGACTTTAAATGTTTTTTGTCAATTCTGCTGCTTTAAAACATAGTTGCACTTTATTATTGGACATAATCTATAACAGGTGGTGATGTTTTTAAAGTTTAGGCATCTTAGCTGCATTTAGTCTCATAGAAACGCAGGAGGCGCCGGCAGCATATCGCATCTCTCGTATCATTCCAATCCACTGTTTCTTGTCCTCCTCATACCTGTTTAAAATAAATAAAAAAAAAGTGTTTTTTTTTTTAGAATTTTTTTTTTTTTTTTTTTTTTTTGAACAATGTCTCTTGTGCTCACCAAGGCTGCACTTATGTGATCAAAAATGCAGAAATAATGTGAAATATTATTACTATTTAAAATATATTTTAAAATGTAATTTATTTCTGTGATGCAAAGATGAGTTTTCAACATCATTACTTCAGTCTTCAGCATCACATGAGCCTAGAAATTCTAATATGCTATTTTTTTTTTGGAAACTGTGATATATTCAGATGGACTATTGCTGTGTAAAGCAAAATACTTACTGCCAGATGTCTGTGATTTCTGATGGGACACACTGTTTGTCCTCGTTCTCCTGTACGGCGAAGCCACCCACCGCATACAGGACACCAGCAGCACTGACCAAATTCACAGAACTTCTCTCCTGCACAAACTCAGGGAACGGCTCCCATCTATTGAGAAAAAACAGGGTTTAAACTGATAATCTAATAGTCTTGTAAGTTCAAAGGATAACTACCACAATATCCCAGTTAAGTAAACATAGGGGTGAATTTTAAATAATGTAACTAATTTCCATATTTTTGTTGTTGTTTAACTATTAAGTAATTAAGAAAATTAAACTCTTACTCCCTTTTTATTTCTCTAATCTATATGGTTCAAACCAGACGTATTTTGTGGGGAATTTTGTTTTAACTGGTAATCATTTTACAGGTTTTCTATGTGAACTCAACATTATTTTCAATTTTGTAGCTTGTTAACGAGAGCAAATTCCTTTGTGACATCATGTTTCAAGGAACTGACATTATTTTTGAGGGGAAACATGAACAACATCTCAAATCAAAAAGTGTTATCAATTAGTGATGTCCGGTTCGCGAACGAATCGTTCTTTTGAACCGGTTCTTTCTAGTAAAGCGGTCGAACCAGTTCACTAAATCGAACTGTGTCATTTGTAGCGGTTCGCGTCTTAAGTAAGCAATAATCCACAAATTACATAAATTATTTACTTTTTTTTTGACGTGCCTGACACTCCCTCTGACTCGAAATAAACCAATATTCCAGAGTTATTCGGTTACTCCAACAGTACACTGATTGAACTGCTGTGAAAAGAGAACTGATAATGTTCATTGGATTTGCTTAATTATGTGATGTTCGGTGGTTAAATGTATTACTCATATGATAATGTCTATATTTAAAAAGATAGTTAGAAAAATAAATTTTCAAGGGAACTGTCACTTAGTGGTGCGAGAAACGAAGCTTTTCGAACTTTGAATCAATTTAAACCAGTGATTCAATGATTCACCGTTTCGAAGCTCTCCAAACGCCGCACGCTGGTGACGCCTGCTGGTCAGAGTTGTGTAAGTGCAACGACAACTCACCCCAAACATGCATAAAAACCATGTAAAATCATTTTGACCCTGGTTCATTGGTTTATAGATCGACCATATCGGCGAACCTGAAATTTTGAAACAGTGTTGAAGCCGCGTTTGCCGAAATCACGTGACTTACGCGCTCCGAATACGAATCAGTGGTTCGACACAAATGATTCGCAAAGGTTTCGAAGCTTGACGACTACATTGAATCCTTCAGTCATCACTGGTTAACTTTAACTTTAATTTAGAGTATATTTACACTTAATATATTTTTTAAAATAATATTTATGGTTTTAGGATTAAGTATCAGTTAAAAACTGATATATACATACTTGTTTGTTCCAAAGTCATAGGCTTCACAAGAGCCTAAAAGGCCATCTTCATTGACCCCTCCAACCACAATGATCTTTCCTTTGTGGACGACAGCTCCAAACATGGACCTGGGTGTCTTCATGGCTGCCAGCTCTTTCCATTCGGACTTCTTGTGGTTGTACGCAAACATCTTGTTGATGGTTTTACTGTTCCAGAGATTAAAACAAGCAATGAAGCCTAATCTCAGGCTTTTGTTTTGTATTTAAACTCAAGTTAACTACTTACTTTTCATCCGTCTTTCCTCCTATGCAGTAAACTAATCCGTTTTGTGAGATCACACTGTGACCGTGAATTCTTAAGGGCAGTTTTTTGGTCTCGTGCCACTTCATCTTACTGCGGAAAGCAACAATAGGTGATTAGATGGACTTAAAATTGTTTGGCTTATGTATGTAGCAAAAAATGTAGAAGAAACTTACTCAACATCATAACACAGCACTGAGTCCAGAGACTCGTTGGATTGCAGGTCTTTACCAGCAACTGCAAACAAGAGGTTTTCGAACTCCCCTATGGCGAACAGACACCTGGGCGATGGCATCGGTGGAAGGGCTAACCAGGTTGGAGCATGAGTGTCCAGCTGAAGGAAATGGAACATTTAATATGAATTACAAAAGTAAATTATTTTCCCTGATGATATAGGCCTTCATGCTAGGCCTGATGACCTTTTTGCATGTAAAATCACTTCCTAGAAATTTAAAGTCATACAGTTAAATGAATAGTGCACCCAAAATAATAATAAAAAAAAATCATGTCATTCCAAACTATAGTGAGCAACACAAAAATGGGGGTTTTACCCTTGAAAGTGTTAATCCAGTCATTCTTACCTAAAACCCCTTAAAATAATTACTTAAAAATAAACAATTAAAAATAGAAACTTAGTGCCCAAGGAAACATCATTTTTCTTTTAGCTTCATATTCTAAAATGATTAAAACTGAAATAAAAAGTCATAAAATTTAGTGTATATAGACATATGCTACCAGTCAAAAGTTTCTGAACAGTAAGATTTTCAATGTTTTTTTTTTTTTAAAGAAGTTTCTTCTGCTCACCAAGCCTGCATATATTCGATCCAAAGTACAGCAATAACAGTAAAATTTTGAAACATTTTTGCTATTTAAAATATCTGTTTTTTTTATTTGAATATATTTTAAAATGTAATTTATTCCTGTGATTTCAAAGCTGAGTTTTCAGCATCATTACTCCAGTCTTCAGTGTCACATGATCCTTCAGAAATTATTCTAATATGCTGATATGCTGACATTTATTATTATTATTATTATTATTATTATTATTATTATTATTATTATTATTATCAATATTTAAAACAGTTGAGTACATTTTTTCAGGATCAGCATTTATCTGAATATACATACATATAGTATACCATTCAAAAGCTTGGAGTCAGTAATCTTTTTTTTTTTTTTTTTGGAAAATAAATTATAGAAATGAATACTTCTACTTAACAAGGATGCTTTAAATTGATTAAAAGTGATGATATAGACATTTATAATGTCAAAAAGGATTTCCATTTCAGATAAATGCTGTTCTTCTGAACTTTCTATTCATCAAAGAAAAATTCTACTTAGCTGTTTTCAACATAATAATAACAATAACAACAACAACAACAATAATAATAATAATAATAATAATAATAATAATAATAATAATAATAATAAATACTTTTTGAGCAGCAAATCAGAATATTAGAACGATTTCTAAAGGATCATGTGAAAGAAGTAATTATGCTAAACAGTTAGCTTTGAAATCACATTAATAAATTACAGGTAGTGTACTTTAAACAAAATATATAAAAATGACAAAAACGCAACAACAAAATGTTAGCTAAAATTAAAATGAAATATACACATATATACATACATTTATACAATTTAATAAAATAGAAATATATATCTCATAAATTATATTTTAAAAAAATCAATAAATGTAATACTGTTTAATTATTTTGCACTGTACATTATTAAATTCTGTGCTAAGTGTTTGCATTTACTGGGAAAAATAACATTCCTATTTGCATTTTCTGTGATTAATATGTAAATTTAATAAGGCGGCATGAATATTTAATGAGGCAAGGGGCTGCTAATTTTCTTATTGGTTGCTTGAAAATGCGATTCTTTTTAAAACCACGAGAGAAGAATTTCATAACCAAGGGTTAAAAGCAGTGCTTTCAAAAGTGTTAAAAGTACAATAACACATGGTTAAGTGTAGTATAAAAAAGATGTAATAAGTTCAGAGACAGAATGCTCTTTCGATGCAGAGGGACTGCAGCTGTCAAGCTCCAAAAATGACAAAAACGTACCATAAAATTAGTCCATTATAACTTATGTGGTAAATTCTGGGTTATGGCTTCAACATACTGTTGTGTTATTGTACTTTCATGGAATTTTTTGGAGCAATTCTACTTCATTTTGTGGAAACAGCACGATGCCCTGCGATGTATCTAAATTAGCGTTACATAAAGAAAAGGTATAACAGGTTTGGAACGACATGAAGGTGAGTAAATGATGACAGAATTTTAATTAATTAAATTTCACACAAAAAAAAACGATATCTAACATATAAGCGAGAGCTGCAGGTATGTTCTGCCGCTTTAAAAGCGCGAGCTTTTTAAAGGCGGGTAAATTCTGATTTCCTATCGATGATGAATTTATCGTTCTTCAGCTGAGGAAAAAAACCGTTATGAAAGTGATTTCATCGAAATCGAGGCTCTATGTCGTTATACTTACTCTATGAGAATAGGTAAGACTACACCACAGCTATAAAAAAAATTGTTACAGTTATAAACCTTAGTCTTATATAAAACTTAGTCTAACCTGGTAGAAATAGCACTGCAGTGGTGATTCCTTGTTGTCTTCATCAACAAACAGTCCTCCCAAAACATACAGCAGGTTCTTCTTCGACGTGATGCTAACGTGATTTCGAGGTATCTGCTCTGCTATGGCTGCTAGGAAGCATTCATTTTCATTAGCATCATAGGCCACAGCCGCCGTGTCATTTATCATCAAGATGAGATCCCTGTTGAACATCCCTAGTCGTTTGTTGTTATTGAGAAAGCCAGGCAACACGTTTTCCCCCTCTTCTCCTTCGCCTTTTTCACCCTCTTTACTTTGCGGAAGTTTTCCAGCAAACGCTTCTTTGATGACCTTCAGCTTCTTGGCGAGCTCAGGGTCGGCCTTTATGATATCATCCTTTTCCACCTTCTCCTTGAAGTACTTCTCTGGTAGAAGTCTGAAGCGGATGTGTTCGAAAGCATCTTCCAAAGCTTTCGCCCGGTTCTCCTTGTTCTTCCTGACCCATTTCATCAGGAGTTCAAACACGACCTCTTCTTTTTCCACATTAAGGGCATCGCAGCCGATGATTGCGAACAACTCAGGAGCGTTGAACTCAAGAAAGTCCTCATCCTTGGATAAAGTCTCAAAACGCTCTGCTATGAAGTCCCTAGCGGATATAGCAAGTCTAGGGCAGTTCAAAACCAGTCCCATTCTGAAGATTGCCAAGCAGTTTCCCAAAGAAAGCTTGTTTTGTAGATAGTTGACGCAAACGGTGAACACGGATGGGATTTGGAACCTGTTGGCGACTGCGAAGACTTCTTGGACATTCTCATCAGTGATTTCGATGTCTGCGGAATAGAGATAGTTCACAATCATGTCCATAATGTTGGGATCCACGTCCTCCAGTACTACTTCCTTGCTGGAGTCTTTCTTCTCAACGCCGTCTTCTGTAAAGTACAGCTCTCGGAAATACGGGCTGCACGCAGCCATGATGAGTCTGTGGCAGGGAAGACTCCGATCTCCAACCTTCAGAATGCAATCCACAAACTTGTTCTCCTTAAGAAGTTCCTTCAGACCATCCTGGAGCAGGGTGCTCTGAAAGAGCCTCAGGTCCTCCTTGATAGTCATGGGTTCCATCACAAATTTTGCAGAGGATGCTGTACTTCCTCTTGTCTTGCCGTCTCAGTTGTAAGAGGCTGAAATAACACAGAGCTCCAACACAAACCCCCTGCAATTTAAGTCCGCCCCTCTAAATTTAGACCCCTCATACAGTCAGAAAGAATTCAGGCTGACCAAACGGGAGCACAGTGTCGCATCCAGCAGCTGTCAAAGACTGAAAAAGACAACTGTGAACCTTGGACACACTCAGAGGTCAGGGGTGTTTTGTAAATGAATGTGTTTGGTGCTATGATATTAAAGGATGGAAGGAGTGACGCGTCTGTAAGAATTCAACAGGTGTCTAAGAGTTTTAAATAATCGTAAAGGTGTGTGTCATTACCTCTTTTTTTTCACATGGTGTCATTTGAACGACGCTCAAAAATAGGTTTATAATTCGGTGACTCATTCATGTTGTACTCTGGTTTCTATTTAAAGGAAAAGCTCAGCCAAAAATGAAAATGGTGTCATTATGCACTTTCATGAGCTAGTTATAAAATAGGTTATAATGTGTGTACATTTTTCTAAATTTACTTTTAATTATTTTACACTTTTGTTTCACAGAAAACAGCAGCACGCAAGTTTGGAACAACTTGAGGGTGAGTAAATAATTATTTTTGTGGAGAAGTATTCATTTTAATACACTAAAAGGTCAGTAAACAACAGCTGCTGTCAGGCAGAGAGCAGTTAATCAGCTCTTCTGGTCATTTGTGAAGTAGTTGAGCTCCTCTGGCACATTTTTAAACAGACTTGTCAAACCTAAGCCAACAAACAGTATGTTATCGAAAACCCACTACTGTCAAAACCCCTTCAACAGGTAACCTGAAACGGATTAAACACAAGAAGCCTTTTCCTACATCATGTTCTCTCTTCCTTTTATTACAACACAACAGCAAAATAAGCATGTAAAGCTCTTTACATAACACAAGCTCACAATTTCTAATATACAAATATTATTTAATATTTAATACATATATACACTACCAGTCAAGATTTTTAATGTTTTTTATAGAAGACTTTTCTGCTCACCAAGCCTGCATTTATTTGGTCCAAAGTACAACAAACACAGTAATATTGTGAAATATATATATTTTTTATTTAAAATAACTGCTTTCTATTTGAATATATTTGAAAATGTAATTTATTCCTGTGATCAAAGCTGAATTTTCAGCATCATTACTACAGTCTTCAGTGTCACGTGATTCTTCAGAAGTCATTCTAATATGCTGATTTGCTGTTCAAGAAACATTTATTATTATTATTATCAATATTTAAAACAGCTGAGTACATTTTTTCAGGATTCTTTGATGAATAGAAAGATACAAAGATCTGAATTCATCTGAAATAAAAAGCTTTTGTAACATTATGAAGCTATTATAACATTTTTTTGTGAAAAAAAGTTATAGAAATTAATCGTTTTATTTAGCAAGGATGCTTTAAATTGATCAAAAGTGATGGTAAAGACATTTGTAATGTTACAAAAGATGTCTATTGCAGATAAATGCTTTCTATTTATCAAAGAAAAAAAAAATTCTACTCATCTGTTTTCAACATAATAATAATAATAATAATAATAATAATAAATGTTTCTGAGCAGCAAATTAAACTATTAGAATGATCTCTGAAAGATTGTGTGACTGGAGTTATGATGCTAAAAATTTACCTTTGAAATCATAAGAATAAATTAAAATTTGAAATATATTCAAATAGAAAACAGTTATTTTAAAGAGTACAAATATTTCAAAATTTTACTGTTTTTGCCGTAAATGCAGGCTTGGTGTGCAGAAGAGACTTCTTTAAAAAAACATTATGTACATGTGTACATTCAAATTATACAAAGGTAACATTTCATTTTTTCCAGCGGTTTTTTCCTAACTTACACTTGGTTCACATTTGATTTGTAAACATATGTCATTATCAAATTTCTAAAAATATTCTGAAAATAAATACAATTTGACATTTTTATAATTAAAAAGTCTTTATATTGGATGTAAACAATGCAGTGTCAAAATACCTAATAGTACAGAGCGTTTGAGTGTTTTAACCCATGACTTCCCAGAGTCCCTGTAGTGTAAATCCATCTTTTAATTTCTCTATAGCCAGACCCAGCTCTTCAGAAAACACCGGCTCACGATCATGTTGCTTAAGGAGAGGGAAAAAAAGATGCAAAGTTCGTCAAGATAGATAGACAGACAGACAGACAGACAGATAGATAGATAGATAGATAGATAGATAGATAGATAGATAGATAGATAGATAAATTTTACCTTATTTCCATCTGCAAAATAAGCCTTGAGGTGAAAAAGACAAGAAATACCACATTAGTGATTGTACATGTATAATAAAATCTACTGTACATCTTAAACAAGAGAACATTCCTGATGTCAGAATCATCAGAGCTCTGTGTAAACATTTTTGACACCAGGCAACATAAGTCTGTGTTGATGCGACATTGTGAGTTGTGGCTTAAGCGATCAGCTATTTTCAGCGTGTGAGACGCACACACACACACACACAGAGACTGTGTGGTGAAAGCAGAGCGTCACTATCTCTGAGAGTAGCATATGAGGTAAAACTCACGGTAAAAGCGTCTGTGTGCTCATCTGGCTCAATCTCCACGTCATCAGGTGGCTGTTCTACGGTCAGCTCCTCCAGAGGCTGAGGCTGAGACAGAAAACGTATTTATTTTTACATGTTACTTACCAGCTTTTTGCTTTAAGTGAAGCCACTCTCGGTTTTCAATATTTTCTCTTTCCACTATACATCAAACATCTTATTATAATTACCTTTTCTTCCATCTCATATTCCACACCAAAAATGGGGTTTGCAGAGTACACTTTGTGTAAGGAGTTGATTTCTTTCACTGCATCTTGTAACTTGTCCATTGGATCGATCTTGAATCCCAGCACATATCCTCCTGTCTAAGAGAGAGGAAATCATAAAAAATGTCACTACATTCACTCCTGGGAATTATTTCCACACAGATAACTCTTCAAATTTGGGTTCAGTAAGATCTTTTATTGTTTTTGAAAGAAATCTCTTATGCTCACCAAGGCTGCTTTTATTGAATTAAAAAATACAGGAAATACAGTAATATTGTGAAATATTTTTACAGTTTAAAATAACTGATTTCTATTGTAATATAGTTTAAAATGTAATTTATTCCGGTGATGCAAAGCTGAATTTTCAGCATCATTACTCTAGTCTTCAATGTCACATGATCCTTCAGAAATCATTCTAATATGGTGATTTGCTGCTCAAGAAACTGTCATGCTGACAAAGAACAACATTTATTTAAAATTAACATCTTTTGTAACATTATAAATGTCTTACTGTCACTTTTGGTCCACATAATGTGTCCATACTAAATAATTTATTTTCAAAAATTACCTGGTAGTGCGTAAATGACTATTCTTTTATTCTTCACATAAAAAAAAAAGATAATTAAAAAAAAAAAATGCCTTTAATGAAATTTTAGTCAATAGGTTACATAATATGATTTATGACAAATGTTTTTCTGGTGATCTTGTTTCAAACATACCTGTTGAGAGCTCTCAATCACAAGAGCAAGTCCAAATTTAGAGTCTCTAATCCTTATCGAGCGCTTCAAACAAAATAAGAAAAAGAAAGTACGGTTTTAATAATTACAACTCATTGCTGATGGCTGAGTCTTTTGAAGCAAAAGAAACACTCACAATTTGCAGATAAGGAATGCTGACGTTGAAGCTTTCATTCATGTTGGCATGCCACACTATCCTCACATTAGTAATGAAAAATGTTCCAAGATTACCCTGGAACACAAGGTCACAACAACAGACATTTCTCAGTTAAATTCTTATTAAACAATCAATAATAATAATACTGTAAATCCACTGAATTTACCTGATCACTAGACAGGTTCCAGACTCCATTAATTTTGTCATAAACCTGCTCTTGTGGCAGAAGCCTCAGCTGTTTATTCTGAATAAGAGCTCCTCTTAGCTTCAGATCCCGATACATTTTGGAAGTCTCATAAGCTCTAAAAGAAACACAAATAATTGGTCTGATAACTATTTTTATATACAGTACCTTATTGTATGTAATACTTTATAGGCCTTATGTAAAGACATGCCTTAATATTTATTATTTGAGTCAGCTGAATAAATATAATTAACTAAGTAAATATATTTTGTTGACATTCCAATCATTTCAGCATAATATTTAGTTCTATTTTCTTTCTTTTTTAACTTTATCTTATGCAACATTTCTTATATGCTTTACTACAATAATATTTATTTTATTAAAAGGTTCTCAAAAAGTACATTAATACTAAATTCAACCAGTTATTCAACTCAGAGATGTTCTGTCAGATTATGTGGTGTTTCTGTGTCCCCTTTTTAAATCTAATTTAATTGAATTTAGTTAAATCTAACACATTTTAAATTATTGAAAATTTGTTCAAAATACTTTTAACTCTGCAGAATTTTACAAATATGTGGAATTTATTTTCCTGCAATTCACAGAATATTGTATATAGTGAACTTCAGATCAAAAGGGGTCCAATCGTGTATATAGCATAAGTACCTGTGAACGGCAATGACAGATGTAAACAGTCTTGGACTTCCTGGGACCACATTGGTGAATATGAACTCAAATCTAGTGTTATTAGATTTGGTTAATATGTAAAGTGCTTCAGTCTGACCTCTCAGTTTCTGGAAAAGAAATAAATAGGGAATTTGACATCATCTACATGAGCTATTAAAAATAATTTGATGAAAGCATGAAGCAAGATGACTCACTGAATTTGCTGTCCTCGTGGTGATATTAATAATGCAGTTGTATCCCACAGCTGTTGATAAATAAAAATAAAATAAAAGACAGGATGAGTCAGATAATGATTCATCAGTGACCATATAGAGTGAAAAGGGCTCACTATAAAAGCTTAAACAGAGATTATTGTTGAATATTTCTCAAATACTCACACAAGTTGACTCTTGGCAGCGCCAGTGAATGCCAGATTATCCTCAAATTGGTCACCAGGAGTCTTCCTATACAAAGACAAGATGTCAATTATGACTTAATATACATAAACAAAGGTAACCACAGGTAACAAGGCCGAAATAATACATTTATTCACCTCTATCACCATTATTTCCCTTTGTGTCTTCGATTGAATCCAGGCAGTCGATGAGCGCTTCACCTGGTCTAGTTTTCATCTGCCTTAAGTGAAACATGAAATCACTTGCTTTGGTCTAAGAGGAGACTAAAACACTAAACGGTTCATTTAAAAAAAAAACAGGCACACATAAAAAGGTAACCATATATGTGACCCTGGACCACAAAACCAGTCATAAGTATTAGGGGTGTATTTGTAGCAATAGCCAACAATACACTGTATGGGTCAAAAAAATTTTTATGCCAAAAATCTTTAGGATATGAAAAAAAAGATCATGTTCCAATATGATATTTTGTACATTTTCTACCGTAAATATATCAAAACTTAATTTTTGATTAGTAGTATGCATTGCTAAGAACTTTATTTGGGCAACTTTAAAGGCGATTTTCTCAATATTTAGATTTTTTTGCACCCTCAGATTGCAGATTTTCAAATAGTTGTATCTCAGCTAAATATTGTCTTATCCTAACAAACAGGAAACATCAAGGGAAAGCTTATTAAGTTAGCTTTCAGATGATGTATAAATCTCAATTTCAAAAAACTGACCCTTATGACTGGTTTTGTGGTCACATATTATCTTTCTTAAAATGTAAACTGCGATTTTGTGAAGTAAACTGAAAAGTGGATATTTGTATAAAGCATGTTTTTTTTTTTCCTTTGCATGCATCTTGTAGTTTTAGCAAAACATGTAATCCAAATAAATTGTAAATATATGCCTTATGTTTATTATATCTGTTTTTCATAGCTGTACGTATTTATATTTTATGCGTAATATATAATATATGTTATATATGTATTATATATGTATGTAATATATACTTTTTATATATTATGTATATATATATAAATATATTTTAAATATTACCTACATACAACGATAGTTTAATTCGCATTTTAAATAAGCTTTTATGTTAATAGTTTTAATTTTAATTTAAATTTCAATTGTAGTTTTTTTTAATTATACGTTTCATCTTTATTTGAATTAACACACGTTTTTAATAGTTTAGTTAAAATGTAGTTAATACTACTCCTGATGTTAGTTTATAAACTATCAACCTTATCCGAGAAAATGTTTAAAATCTTTAAAGATGACTTTATCACTTTCATTCATAGACTGACTCAAATGTAAATATATTCAGATATTTGCACTGGGTTTCTAGCGCTTGTGTGATTACAACAAACACGTCCTATGGAAACACTAGCACGTATAATGTAATCTATCGACGTGTAAAATAAATAAAACCTCCTCCTAGTTCACTATTAATGCATCTGGTTTAATAAATAAACGTCATTAGCTTCTGAGCTAGCAGATTAGCCGGAGAACTTACTGCGGAGTGATGTCAAATCTCACGTCTCTGTCCTCCCAGAGTGCGTCTAACACCGACGCCATGATCAGTCCTTACTGTCAGTGGTTTATAAGCGAATTAAACCAAAGGAAAAACGTTTTTCCCTCGATAATATTGACAGAAACTCCGTCGCTGTGTAAGAGGATTTAACGCAGAGCGTCTTCACGTCACCACGGTAACATCAGTGAGTACGGCGCACCGAATGGACAAAACGCGAATATCCAAAAGTAGGTTTATCATGCTTGCTTTATTACTTGTATATTAGTATGTATATGTAACAATAGCTTTCAGGAGCGATGTGTGTTCTATATTAGACTGTCTATGTATCTATCTATCTATCTATCTATCTATCTATGTTTTCTCATTCAATAAGAAGCACAAAGTTAGACATCATTATTAATCAAACATTTTATTCAAGAATTCCACAAAAGAACACCTTCAAAAATATCATTTGAATAAAACAGGCGAAATATTCATGTCTACAATTCAATAACGGCTCTTTTCAGACAATGGCTGGTTTATTAAAAATTGCAAACATTGTTTTGAATAGAAAATTCAGGAAAGCAAAACTATTTTGTCTGAATAACATTACAAAGCTACTGTGACACATGAAAGAATATATACAAAAGTTTTTATTTTTGAAAATCATAACGGAATTTAAATTAAAATCTGGTGACTTTACTACTTGATTTGTTTGTTTATTTGTTTTATTCAAAATGATAATATCCCCATAAAATCCCTAAGACATCATTTATGACGTTTCTGCAACCTACTAAATCTGTCTGTGGCTTTGCTCAAGTCACAAATTGTATATACATTTTAAATAAAACAAAACATATATACAATCAATTCCCAGTGAATAATATTTCTGCATGTCACGAGAGTCACATGTAGAGCAGTGCAGATTCTCAGTGCATACTGAGAAATATAAGAAATGTGTGTTGTGCATATGAATAAATGGCCTTTGAAGCTTCATAAAAACACCTGTGTTTCACTTTAGCACATATTTGCTTTTAAAAATCTTTTTTGACTTATTTAGGGCTCTGCATAAACATTTTCTCCAGATCCTGAGCAATGTTAGGGAACATTTGTATGATATTATAATAAGCTGCTAACGGCTGTGGGCATTTGTCATTGTGGTACACCATCGCCAGCATAAAGTTCATTTATTGGGGTTTAGTGTAGAATGACCAATGTAGATCTTCATCCTGGTTAGCCAGCTACGAAAACAAAGGCAGAAAAAGTCAGTAAAACATGCCAGAAAAATGCAAAGCATGCTGTCACATTTTGAAGTTCAGTATGTGTGATATTATAATGTTCTCAGGAATGTATGCAAAAACTCTCTCTCTCTCTCTCTCTCTCTCTCTCTCTCTCTCTCTCTCTCTCTCTATATATATATATATATATATATATATGTATATACATATTCTCTTCTCTTGTATTAACCTTTCATTCATGTCTGTAGGAGTGAATGAGTGAATAATACCTGTGCTGGTGAGGACACACGTCTTCTTGCATTCTTCTTCTGTCTGGAAGCGGTTATCGTTACCCTGACAGCCTCCGTACCAGAACTGAGCACAAGCATTTGCTTGCTTGTCATAGTACCAGCGAATGACGTAGTCTCTACAGGAGCCCTGACTCAGACTGAGCAAACACCGGGCATCCAGAGGAGCTGATTCTGATGCACCACCAAAGAAGAGAAAGTAATATCACTAAACACTTTCAAAAAATAAAAAAACAACTTTTGTATAATTTTTTTTTATATTATAAAAAAATAATTTGTAATATTTTTCAATATTGTCAATGTTTTATAATAACTTTTGTATTAAAAATATTTTATTATATTTAAAACAATGTAATACTTATTTTATATGATAAAATATATATATATACATATTTAGCCTATTTATAATTTTTTTTATATTATAAAAAAATAATTTGTAATATTTTTCAATATTGTCGGTTTTATAATAACTTTTGTACAAAAATATGATATTATATTTTAATATCATATATTATCATATAATATATTATATATTAAACATATTACATTCTAATACATTTAATATAATATATTACAAAATAATAAGTAATTAAATTTTTCATTATTTGTTTTATAACTTTGTTTAAAAATTATTTAAAAAAACATCATAGTATATTAATTATATAACATTTATAAAATGTATAGTTGTAGTAATAAAATATGTTATTATTTATTATTTTATTTTTATTCTCCTAACTTTTGCTGTATTTTAATTCTTGCATTAAACATGTTCAAAATACTTGGTGACAAAAACTCTGCAACATATTTAATATAATTTTAATATTTTCTATTATAAAATATAATTTTTATATATGTTTTACCCTAACATTTGCTGTATTTTAATTCTTGCATTAAACATTTTCAAAATACTTGGTGACAATAGTTCTTCAACCTATTTAATATAGCTTTATTATTTTCTATTATAAAATATAATTTTATTATAATTTTTTACCCTGTTGGTAATTTTCAGTATTGTCAACATTTATGTTTGTATAAAAATATTATATTATATTATATTATATATTTAGAACTATTTTATCATTTTAAAGTATAAAAATATAATTTGTAGTATTTAATAATTTGTAATATCTAATATTTTCATATATTTCAATATTTTCATTATATTCTACAACAATTAAAAAATACCTTTTATCACTACAGGACGAGGCTTTGCATTCGCATTCACTTCATTCACTGAAGTAGAATGTGTTGACACTGATGAAGATAATGATACTGTTGATGACGAAGAGGAGGAGGATGATGATGATGACGATGTTGTTCCTGGCTGTACAGGTTGGACAGTCTTATTGACAACAGCAATAGTTCCTCCACCTTGAGTTTGTCTCTTTATGTCTAGATCCTCGCCTTCATGGTCATTCTCCACCTGCACAGCAGCAACAAAACAAAATCAGACAGCCTGCTTCAAATCAGTCTTCATTAGTCTAGTGTGCAAAAGAAATTCACAGTGAGTTAGTTGTGTTATTTGACCTGTGCTTTGAGAGGGCCGGGGTTGATGGGGAGAGGTATGCTGTGTCCTCTGCCTCTGGTGTGACTCTGTGATCGGTCCAGTAAAATCTCCTGAAATCTGTTTCCATAAACATTATTCCCATATGAGGAAACGTCCTCTTGGCCGTTACTGTAGCCGTATCCGTTGTTTCCGTTCAAGCCGTTGGTAATCCTATTGAAGTAAAGGGCCCCGTTCTCATCCTCACAGAACTGACTAACCAGTTTAGACTCCAGAGCTGCAGAAGGAGACCAAACACAGAGCAAGATGCAATTAAGTAACATTGAGAATATTGCAATTATTTTCATTAAAAAATGTATTTGGCAGATGAGCACATCATTATATTAAGTATGAGTTATTAAGACTAATTTAGAGAGGTTTAAATGGTGTCTCTGACTGAAGTTCAGTCAGAAAATACATGTAAAATTGGTGAAATTTATTCATTTTAGTGAATCTGTTCAAATTGACCATTTCAATTAACTGATTCAGAACTCAAATATATTCATGAAAGTCTCCGGTGTATTTTTTCCTATGTAGGTATATATTACTATGTATTGTTATATTGGTGTATGTACATAAGAATAGTTAAATATATAAATACAGAAAACATGACTATTGATTATTACAATAATTTGAATTATTATTAAAATTATTAAAATGATTTGAAATAACTTGAGCTGTATTGTAATTATTGTATTAAGCATTTTAAAAATAATTAATAATGCATGTTGCCATTTAATTTAATTTTTAAAGTATACCATAGTATAAAAAAATTAAAATAAAAAAATGTGTATATATATATATATATATATATATATATATATATATATATATATATATAGCATAGTATATTAGTATATCATAGTAAATTAATTATATAAAATTTACATTATATATTTATTAAATAAAACATAAAACGTTATATTATTTTATACTACAAAAATGCCAATAAATACCCTTTCACCTTAGTGTCAGTATTAAATGTCAATATTTATGTTATATTATTATATTATTTTAACTAGGTACATTTTTTTTTTAATTTTGCTGTATTATAATTCTTGCAATAAATATTTTCAAAATACTTGGTGACAAAGGCTGTACAACATATTTAATATAATGATATTATTTGATATCCTTTAAAATAAATTAATTAAATTATTAATTAAATAAATATATATTTTTTAAATGGTAATATTCAGTATTGTCAATTATGTTTGTAGAAAATATATATTATATTATTTAAAACAATTTTATTATTTTATATTACACAAATATATTTTGCAGTAATAAATAATTTGTAATATGATTGATTTATATGATTTTATGATTTTCAGCCTATTGACAATATTCATTGTATTGTCAATAATTGTTTTAATTATTGTATTAAACATTTTCCAAACAATTAACAATAGCTGTTATAAATACATCATATTTAATATAATTGTATATGTTTTATTTAATTTTTAGTATATTTTCTCAGCCAGTTGGTGAAATTCATGATTGTCAAGATTTATGTTTAATGTTTGTAAAAAATATTATATTATATTATATTATATTATATTATTATAAAACAACTGTATTATTTATTATTTTTATAAAAATATATTTTATAAAATATAATAATAATAATAATAATAATAATAATAACAATCTAATATTTTTCAGTGTAGTGGCAATATTCAATATTGTTAATATGTATATTTATAGAAATATATTTTATATTTAATACAATTATTTTATATTATTAAATATTATTTTATATCAAATATAATATTTTATCATATTTTTAGCCTATTAACAGTATACATTGTCAATATTTGTAAAACCTATATAGACACATTTCTGTGTATGTAGGTTAATTTTCTTCCACGCTTACCTGGCAGTGTGTTGTAGTCATCAATGAGGAACATATGTTCACTGTCAGGATCAGAAGCAATGAGGTTGAGCTCCCTCAGAAACTCAGCCTGCGTTGGGTCAGACGTGTTCACGATTCCCAGCGCGTACATCTCAATATTTGCCACTTGAGCCTCACGTACTGCCATATCAAGCTTAACAGGTTCTCTTTTATCTGTCTGTCCATCTGTAATGACGATGGCTACTTTTCTGACCCCGTTCCTGGCGCTGTAAAAGGCCTCTTGTGTGGCTTTGCGGATGGCGGTACCAGTGTAGGTGCCCTCTCCCATGTAAGGCATGTTCCTGATGGCCTTCTTGACATCCTGCTTGGTCATATACCTGGCCAGGTTGAACTCCAGATGGACTTCCAAGCTGTAAAGAACCAGACCGATTCTCGTGGCATTACGGCCCACTGTGACACGGTCCACTAAAGCTGTGACAAAGTCCTTGATGATCTCGAAGTTTTCCGGGCCCACGCTTTCAGAGCTGTCAATCACAAACACCAGCTCCATGGGCCTTTCCTTGCACTTAATACCACATCCTAGAAATACATGCAGTCATATCATGACATACCTGTTATTTCATGATCAAATCATTGTTTAGTCATATTTAAAGTGTAAAACTTACCACAAATCTCCTTAATCAGCTTGATTATGTCTTCTCTCTGAAACATAATTTAAAAAAAGTCTCAATTTGCTAATATTTACAATGCATGTAGTTACGTAGTTTTCCTAAATCTGACTCCTTAATCAGCTTAATTGTCTTCTCTCTGAAGCATCATAAAAAATTAATTAATTTGCTAATATTTACAATATATATCATTGCATACTTTTCCTAAAATTAACTCCTTAATCAGCCTGATTATGTCTTCTCACTGAATAAAACACTTTGATAAAACACTGAAAAATTACTGAATTTGCTAATATTTACAATGCATCTGTTTGCACAGTTTTCCTAAATTAACTGATTATTATTTATAATGCACATGGTTGCATAGTTTTATTAAAATGTACTTATTAATGACCTTGATTATGTCTTTTCTCTGAAAAATCATTGAAAAATGACTGAAATTACCAGTATTTACACTGCACATGAATGCGTAGTTTTCCTAAAATTACCTTATTAATCACCTCGATTTTCTTCTCTTTAAAAAAAATCATTAAAAATGACTCAATTTGCTAATATTTACAAAGACTGCATAGTTGGCCTAAAATTAACTGGATGATGCTTGATAGCTTGATAATGTCTTCTCTCTGAAAAATCACTGAAAAATGACTTAATTTTCCAATATTTACAGTGCATACTGTTCTATAGTTTTCCTAAAATTAACACATTGATTATGCCTTCTGTCTAAAAAAAAAATCATTAAAAAAATGACAATGTACTAATAATTTGCAATGGATATTGTTGCACAGTTTTCAACTCAATTAACTCAATCTACAAGAAGATGCAACTATATTTAATCTTACTGTGAGCCCTTGTTCGCCCTTGATTCCTGGTCTTCCCTAAAGGGAGAGATTAAAAACAGTCATTAAACCAGCTGATGTACAATGTGATTTACAATCCACATTTTAAACTCTGTCTGCTTTTACACAAAAGATGGTTTATAGTGACTAAATGAACTCACAGCTAGTCCTGGAGTCCCTGGGTCACCCATGTCACCTTTTATTCCTTTGAAGCCCCTCTCGCCCTGCAAACCACGATCACCCTACAGGACAGAGAGGTTTACAGATGTATGCATTAAATATCATTCCTGAAGTTGAGTTCGACTGGATTGTTTTGTGGCTACTGTGCCTTTAAGACATCTATGCAAATGCCCTCTTCACATGTAATTTGTGATGTAGCACACTTCTCTTATTCATATGCTGCATTGTGTGTTGTTAGTTTGATCTAAACCATAGTCTCACCTTGGAGCCTGGAAGTCCCTCTCCTGATGGGCCCCTCGGCCCTGTCACTCCAGGAGCCCCTTGATCACCCTGATGAATTTAACAATCATTATGACTCGGTCGCAATGCTATTAAGTTCCATTAGAGATGTGTGGTATTTTTAATATACAGGTGCATGTAATTACATTGAAGGTAGTAGATAGTTAACTTACTTTGGGTCCCTGAATGCCTTCCCCTGGGGGTCCTTGTGGTCCTGGAGGACCTGATCGTCCAATGTTGCCCTGAAACAGCAAGACAGCAGAATTTATTAGCGGTGGAGCAGACTCAATCCCCACAGCAACACAGACAGGCTTCCTGTGCATGCGGTTCAGAGCTCTTGTTCTGGACATGTGGGGCGTTTAGTATCACAGTCTCATTACTGTAGTCAGAGAGATTCATGGGAGAGTTTATATCAGATGACATGAATATCAATCTTACCGGTGGTCCCTGCAGTCCTTCACCAGGTGGTCCTGGCAAACCAGGCAAACCCCTGAATCCAACATCTCCCTGAAATGAAAGTGAAGTTTTAGCAAAAGCACCATTTAAAATGATTCCTTCTGTGCAAGTTTTCATGTTCCCATCATTCATGTTCAACACACTTGTGAGTGCATTGTAATACTTTACTAATACTTTGTATCAAACATAAATGTCTACTGTAGACAAACGAATTGTAGAATGGAAAATTTGATAAAACTGAGGTGTCTCGACACATTTCTGAAAGTCACAAATGACCCTCATACATCATCATAAATACAAGTTTTTGCCAGTTTTAAGTGGTCAACTTCACCTTTGGTCCAGGAACACCAATGCCTTCAGGGCCAGGTTCACCTGGTGGTCCTGGTAAACCAGGCAGACCCTGTATAAAATAAACACACATGCTCAAATACCCAGCCACCTACCTGATTAAGGGAACTATAATAAAAATGGCTTCAAATTGTAAGTGATGCATGGGCATCAGCTTAATCAGCTTGATTGTCTTACCTCTGAATAATCATTAAAAAATGATTTAATTTGCTAACATTTACAATGCATATGGTTGCATAGTTTTCGTAAATTTAACTAATTAATTTTTAAAATGCATACAGTTGCATTGTTTTCTTTAAATTAACACATTTAATCAGCCTGATTATGTCTTCTCTTGTTAAAATAATTAAAATTTACATTCCCCTACCTGATTAAGGGAACTATGATAAAAATGACTTCAAATTGTAAGTGATGCATGGGCATGCAGTGATGTTATGTGGAAATACGGATGTGAACGGTTGCTTACCACTGGACCAGGAAATCCTTCACCTTTAGGCCCAAATGGTCCAGGTGGTCCTGGGTTACCTCGATCACCCTAAATGTGATAAGGAATGAATATCACTTTATTTACACCGGTCAAAAGTTTGGAATAATAAGATTTTTTTCAAATGTTTTGAAATGAGTCTTTGCTCACCAAGGCAGCCTTTTTTGATCAAACATATAGTAAAAACCGTAATATTGTAAAATATTATGAAATTTAATGCACCAAATCAGCATATTAGAATGATTTCTGAAGGATCGTGTAACACTGAAGACTGGAGTAATGATGTTGAAAATTCAGTATCACTGGAATAAATTATATTTTAAAATAGTTTCTGTCAAATAAATGTAGCCTCAGTCAGTATAAAAGACTACTTTCAAAAACATTAAAAATATCCCATTTGTCTATATTAAAATTTGCTGTTTTATGATTAGCATAATCAAAATCTCTCATTATATATACATTTCTTTAAAAAACATTATTCCATTACATTATTCTTAAAATTATTCTACACTTTTAAACAGTAAAAAAAGTTATTTAGAGCTTTTTTTACTCTAAATAGTTTTTTATGTTTTATGTTTTTTGACTGTTTTACAATTAGCAGTCAAATTATTTCAATAAACTTACTTCACAAGTAGGGCTGTCAAATGATTAATCGTGATTAATCGCATACAAAATAAAAGTTTGAGTTTGCCCAAAAAATGCGTGTGTACTGTGTGCAATTATTATGTATATATAAACACATACACGTTAATGTATATATTTAAGAGAAATATGTTTTTTATGTACAAAATATTTTTATTTATATATAATATAAATTATATAAAAATGATAATAAATACATATACTTGTAAATATTTCTTAAGTAAATACAAGAATGTGTTTGTATTTCTAAATACATAATAATTGCACACAGTACACACACATATATTAGGCAAACTCAAACTTTTATTTTGTATGTGATTAATCGATTAATCTTTTGACACCCCTATTCACAAGCATTACAAAACATTAAAAAAGCTATGCTACCAGTCAAACGTTTTTAAACAGTAAGATCGATAATGTTTTTTTAAAGTCTTTTTCTGCTCACCAAGCCTGCATTTATTTGATATAAATTACAGCAAAAACAGTAACATGAAATATTTTTACTAAAGAAATTATATAAATTAATACTTTTATTTATGAAAGCATGATTTAAATTGATCAAAAGTATGATAAAGACATTAATAATGTTACAAAAGATTTCTATTTCAGATAAATGTTGTTCTTCTGAACTTTCTATTCATCAAAGAAACCTGAAAAAATCCTATTATAATAATAATAATAAATGTTTTTTGAGCAGCAAAATCTGAATATTAGAATGGTTTCTGAAGGATCATGTGACTGGAGTAATGATGCTAAAAATTCAGCTTTGAAATCAAAGGAATAAATTACATTTTTAAAATTGTAACATTTCAAACGGTTATTTTGAATAGTAAAAATATTTAAAAATTGTACTGTTTTTGTTGTACTTCAGATCAAATAGATGCAGACTTAGTGAGCAGAAGAGACTTTGGCTGGTAGTGTATATATTTAAAAATCTGAAAAAAATATATATAGTGTATATATTTAAAAAAAAAAAAAATCTTCATTGTTCTACTGGTTAAAAAGTCCCACCCACCTTTGGACCAGGCAAACCATAACCAGTCTCTCCAATCGGTCCGGGAGGACCAGCAGGACCCACATCACCCTGAAGACACGGGGAGATGAGGTCATAGCATTACTTCTCTGTTTTACTGCTAAGTTGGCTATGATGAATGTTGAAATAGAATAGTTCTGATTCATAGTGTTGGCAGTGGGCCATCCACATGAAGACGGCCTGCCAGCCGGTTGGGAGTGGCACAGTTGTAGTAGCTTGGCTTTGTTACCTTTGGTCCTGCAAGAGCTCGTCCAGGTAATCCTGGCATGCCCAGTCTTCCTGGCGTACCTGGCTCCCCCTAAAAAACAAGAGTGTAATGTTCCAGTGATGTAAATGCATTAATTATAAAAGCATGTTTGAAACCACAGGCATTTACTGCACTGCAATGAGCGGTTTTGTAAGCTTGGAGATAAAAAAACAAAAACAAATCAAATCTTCTCACATTTCTAACTTTTTATTTTAATTTAAATATTATTATATTTAGTTCCTCTAGTTATTCTTCATTGTTTTCTTGCTTCCCTATAGAACGCAACAGTTCTGGACATAAACCTCATTCCTTTTCCCCCTACACTCTTTTGTATTGGCAAACATTTAAATATTTATCGGTAAACATACACTACAAAAGTATTAATTTCTTAAAAAAAATACTGATTCCAAACTTACTTACTTATCTTTATTGTCCTTAAAAAGGCAATTCTTTGTGTAGACAGCAGTATACATACACATGCAGCAGCAACTCAACATAATACAACATACATAAAAACATATTTATGATAAATCATTTAAAAACAAACTTATGCTCAATGATTATAAATCAATAGTTTTATTGTAAGAACATTTCTATTTCTAATAAATCATTCATGATGCTTCATAGCATGAGTGGTTAATTACAAAAGACATTCACACTTTTGTATTTTTGTGCCTTTTTCTGATTTTCAAATACTTTCAATCAAAGTTCATAATGCTGCAGTTCTCTGACTTGGTTGCTTTAGTTTACAGCATAGTTATTAAACTCATTATTTAAAACTTTTTGTAATAGAGAAAATACTTCCTGGACCAAGGTTGCACTCTATTTCTTTAGATATCTCACCAAGGGGACACTTGTGCCAAGAGGACCTGGCAACGCTCTGCAAACGTTTGCCTTGGTTTGCCTTGAACTAAAGCAACCAAATTGATTGCTTTAATTCACAGCATAGTTGTTGAACTCATTATTTTAAACTTTTTGTAATGGAGAAAATAATTCCTGAACCAAGGTTGAGCTCTGTTTCTTTAAATATCTCACCTTTGGTCCTGAGGGACACTTATACCGAGAGGACCTGGCAACCCTCTGCAAATGTGGTCTTGGCAAACCAAGGCAAATGGTCTGCACTGAACTAAAGCAACCAAATTGGCTGCTTTAGTTCACAGCATAGTAATTGAACTCGTTATTTACAACTTTTGTAATGGAGAAAATACTTCCTGAACCAAGGTTGAGCTCTGTTTCTTTAGATATCTCACCTTTGGTCCTGGGGACACTTATCCACCTTATTTTTCCCATAAGAGTGGGTGTAGCCATTTGTACATTTTTTTGTGTCTAGCTTCCGGTCTCATCCACTTCCAGCTATATTTAGCGGCACAAAAAGCTGGTTTTACTGCTCGATATTGCAAACTGGTGCGTCTTACCATATTATTTTAATGTATTATCTTAATTATGAACACACTGATTTGTAGTGCAAACTGTTTTACCGTTTACTGCACTTCGATATTATTCTCGTTATTTCCCTATGGCGGATTATGAACCGGACGTCTAACACATTACCAGAAAACAGCTTACTTCCGCATTGAAAAATAAGGTGGATACCGAGGCAACGCTCTGTAAATGTTTGCCTAGGTTTGCCTTGAACTAAAGCAACCAAATTGATTGCTTTAGTTCACAGCGTAGTTATTGAACTCGTTATTTAAAACTTTTGTAATGGAGAAAATACTTCCTGAACCAAGGATGCACTATATTTCTTTAGATATCTCACCTTTGGTCCCAAGGAGACACTAATGCCAAGACGACCTGGCAACACTCTGCAAACGTTTGCCTTGGTCTGCACTGAACTAAAGCAACCAAATTAACTGCTTTAGTTCACAGCGTAGTTATTGAACTCGTTATTTAAAACTTTTGTAATGGAGAAAATACTTCCTGAACCTAGGATGCGCTACATTTCTTTAGATATCTCACCTTTGGTCCTGAGAGACACTTATACCGAGAAGACCTGGCAACCCTGTGCAAATGTATGCTTGGCAAACCATAGCAAATCGTCTGCACTGGACTAAGGCAACCAAATTGGCTGCTTTAGTTCACAGCATAGTAATTGAACTCGTTATTTCAAACTTTTTGTAATGGAGAAAATACTTCAAGAACCAAGATTGCACTCTATTTCTTTAGATATTCTCACCTTTGGTCCCGATGGGCCACTTATGCCAGTAGGACCTGGCAACCCTCGAATGCCACGTTGGCCTTGATCTCCCTATTGAGATTAAAACATAGACTATCAGTCAAAATATACTGTAGGTGATGATACTAAAGCCTTTTTTGACATTCACCAGATGATTACTCATATAGAAAGAAAATCTGAATATGTTGACACATTTTAAGTATTAAAAAGATTAATGATTGAAGTATTGTACCTTCTCTCCTTGAGTGCCAATTCCTGGAGCCCCCTCAGGTCCCCTCAAACCTGCCGCCCCAGGCTCACCCTAATGAAGAGAAACACAAAGCATGTGATATCCAGTTAACTAGCTTATTTGCCTAGAGACATATCTAATCTGGAGAGCACTCAATCACGTTAAAACGACCTCACACCAGACCAGACATCAGAAAGTTTAGTTACCTTTTGTCCTGGAGCTCCGTCCTCCCCAGGAAGTCCAGGTACACCAGCCAGTCCGGATGAACCAGGTTCACCCTGAAGAAATAATAGCAGTACTCAGTTCCACCTTCTAAAGTCTTCATCATGGTCTAAAACTAGCTTCTATTCTAATTGGAATCCTAAATACATTTATGAGCCTACACAAACCTTTGGTCCAGGTTCGCCCTGCCCTCTCTCTCCTGGGGCCCCCATTTCTCCCGGTAAACCTTGTTCTCCCTAGAACAGTGGAAAATAGTTAAAAGATCAAGCTAGAAACAAATTTCCTATTACAGATTGCCATTAATTATAATTTTTACTACCAACCTTAGATCCAGGAAAACCCTCTCCTGGCGGTCCTCTTCCTCCTGGAGGCCCCCTTGGACCCTCAACACCCTGACATTAAGAAATAAATGAGAAATAAATGAGGAAAAGTTTATATATGCATATCCATTCATGCACATTTTCTTAACTCACTGGACCCTGTAAATAAGTCAAGGACGGACACGTCGTATCACCTTTTCTCCCTGAATGCCAAGCCCTGGAGGTCCAATTGGTCCTGGCAAACCTGGAGGCCCAAGCTCACCCTGAAAACACAAAGAAAATGAGTCAGTTTTAGACCGAGTAATACATCCTGAGATTTAATTTATGAGAATAATAATCTGTTTTGAGCATAAGAAGTGACTGGTGTTTTATTCAGTACTATAGGTAAGCAAAACTCATCTTTTCCCACAGTAAGTTGAGCTGTACCGCCCTCACATCTGCTCTTTCTGGCTCTTTGTTACTGTCCAATCAGTCCCCGGTGTTTAAATGGGAACTCAGGACCACTTTACATACTTCATTAAGCCTTTTGTGTGTTGTAGATGGTGTGGTTGTGTGAATCCCATTCATGGGCTGATGTATTTACAGCCCACCTTATCGCCTTTGATTCCAGTGCCCGGCTGTCCTCTCGGTCCCTTTGGCCCCTCCAGACCCCGGTCCCCCTGTAAAACAAAAGAGGCGTCATCAGCCCATAGTCTCTGAAATGCTAAGCCATTCAAATGCATTTACTGCTTGCATGTATTGTTTCTTCGTCTGTGGGATTTAGACACCTGTTTTTCTGACTGGTAATAATAGAGTGCAATCCCGCAATCAGCTTTAATTGTTGTTTATTCAAAGAGTCTCAATTTGTCTGATGGTCGGTTGCACTGATAAGGATTAAATTAGAGCTAATCCAGGATTTGTTGATCTTGGTTTTATTTTAATTTGAGTTGTGTCGCATCAATTCATTTTAAACACTTCAAAGAGTAATTAAAACAAAACCTTCACCTGCAATGGATTTCATTGTTATTTTGTTAATATTTTAAATTGGCTTTTATTTATTTTTTTTTATTTTGTTTTTCGTTTTTTTTTCTTCTTATTTTATTTTGTTATATTTTTTACGTTTTTAGTTTTAGTAGTTTTAGTACTTAATATTTTAAATTAATTTTTATTTTAATCTCATAGTTGAATGTAGAATGTGAAATAAAAAAATAAATATATAAATAAATATTTCTATTTAGAGAAATATTTAACAAATAAATAAACATTTGTTTTTGTTTATTTACTTTTAGTAATTTTAGTACTTAATATTTTAGATTCATTTTTATTTTTTTTATTTTCAGTTTTCATTATAATTTTAAG
Organism: Cirrhinus mrigala; assembly: GCA_036247105.1. Classification (NCBI taxonomy): domain Eukaryota; kingdom Metazoa; phylum Chordata; class Actinopteri; order Cypriniformes; family Cyprinidae; genus Cirrhinus; species Cirrhinus mrigala. The sequence continues at coordinate 30,958,235 of CM070015.1, forward strand.
TTTTAGTAATTTTGTTATTTTGTTTTAATTATGTTATTTTGTTTTTTTTATTTTTTTCACATTTCTATTTAGAATGTGAAATAAAAAAATACATAAAAAATATTTTTTGAGAAATATTTAACAAATAAATGATTTAGTTTTAGTAATTTTAGTATCTAAAGATATTTTCTCATTTGTTTTTTTAAGTTTAAACTTTTTTTAACGTATAATTGTTTTATTTCAGCTTTATTTCAATTACAGAAAACAATTTTTAACAGTTTTAGTTGCCGTTAACAATAATATCGCTTATTATTTCTCACTGTCACATGCATTTATTTTGTTAATGTTAGCATAAAATAAACTGCACATCAAAGAACATTGATAGGAGAAGTCAGCATGGAGGTAAATGCAAATTAATGACAAATGGCTAGATTAAATGTGTTATCATTTTTGCAATAATTCCCTTAATGATTAAGAAATATTATAAAGAGTTATAATAATGTCCACTGTACATTTGATATATCAAGAGCAGTTTTAAAAATTAACTTGAAGTTCAGTTCATTCTTATTTCAAATTGATTCAGAACTTGATTGCATGATCATGAATACTGAATATGATCATAAATCTGAAAAATACTGAGATATAATTTAGCTCAGCTACTGGATACAAATTTTCAAAGAACTGAGGTTCTCTTTGACATGAATCATGTTTCTTTGCTTAATTTTTTTTTTATAATTTGCAATTGCATTTTATGCACAGTTCTGGCTTTGATGTAGATCTAGTTAGACTGCTAACATTAGACAGATTACAAAGAGTCTTCATAGATATCAAAGAAGACAGATCCATTAAATTAAGTCTTGCATCCTCAGGCTGGTAATGCTCAGCTAATTTATCTGTGAACATACAATAATTAATAGCCTTGGGTTCTGAAATGAGGATTTACCAGGGAACTTTGAGCCTCTAATGAGGTATTATAAATATTACAAGTCTTTAATGCATTTGCTTGCTTAGATCTTCTCAGATTGCCTTTGGCTGCTACAAATGCAAAAACTTTATTTGCATCTTTAAAATTGTACTTTTTGTATTTAATGTTACGTGTATGCACCTAGGGTCTGAGAGTAACGCAATTTCAATTTTCTGTATGTCTGGCACATATGGCAAAATTGACAATAAAGTTGACTTTGACTTTGACTTTGACTTTGACTTTGAAATCTCCAGGCAGATTAAAGAGACATTAATGAGAACATGGCGTTTTTGGGCTAAACTTACCTTTGGACCTGGAAAACCCTCTCCCGGTGGTCCTTTCTCACCTTGAACCCCCTGTGGCCCTTGAGGCCCCTGATTTGATGAAGAAATGTGAGGAAAAATGTCATATAGTCAAATCTATGGGTGTAAATTCAGTGTGTATTTCTGAATTTCTGCTTCTGTACTTACAGTTAGACCTGGCTCGCCTATGCCAGGTGGACCTGGAGGACCTGGTCTCCCCTGAAATCCCATATCTCCCTGCAGACGGATCAAAGATGTGAACAATTGAGGAGAAAAAGTAAGAAATATGTATAAAATATGACAAAAATCCTCTAAAGCCTGATATAATGGTCATATAAATAATAGTCAAGGGAAAAATAGCATCTTAAACCAGCCTGAGATTGTTTTCTGGTCTTACATCCCAGCCAAGCTGGTGTTATGATGGTTTAGCTGGTCGCCAAGCTGAAAAATGACCAAAACTCCACTAAACCTAACAGAGTAACTCAGCTTAGGCATTTTTTCCAGCTTTAAAGTCTGATTGTTTGCTGTGATTTTGGAGAATTCAATTGAATTTGCAGTCAAAAAGGTAAATGCGGCTGACCTTTGGTCCAGGAAGCCCAATTCCACTGTCGCCCTGAATTCCTGGTGGGCCAGCGGGTCCACGCTCACCCTGTGATTAATTACACACAAAAACAACAGATTAGATATATCTAATTCATTAAAGGGGTCACTGGATGCAAAATTCACTTTTACATGTTGTTTAAAGATAAATGTGTGTTGGCAGTGTGTGTACACAACCACCTTATAATGACAGAAATCCATCCAGGCTGTTGTTTTACACTACCAAATTTTAAGCAAAGTATGTTATAGACTTTTCATTAAAGGAAAAGTCCACTTCCAAAACAACAATTTACAAATAATTTACTCACCCCCTTGTCATCCAAGATGTTCATGTCTTTCTGTTTTCAGTCGTAAAGAAATGATGGTTTTTGAGGAAAGCATTTCAGGATTTTTCTTCATATAATGGACTTCAATTCATTGTGCCCCCAATTTTGAACTTCCGAAATGTAGTTTAAATGCAGCTGCAAAGGGCTCTAAACGATCCCAGCTGAAGAAGAAGGGTCTTATCTAGCAAAACAATCAGTCATTTTTTTCAAAAAATAAAAATTTGTATACTTTTTATGCACAAAAGCTTGTGTAGCACAGGTTCTGTCATGCGCGTTCATGACGTACTATTGAATCATGTCGAAAGGTCACGCAGAACGTAGGCGGAACTGCAGACCCAGTGTTTACAAAGCGAACGCGCAAAGACTAAGAAAGTGCAAGTAAGTCAAAAGCTGTTTACAAACAAAAAGGTACAATGTGGCGGACGATTCTGAAGTTGTAGGAGAAAATAAGATGGAGTTTCTCGCCAAACTCTACCTTTTTTAGCTGGAGTACACAGACGATGAACTTGATGTGATTCGTAGTAGTGATGGGAAGTTCGGATCATTTACTAACTCGGACCTTTGAGTCTCATTCAGCAAAATGAACGAACCTTTTTTTGAGTCATTTCGTTAATTTAAGCAAAACAGGCATCACGTGACAGCCCCAAAAGATGAATGAACGACTCGAAAAACCCGAAGACTCGAAACAGGTGAACTAATTCCAGTACAGAACCTAATAGGATGTTGCGCATGCACGACTGAACGAATCACTCCCTGAGACGACTTGTTCTTCGTGAGTCACATTAAAGATTCGTTCAAAATGAACAAATCGTTCAAGAACGACCCGTGGACGCGCATCCGAGACCCTGTGCTACACAAGCTTTTGTGCTTAAAAAGTATACAAATTTTTATTTTTCGAATAAAATGACTGATCATTTCACTAGATAAGAGCCTTCTTCCTCGGCTGGGATCGTTTAGAGTCCTTTGAAGCTGCATTTAAACTACATTTCGGAAGTTCAAAATCGGGGGCACAATTGAAGTCCATTATATGAAGAAAAATCCTGAAATGCTATCCTCAAAAACCATAATTTCTTTACGACTGAAGACAGAAAGACATGAACATCTTGGATGACAATGGGGTGAGTAAATTATTTGTAAATTGTTGTTTTGGAAGTGGACTTCTCCTTTAAGACCTTAAAGAATCATATCAACTTGTGGAAATTGAGCATCGGATGACCCCTTTAAACATAACATTCATCATTTCTTAAGGAAGACATTTCTTAATGTGTGAAATCTTATGTAGATTCATATAGGATCTTAAGATGGTTTCTTATAAGAATTTCATTCTTAAGATGGATAATTAGTGAAATCAGGTCTCATTTTGTCATATTTTATTCACTCTTATGTAGTAAAAAAAACTTTCATTTGAAAAATGTTAATCAAACATACTTGTAGCCATTGACTTCCAAGTAATTTTTTTTCAATACTATGGAAGTCAATGGGTACCAGCTACTTTTTACCAACATTCTTCAAAATATCTTCTATTGTGTTAAAGAGAAGAAAGAAATTCATACAGGTTTGGAACAACATAAGAGTAAGTAAACAATGACAAAATTTTCCCTTTAAATTCAAGTTGTCATCTCAAAGAATGTTCTGTGTTCAATATAACTAAAGCAACATAGCTACAATATAACGAAGTAACATGCTGTTGATTATCCCTGAGAACAGTTTCAACTTGTTCCTCAATTTGTAAAAACATTACATAAAATGGTGCTGACAGAATTCCACTTCCACTGAAAACACATGATTGTCAACGAGTTTTCTCTGGAAATCGACAGCAGGCCACAGTTGCTGTCAATAGAGCTGAAGATGAATTTAACCAGGGACATTCATTTTCAGATATGTGACACAGGACCACAAAAACAGTCCTAAGGGTCCATTTTTGGAACCCGATATTTATACATCATCTGAAACCTGAATAAATAAGCGTTCCATTGATGTATGATTTGTCAGGGAAGAAGATACAACTAATTGAAAATCTGGAATTTGAGGGTGAAAAAAAAAAAAAAAAAAGATTTTTTAGAAAATCGCCTTTAAAGTTGTCTAAATGAAATTCTTAGCAAAGCATATTACAAATCAAAAATTAGGTTTTGATATATTTACAGTAGGAAATTTACAAAATATCTTTATGGAACATGATCTTTACTTAATATCTTAATGATTTTTGGCATAAAAGAAAAAAATCGATAATTTTGACCCATACAATGGATTTTTGGTTACTGACTATCACCTCAAAACTACTAAAACTGGTCTTTGACATGTCAGGGAATTAGAGTTGCAGAACCATTACATTTTTTTACAATGCCTGTCCATATTTAGGGTGCACAAGTAGCATTGCACCAACTGTAGAAGTGTTATTATGGATTATGGACTCTATTTTGGCCAACAGTGACAGTTTATAGTTAAATCGTCTCAATTACTGATTTGTTTCTTACAAACACACAGCTTTTCACTTTACAAGACTGATGGACTGGAGTGTTGTGGATTACTTGTGGTTTATTGTGATGTTTTTATCAGCTTTTTGGACTTTCATTCTGACCGCACCCATTCACTGCGGAGGATCCATTGGGGAGAAAGTGATGCAATGCTACATTTCTTCAAATCAGCTCCCATGAAGAAACAAACTCATCTACATCTTGGACGGCCTGAGGGTGAGTACATTTTCAGCTCATTTTTATTTTTGGGTGAATTTTCCTTTCATTTTCAACCAGGATCATATATTCTGTAGATCTATTGTCAATCAAATCTAAACAAGAAGGTCAGTGCAAGCATTCACAAATCTGCTCATTTACAATATCCCCTTACTATGCTGCCTTTCCAAGGGCTGGAAATTCTCTTTGTTCACGTCACCTGCGTGTCTGTGCTTGAATTTATACTTTGCACAGCACAGCTACCATGACAATAATATCAGACCCATAGTCCTTATGCTGACCTAACAAGCACTTTCTAATATCTCACTGCTTAGCTATTAACCTCAGTGAGTCTGGGATTATTATTTAAAATAATAATGACTGTTTATGATTGTGGTATCATCTATTTTGAGATAAATCTGCTTCTAAACAGGAAGTACAAAACAATGAATCTTTCATGACAGTCTGTGACACTAGTTTTGTGAACCCGTGCATGCATGAGGAAGGATCTCTAGTTAGTGAGGACATCTGCAGAGCAGTCTAAACCTTTGAATGCTTCCTGCAGTTAAATTAAACAAGGGGAAACTACTAGCAGAGCAGCAGACCTCTATTAAAGGAAATCCAAAACATGTCAAAACACGTACATCTTCGCCCCCCCTTTTTGAGCACAAATGCAAGACATGCTTATACTAAAATGGTTGCAGTTTGTGAACCGTTTGCACCACAGACATAACCATTATCTCTTCTGAAAGAAGACGCTTAGAAGATTTCAGACATACAGGATTAGTTCAACTAACAATTCAATTTCCTTATTTACTCACCCTCATGTCTTTTTTTTCTATTGGAATCAGTGACAAAGAGATTTCAAAGAATTGCATCTCTTTTCAATACAATAACAATTCATAGTAAATGTCAGTGTAAAAAAGCAGCATTAAAGAGCCATAAAAGTAGTCTATATGACTCATGCTAAGATTCCTGAAGCAATGCAGTAGACAGGGTCATTTTTGACAGGTTTGAAAACAAGGCTGTTGGGGATAAAGGTACTGTGTGTTTAATGTATTATACTGTACATACCAATTGTTCAGGTGATGAAACTTCTTTCTGAAAAGATCCTTCAGTATACACTACCAGTCAAAAGTTTGTGAACAGTAAGGTTTTTTAAAGAAATCTCTTTTGCTCACCAAGCCTGCATTTATTTGATCCAAAATACAGCAAAAGCAGTAATGTTGTGAAATATTTTTACTATTTAAAATAACTGCTTTCTATTTGAACATATTTTAAAATGTAATTTATTTCTGTGATCGAAGCAGAATTTTTAGTATTATTACTCCAATCATTCCAATTTGCTGATTTTCTCAGGATTCTTTGATGAATAGAAAGATCCAAAGTTCAGCATTTATCTGAAATAAAAAGCTAAGATTATACGCCATACCTTCAAAAGCTTGGAGTCAGTATAATTGCTTTGTTTTTGTTTTTTTTGGGTGGGGGGCAAAAAAAAATTCTAGAAATTAATACTTTTATTTGGCAAGGATGCTATAAATTGATCAAAATTGATCATGAAGACAATTATAATGTTATAAAATATTTTTATTTTAGATAAATGCTGTTCTTCTGAACTTTCTATTCATCAAAGAAACCTGAAAAAAATCTTTTATATTTTCAACGTAATTACAAAAATAAATGTTTTTTTGCGCAGCAAATCAGAATATTAGAATGATTTCTGAAGGACTGGAGTAATGATGCTAAAAATTCAGCTTTGAAATCACAGCAATAAATTACATTTTAAAATATATTCAAATAGAAAACAGTTATTTTAAATGGTAAAAATATTTCAAATATTTTTTGCTTTACTTAAGGTTCAAATAAATGCTGGCTTGGTGGGCAGAAGAGACTTCTTTAAAAAACATTAAAAATCTTACTTTTTAAAAACGGTTGACTGGTAGTGTATAAAAACTCATGATAAAACTAGTAAGAAATTCTCAAATGCCTTGTAAAAGGGTGCATAAAATATTTACATAAAAATATATCATATTGTCCTCATCAAGGCCTAAAAACATAATGGAGTGAAATCCAAAAGTCTGTCTTATGCAAGACACTTCTGTCTAAATTCTGCACTTCCTGTTACCTTCGGAGTGCATCATTTAGTCAAAAATGGATATGAATGCAAATTCGTTTAAAAGAAATGTAAATGCATCAGTATGAATAAGAATCATTTTGGCCTAAACATTCTAATGGATTTTATGTATGTAGCAAACAAACAAGCTTCCAGTACAAGGGTTTTCTCATGCACAGTAACATGCCAGATAAGCAATGGGTTCTGGAGTTTTGGGAGACAGTGAATCTTTTCCAGGTGTGCGTGTTAAACATGACGAGCTGAAATTTTCAGGATAATGGTTTGTGATTATAAGCCACAGACCTTTTTTCCCTGTGTGCCTTCTGGTCCGATGTCACCCTGTGGTCCTGGTAAACCCTGCAGCGGAAACATAAAAGGGTATGTTACAGTGTCTAGCATGAACATTTGAGTCTCCAGGGCTGTCTGACATTATCTGTAGACACCAAAGAATTATGCTGCTTTACAATACAGCAAAATGTACATTTAATTATATGTTGGGGGAAATTCAACATGTTTTGTCATTTACCTCCTTTGAAATACACTGAAGCCTGTTTCTGCCACATGATTAAAAAAATAGGTAATTAGTAACTGCAACTTTTTTAGCACTATTCGATATATATTATACATAAACTCACAATTATGAGAAATATAGAGTTTATATATCACAATTCTGAGTTTACTTCTCACAATTCTTTTTTTTTTCTCAGACTTGCAAGAAAAAAGTCTAAATTATGAGATTTAAACTCAGAATGACAAAAAAAAAGAACTGCTGAACTGTGAAATAAAAAGCCGCAATTACCTTTTATTTTTTTTAATCCTGTGTTGGAAACAAGCTTTCATAGAAATAATCTATCAGGTTCAGTTTGAAATGAATGAATGGTAAGCTTTTAAGTACATGAATGATACAAACATCTGTCTCAGGTGATCTAAATACAAGTGGTCAGTGCTAAATACAGGTGTAAATGGCTCCAAAACGTTCTGTGATTGGATCACTCAATTTATTTTTAAACAATTTTCACTCAGAAATTGCTACTACATTTTACAAATCATTTACAAAACTTTTGTTAAAACACTTTAAAAGTTAAAGGCTTTAAACAACAGGTATCACTTTAAAAGAAAAGTATAAATGTATCATTTTTTTTTTACATTTTTGACGTTTAAATATACAGACAGATATTTTTTAAAAAATACGGACAAATAAAAAATTAAACCCACCTGCAGTCCTCGGGACCCTTGAGTACCAACTGGACCCTCAGGACCCTATTAAATGGTACAGTATTTTTTTTTTTAAAAATGAGCATTTAAAACATACACTGTATTACAGTGTTCATTACATGTCTGAAGATTTACACACCCGGTCCCCTTTGATTCCAGGAGTGCCGCATTCTCCTCTTTCACCCTGCAGGCAGTCAGAAAAGATCATAGTCATGGCAATCTGATATTACTGTGTTCTTTAACAGAAATATATTATGAATAGGTGCTGGGATTTAGTACCTTTTCTCCTTTGTAGCCTGGTTTCCCCTTAGAACAAAACAGAAAGATATCATTATTATTATTATAATTAGAAATATTTTATAATAAATATTACACACTATATACCAGGGCAGAAATGAACTTTTCCATTAAGTGGCAATATTGATTTCCAGGGACATTTTTTTTTTTTTTTTAAATTCGTAATCACCTTATTATTATAAAAAACATGCTATGTTGTCTTTAGTGTCAAATACTTACATTTACCCAGTTTCTTTAATCAATATTTTAAACTGTTGTCAATACCAATATACTGTTTAAAATTGTATCTAAATCTTTATATTGTAATAATGATTATTACAGTTTTTCTCAATCGCTTTGACCCTTTTCTCCAGTGCAATATACTTGTTCTCAAAACAGTTAGCACAGCCATCCAAACACAAAATTATCTTAACCCTTTAACTGTCACTCCCTATCTTGAACATAGACATGAAAATGCACTATCCAAAGTTAAATTTTTATAATTCATGAACGAAAACAGTTTGTAATACGATTTTGATGTACAATTTCCATGGTAATGCAATGTCTGATTTTAAAATGGTTTTCAAAGGATGAATTTTGAGATTTTAAGTTTTCAGTTGATATATAATTTCTTAAGATTTCTATTGCGTAATAGGGAAAAAGGCAACGAAGAAAGTCTTTTTGTGACAAAGGTCAGAACTCCTGTTATGATGTAGATTTTTGAGGTGCACTCTTGTCATAAATTAATATATTACTTTTCCTACATAATTTGTAACACAAAAGATTGGCAAAATAAGTATTTAGGAGTCTTAGTCCTTCCCAACGATATATAGCTTGTCATTATTAGATTAGAATTTATTTGTAATATGGTGAAATGAACTTAGGTTTCCAACAGAGCGGACAGTGACAGTTAAAAGGTTAACCAAACAGTTCAGCTTTACTCCAAAATGAAGCACTGCAATTTCTTCCAGTAATGCATTTATTAAAAGTAAATTTTAACATCAAATCTATAGGTGTGTTCTCTATTGATTACAAAACACAGTCAGCTGTAGATGCACAAGTATGCTAATGAAAATACATGTTTACTGAAATTCTTCAACAGGGAGTTTTGTTTTATATATATTGTGCAAATCTAAATGAAATAAAAATTGTTATCCAACACCTGCTATCACCCATAAGAAAAACTAAATGCCCCTTTAAACTTAAAATCTGTTTGTGCCACCTTTAGCAGCAAGAACTGCAAACAAACTTTTCTGATAACTACAGATCAGTCTTTTACAGCATATATGACTTTTTGAAAATACTAATGTTCTAATAGCCCAACACACGTGTGTTTGCTGTATATATGAATTATCCTGAATTATTGATCTTGCTATTCATTTACATCTGGAAGAGAATTTCATTGCATTTTAACTACACTAAATATGTGCAGCACTTGCATCATAGGAGAAAAAATGTAAGAAGTTTGAGTCCATGCTTGATAAGCTCCTGTCTCAACACCTCTACAGGCCTTTTCCTTTGTGGCTGATGGTGTTGATGGTGGTGTTCCATTCCAAATAATCTTGATTGTCCACCTGAATGATCTCAAACTTCAATTTAGAAACATGTTCGGAGTGGACATTTACAGTAAATGACAGAAGTTGTCCCAGGAGGACTAAAAATCTGGATTATCAATAACAATCATAGTACAACACCTTATGCGTTTTTTTAACTGTCTTCTCCCTCTTCTTCTCCTCTCTTTTTTCACATCATCCTCTCTGCTCATCTCTGTACCTGTTACACGCTTCATCTTCTCTCTCATTACACCCCTTTCTCCACCCACTCCACCGTCTAAAGCAATTGTGATAAATGTGTAAACGATTAGGAAAACTGCATTTCCCGTGTTATGTGTCTGATTAACTGAATAGTTATCAGTTTAGGGCCAGTCGAAAATATAGCATGTTCATTTGATAGAATGACAAATGACAGAATTTTGTTTGTTTTGTTTGGATAAATGGCACATAAATGTCTGTGATTTGTGTAAAACCTTTTTTCAGATATTTTAAAGTATTGATTGGTTGGATTAACTATTTTGAAAACATTTTAGAGTTTTGCGCACATTGTTTTGAGAAAATTATTTGCATGATTTGTAATTTGTATGAAATGAATGAAAACATACAGTCTGTTTATTACAATTACAAAGTGTTCAGCTTTGAGAACAGTGACCTAAATTTGGAGAAATGTGTCAAATTGATTGAGAAAAACTGTAATATCGATATAGAGAACAATATAACGCGTTTTTTGTTTCGTTTTGGGCACATTACATTCTGTCTAACTCAAGTTATACAAAAACTCATGTTATCACTGAAGCTATTAGATTGATCATTTATTTACATCGTATCTGCGCTGTGTTGTTTATGATGAGGGAATATGTGTGTGAGTGTGTGCAATCAACAACAGCTCTGGCGTTTGACTAAGCGCCTCTGATTGGCCAATGCATTTATAAGTTCAACAGAAACACATTTGATTGGTTATAAGGCTCAACGTTGCACAAAACAGCGCGTAAACGCAAACTAATGCAATGGGAGTGAATCTAAATGCAATTCCACGAATTCACACTTTTCATTCATTTTCACATTTCATTTTAATCTCGACAGCTGTAATATGTTGTTTAATTGTGCAGGGACTATTTTTGCCAATTTGTTTTGAATTTATGGGGCGTTTTTGTTCATTTTGGTGGCATTTTTGCCACAAGCCCTCATTAATTTCCAACCCTGTTATATATTATTACACAGAAAATATTTGAACCTTTTTTTAAACAAAATTATTTGAAAATGATAAAGTTGTGCAAAACAATTTGATTATTTGTGTATAATATTTGTTTATTTATTTCTTGATGATTATGCCACCAGACATTTGCAGTTCCTTTTTTAAGATTTTCCAAGATTTTTAATCATGGAGCACAATACTTGAAGCTTAAGCAGTGATTTTTTTGTCCCACCCTTCAGCCACTCACCTCTGTACCCTCACGACCAGGAAGTCCACTCAAACCAGGGTCACCCTTACAAGAGCACAAAACAAGTGTTTATCAGAAAGGGTTATAGAATACAGTCTGTCAGTCTTGATTCCTGTACTGCTCAATCTGAGAAAGTGTTTATGATATCTAAAGTAGAAATATGAAATGACAAATACACAATATTAAAACTAGCCGTCAGCTCATCCTCATCACATTTCCCATGTAAATCCACAAAAGCAAGCACACGCCAATGAGAATGACAGATAGATGACAGTAATAAAGACAAAATACTGACCTTTTGGCCCTTTATCCCAGGGGCTCCGTCCTCACCTGGGCGACCCTTCTTTCCCTGCAGGGGAAATAAGAGAAAGTGAGCAGCAATGTCAACTCCACCCAAAATGTTTGCTCAATGAGTGAAAAAATGAATGACCTCAAGTGTCAGATGGGTTTATTAGACCCATAGAACTAACCAATTCAAATTCAGTGCATGCACTTAAATAGATAGTCCACCCCAAAATGAAAACCTGTATGCACTTCTTTCTTCTGTGAAACACAAAAAAAGATATTTTGAAGAACTTTTATTTTAGAGACTTTTAGTTTAGAGACAAAAATACTATATAGGTTAATGGCCCCTGAAACTGGTTAACAACATTCTTCAAAATACCCTCTTCGGTGTTCTTTTTTTTGTGTGCGTGTGTTCAGTTTACACATAACAACAGTTTGGCAAGCAACCTCTATTTTAATATTTAATGATATTTTGAATCATCTTTATTATTATATTTTCCATTGAAAGTATAATAATAAAAGTACTTAAAAGTTTTTATTTCTGTTATATGCCATGGCAACATTTTTTGTTTAATAAAAAAAAAAAAAAATTCCATTTACTATTTAGATTTTATTTTAAAATTTAATTTTATTACAGTTCTTTTTTCCACCAGCGTTTTATGTCAGTGTTATTTTAGCAAAATTTATATACCACTTTAATATTTAATAATATTTTGAATCATCTTTTATTGTTATAATAATATGATATGTATATATATTTTCCATTGTCATTTTAATTTGAGTTTTTTTTTTATCATTTTCACATTTTAGTCATTTTTAATGTATTTCTATTTAGCATTAATTTATTTTTATTTCAGTTGTAATTTTAGTACTGCAGCTTAAAAGTATTTATTTATGTTATTTGCCAAGGCAATAATTTTGATAAATTAAAAAAAAAACAAAAAAAAACTACTATTCAGATTTTATTTTATAATTTCAACTTTATTTCAATTATTGTTATTAGTTTTTCAGTTCATTTTTATAATATTTTCCATTGTCATTTTAATTTTAGTTTTCATAATTTTTAAGTGATTTTATGTGCTTTTGTCATTCATTTTTTTATGTATTTCTATTTAGCATTAATTCATTTTTATTTTATTTTTATTTTTAATACTTCAGCTTAAAATTGTTTTTTTTAAATTTTTAACTTTTTCATCTACTATTTTTACTTTATTTCAATTTGTGTTATTATTATTACTTTTTTCAGTTCAGTTTTTTATGTCAGTGTTATTTTAGCATTATTTATAGACTATTTTATTTTGTAATAATATTTTAAATGATCCTTTATTATTATATTCTCCATTGTCATTTTAATTTTAGTTTTCGTCATTAAGTTTAAGTAATTTTATGTGCTTTTGTCATTTTTATTATTTTTTATGCATTTATATTTAGCATTCATTTATTTTTATTTCAGTTTTATTTTTAGTACCTCAGTTTAACAGTATTTATTTCTGTTATTTGCCATGGGAACAATTTTTTTTCATTTTCAGTTTTAATCTAATATTTAGATTACATTACAACTTTATTTCAATTATTTATTATTACTTTTTTCCAGTTTTATTTTCTAACCTAGCTACTATTTGTAGATAAATTTGTAGATAATTGTTCTCAGAAGTTAGCTAAATCTGAAAAAAAAAAAAAAAAACGCCTGCCAAATATTTTTAAAAATAAGATGTAAAATATCATGTTTTTTAACCAGTTCAAATTAAATGCTTCCGAAGTTTGAGTTTATTATATGAGTTTACCTGGCACCTGGTCAGTGCTAAAGGTGCAGGCCGTAGAATGTTAAACTAATGAGAGTAATTACTGAGGCCTGTAATTTATAGTCATGAGAATGTGTGGAATCCCAGAAAGGTGAAAGCACCTGGATAATGATGGTTAGGCGTTTGTCAATGAATAGCTAACTCTAACATGATCCACACTTCTACACACTACAGGTTAGTCTTAAAAACCATGTTAAAAGAGTAATCAGTTTCATATAATTCATCTCAAATCAGTCTGAACTTCTTCAGTGCAACTATTTCATCAAGTGACACAATGACATGCGTTATGTGTCACAGAAATGCAAGGAAAAAAACTAAAATAACTGCAGTTATAGGGACAAAAATATATGTATTACTAAGGCTATTAACCCATCACTAGCAGGTGTGGCAAAAACGTTAATTTTGGACCCGTAAGTGTTTGAAAGTCAAGGTTTTCAGCCAAAACATGCAATTACATTCTCTTCACTTTCAACAGTCTGAACATGAAGGAGACTTCTTTTGAGGAATCTTATTTTGTGTTTTCCCCAAGGTAGTGCTGAGGGGTCCTGACAAAGACGATAATTATCCTGACTTTTACAAAGCAAAGCACTTATCCAAAATGTCAAAATCATGCCTGTCTCTTCCCACTGTTGACATTCCTCAAAGGAATCCGTACCTCTTAGGAATGGAAAAAAGAGGTGAAAAATGCGCCTGTGGGCTTGTGTGGAAACACTGTCCCACGTTGGAGGAAGTTTGAAGTAAAAATACTTACCGCCGGGCCACTGGGTCCTCTCTCGCCCTTCTCGCAAGCACACTTCGGTGACAGAGGACACTAAATATAGAGAAAAGTGAATCATTTTTCAAATCAGTTCATTCATTTGCTAATCTGAACGAACTGGTTCACTACAGTGAATCAGCCTTCAAGAGTTTGGGAGGATAGTTAGCTGTTTCTCAACATTGCAGTAATGCATATTACCATAAAAGACTTAAAGTATTATTTACTTACCCCATCGTTTGCCAGCTGAGCCTGTGTAGAGATGTAACAACATGAAAATTAGATTCTGTCCAAATTTTAGCTGCTATATTGTAATTGCTGCTCTTTGGCAAGCCTTTCATATGTGCGGTTTGGGAAAACAGTATGAACAGTTAATAATCATGCCATACATTATACAAATCTCCCAGAGCGATCATTTAACATGCCTAGTCTTGCTATACATTGGAATTATATCAAAGTGTTTCTGCACAAATGAGAAAAATGAAACCTGCTTTAAATAACATATCAGTATAACAGCAGGAATGACAACAAAGAGTTATGGAATATATAAACCCAGATGCATGTCAGAAAAGCCACAACAGGGTGTGTTTACTCTAATTATAGTAAATGAAGTGTAGAAAGGCTAATCGTTGGGTGTCAGGGGTCCCAAAACACTAGCAGCGCATAATTATTGTATCTTATGTACGTCCAAATACAGTGTCAAATGTGGTTAGCTGGTCTTATCTGCTTTAAACTGGTTTAACAAGTCTCCCAGCCTGACTTACTGGCAAGTCAAACTCTTAAAACCAACCAATAAGACCAACCTGACCAGAGGAAACCAGGTGAGATCAGCAATCCAGCTTTTAGGCTTGTGTCAGTCGTTAATGTACAACAGTAACTTAAATATATCGATTTCTCGATTAATTTTGATATTCATTTTGAACAATCTTCATATTGTTTTTTTTTTAAATCAGAACATTAACCGTTTACTCTGTCAGCGTTTACGCCAAAATAAGTTAGATTTGCACTCGGAATATGTGCTAAAATGAAATTACCGTGTATAGCATGAAAAATGGCCAGAAAATAACGTTACGTCTTCAGTTGTCACAGCCGTGTGCACGCCATGTTGCAGCGCAGCTCGATTCCAAGAGAATGACTCTTTTGAATCGGTTCTTTGATTCTGAGCGAATCAAAAGCATACAGCGCCACAAATAACTCTTATGAATGGTCTTATTTCTTTAAATGAATCATTCAAAATGGTTCAGACGTTTGAATCAGCCTGAGGGATCATACGAATGAACTCACTGGATCTTTCATCAAGTTACAATAATGTTCAGTGATGGAATATAATAATAATAATAATAATAATAATGTAAAAAGAGATAAAACTAACAGAAATAGTATGTAACAGTCAGCTTCAGAGTTTAATAAAGTGAATTTGAACTGAACTGGCAACATCCTACATTAAGTTCGCCATGCAGTGCAGCCCAATTCCAAGAGAATGACTCTTTTGAATCGGTTCTTTGATTCTTACCGAATCAAAAGCATACAGCGCAACAAATAACTCTTATGAATCGTCTTGTTTCTTTAAATGAGTCATTCAAAATGATTCAGACGTTTGAATCAGCCTGAGGGATCATACGAATGAACTCACTGGATCTTTTATCAAGTTACAATAGTGTTCAGTGATGGAATATAATAATAATAATTATGTAAAAAGAGATAAAACTAACAGAAATAGTATATAACAGTCCACTTCAGAGTTTAATAAAGTGAATTTGAACTGAACTGGCAACATCCCTCATTAAGTTCGCCATGCAGTGCAGCCCAATTGCAAGAGAATAACTCTTTTGAATTGTTTTTTTTTTATTCTTACCGAATCAAAAGCATACAGCACAACAAATAACTCTTATGAACTATCGACTTGTTTCTTTAAATGAGTCATTCAAAATGATTCAGACGTTTGAATCAGTCTGAGGAAACATACGAATGAACTCACTGGACATTTCATCAAGTTACAATAATGTTCAGTGATGGAATATTCTTAGCGAATCAAAAGCATACTGCGCAACCAGACGTTCAAATCAGTCTCGGTTCTGAATCAGTTCTTTGATTCTTAGCGAGTCAAAAGCATACTGCGCAACCAATAACCAGCACAACAAATAACTCTTATGAGTCGACTCGGTTCTTTAAATGAATCATTCAAACTGATTTAGACGTTCAAATCAGTCTGAGGGATCATGACTGTGAAATGAATTGGAACTTTGATTGGAGTGAATGCGACAGACTAGACCGATTCTCGATGACTGTATTTAACCGGTTCCTTCTGATGAATCAAAAACATACAGCGCAACCAATAACCAGCACGAAAAAAAAGAAAAACTCTTGTGAGCCGGTCATTTAATTGAATCAGTCACTGGCGCAACAATGAGTCTTATGAGTCGGCTCAGTTCTTTAAATGAATCATTCAAAAAGATTAAGACGTTTGAATCAGTCTGATGCTTGTTTTTTTTAAATGAATCAAAATCATATAGGGCAACCAACCAAAAAAACACTTGTGAGTTGGTCATTTAAATGAATCGTTCACTAGTGCAACCCGATTCCAAGAGAATAACTCTTTTGAATCGGTTCTTTGATTCCTAGCAAATCAAAGGCATACAGTGCAACAACTAACACTTATGAGTTGACTCAGTTCTTTAAATGAATCATTCAGAAAGATGATTACAATCATGTTCAGTGATGAAATATAAAAATAATAATGTAAAAAGATAAAAGTAACAGAAACAGTATACAACGGTTAGTCACTTTAGGATTTTAAGAACTGAGTCAACATCCTACTTAAGCTGAACTGGAACATTGATTGGAGTGAATGCAACTTACGATTCACAATGACTCTTTTGAACCGGTTTGAATCAAAAACATATAGCCCAACCAATAACCAGCGCAAAAAAAAGCACCTCTTGTGAGTCGGTCCTTTAAATTAATCATTTAAAAAGATTCAGGAGTTGGCTACCATTTGAAACTGACTGTACCCTGCAAAAATCAAGAGACAATCATTTTCAAGTCTATATGTATTATTTATAGCTGTATAGATACCCACACGTGTAAAAAGAGCTTTACTATGTAGTTAGCTATATTCTCTGCTGGAGAAGTGTTAGTAGCCTATAACTTTTACTTATGAACAAGCCCAGACACAATCTGGAGGCCTTTTGAATTTCCTGCGCTTATTTTAGGAAAAAAAATTAGTGGAATTCTGTGGAATGGATTTGAATAGCAATAAATGAAGCTGACTATACAGCTGAAGCTGCAATAATGAGTAGAATTTGAGCAATTCTGTGGGGAATTTTGTGCGGGCCTGTCTATACATACAGTATGAGGACAGAATGAGTGATTGGAGACACAGTACTTACAATCTGAGTTATGACTTTTTCCATGACATTCGTGTCTTGTAGATTATAGAGGAATTTGGAGGCTGGCGTACTGGCCAGGAGTCTCAGGTTTGCCGTGTTGGTCGGGTCATTTGCGCTACGGGTGATGCCAATCGTAAAAACCTTCACTCCCTGGTTCTTTGCGTCAGCCATAGCAGAGAAGATATCAGGGTTTCTGGGATGAAAAGTCCCGTCTGTGAGGAGGAGGGCGATCTTGATGCTTTCCGGGCTCGATTCTTCCACAAATATCTTAGTCATGTTGGTGATGGCGTAGGTGGTGTAAGTGCCGTGGCCGATGTAGGCCATCGGCGCGATGCTGCTCTTGAAATTCTCAGAGCCTTTCCACTGTTTGAGGGTCTGTTCGATAATGACGTGGCTGCTGTACTGAAGCAGGGCCGCTCTCCAGCTGAGTTTACGACCTGTGTCCAAGCGGATGCTCTGGAGGCCTTCTATAATGTCCATAGTGAACTTTTTCTCCTGCTGGTGGTTGTCCTTGGCCGTCTCAGAGCTGTCCAGCAGGAAGGCCAACTCTAGTCCGCAGTCCTCATCCAAGATGGCTGATGCCAGAGCAAGGGGAAAAAAGGGAAAAAGCAGCATTAAAATGATTAGATGCAGTTGGGCAAATTCAGAATTTTATATTCAGAATATTAATATTTAGGATTTTCTTTTTTATTTTGATTGGATAGACAGAATTTTACTGAATTGGAAGAATTTCAACACAGTTAATGAAGGAAATTCATTAGTCTACCATACGTTTGTGACAAAACATAAATGACTATTTTGGAGTAATTATTAATTTATTCCCTGATATGTGGAATATGATTCAACACATTTCTCTGTAGGTTTAATATTTTTATACACAAAATGTTTTCACATTGTTTTCAGATTTATTAAAGTAAATAATAATTAATATATAATATAATTAAAATTAATATATAATATAATTAAAATATTAAGTAAATGAGATATATTACATATATTGAGCAGGTTGGATAAAGTATACTGTAAAATATTTTATAATATACTGAGTAAATTAGATCATTGTGGAAAATTAAAAATGTTATGTTCTATAAATTAAGTTAATTTATTAATTAAAATAATTCATTTTAAAAATAATAGTCATTAAAATAATATGTGTGTATTTCATAAAATATCTAATATTTTGTGTGTATAATAACATACATAATGTATAAAGAAAAAATAAATATTTATTAAATATTGAGTAAATGAGTTGTATTAGATATACTGAGTAAAATAGATAAATTAGATATGTAATATTTTATACAATTTTGAGTAAATGATATGTTAGATATATTTAGTAAATTAGATAAATTTGCTATAAAATATATATTATTGCTGTCAAAATGATGAATCACGATTAATCGCAATTAATGGCATTCAAAATAAAAGTTTGTGTTTACATAAAATATGTGTTTGTACTGTTTTTTTATTATGTATATATAAATACACCCACATACGTGTATATATACAGGAAATATGTATATACATATATGAATGATAATATAAGTCACATATAGATATGAATATGTAAATACTTCTTAAATATATGTATGTAGGTTTTTTTCTATATGCATAATAAATATACACATTACACACATATATTATGTAAACAGACTTTTATTTTGGATGTGATTAATTGTAATTAATCGATTTGACAGCACTAATATATTTTGAACATTTTGAATATATTACATATACTAAGTAAATTAAATATATAATATTTTATAAAATATTGAGTAAATTAGATAATTGTTGGAAATAAACTAATCTGTAAAGTTAAAGTTAATTTATTTAAAAAACCTTTTTACATTCTTTTCAGATTATAAAAATAAATGTAAAAAACAATATTATCAAAATTTATATATAAATATATATTTCATAAAATATTAAATAAATTAGATATATTACATATATTAAGTTGGGTAAAGTATACTATATAGTATTTTTGTAATATATGGAGTAAATTAGATCATTGTGGTAAATTAAAAGTGTTGTATTCTGTTCTATAAATTAAGAGTGAATTTATTAAAATAATTAATAAAATATAATAGTCAATAAAATAATATTTTTGTGTTTCTGGAAATATCTAATATTTTGTGTGTATGATCATACATTTTGAACATGCATAATGTATAAAGAAAAAATAAATGTTTATTAAATATTAAGTAAATTAGTTATATTCGATATACTGAGTAAATTAATATAAATTAGATATGATATTTTATAAAATTTTGAGTAAATTATGTTATATTTAGTAAATTAGCTATATAATTTAGTGCTGTCAAATCGATTAATCGTGATTAATCGCATTGAAAAT
The DNA here is from genome assembly GCA_036247105.1 of Cirrhinus mrigala. Lineage (NCBI taxonomy): Eukaryota > Metazoa > Chordata > Actinopteri > Cypriniformes > Cyprinidae > Cirrhinus > Cirrhinus mrigala. Next base: position 30,978,260 of record CM070015.1, read on the forward strand.
AAGTGAATGTGTTGTTACTGTTTATGTAGTATGTATTCACCCACATACATGTATATATTTAGGAAATATACTGTATGTAATATATATTTATATATAATATCAATTATATATATATATATATATACTCACACACACATAATAAACATAGTACAAAGACATTTTACGTAAATACAAACTTTTATTTTAAATGTGATTAATCGCGATTAATTGATTTGACATTAATATATTTCGAATTTTGAATATAATACATTTACTAAGTTACTGATATACTGAGTGTATATATATCTATATATATATATATATATATATATATATATATATATATATATATATATATATATATATATATATATATATATACACATACACACACACACACACACAAATATTTGATAAAATTTTGAGTAAATTAGATAATTGCTGGAAATTAACTCATCTGTAAGTTAATTTATTGATTTCATTTATTGAATAAAAGTTTAAAGTACTGCTAGCAAAATTAAAAACAATTAAATTATTAAATTATATTAAACAATTAAATTAAATTATAATTATTTTTCATACTTCATTAAATTTCAATTCTGCTTCCTATTTAACCTCAGTTCAATTCTGTTCTCAACAGTGCCCAGCCCTGCCATCTATCTGGCTATTTATCTGTCTACATTTCTTTTAAAAGTATACATTATTCCAGAATTTTTCAGAAAATATCAATACTGTCTTAATCCTTTAAGTCTCCTAATGATCCTTTTTGGACTAAAGTAGCAATGCAATCTGTCATCTGATCTTACTTTCAACACAGCAGCTCATCAGTCTTCATGTCACCGGTGACAAGACATGGCCTACCGGGTCTTATACAGATTTGAATAAATCATGTTCATGTTAGGAGAACTGAATGCCTCAGGGCTCCAAAATCACTATCCAGACACGTCCTCCTCCTAGACGGTCTTTAAATATGCCTAGTATGTCCTAACATGACATTGCATGTTTTAAGGCATAAAACTAGCTTTATGTTTCTTAGACAGCATGAGATGCACTGATGGTGACCCATGAGTTTATAGCTCATACAGTAACAAATATCCTCATTAGGTTTCAAAAACAACCACATTTAGGGTTTAAAGTCAACAAATGCATTTGCAACTCATTTTAGCTTCATAACCTGACACAACCGAGTGAAACAGGACATGCATGTAGGAGGAGACTTGATTTTATGCATTGGCAATTGATTGGATCATGGAAGTTGAGTAAGAGGGTTTTAAAAACTAAAAAATACCTACAATAGACCATCTATTAATTTACGTGCATGCATGCATACTGTCACACACTAACAAAGAGACGCCTTACCTTGACCATTATGTTTCTGTCCTCTAGTCTTAACTCTTGCTGGCCCAGTTTTTTCCTCATAGAAATCTTGAGCCCAAACGCTCAGCAAACCAAAACACAACAGAGACCAGCTCAATGTGTGAGCCATGACTGCCACTCCTGCAAAAATCATAATATATTAGTATATTATTAGAGATTTGAAAAGAACACGTGCAGATCACATTTCACCCCAAAATCAAGATGTTGCATGATTAATTGTGTGATTTTCTTTACTTTAACACATTACAAAACCATTTATTATAGTGCACATTTAAGAAAATGGAGGAAGCAATGCTTAAATGTCATGAATGCAATGCAAAAAACTTTTTTTCTCATTTTCTTAATGCAAAACACATCATCTTTCTCTGCAAGATCACATTCATTGCCCAAATCTTTGCATGAAGCCAAATGAGCTTATTTTAAGGCCATTGATTGTATATATAAATTTGCCAAGTGGAAAATGTCCTCAAAATATTATACAATATAATATAACATAATAATTTTCATTAGTATGAAAAAAAGTGGAAAAAATACATAGAATTTTTTTTAAAAAGTATTTACAGAACATAAAAGTATTTGTTGCATTATTTAACTGTGATTTCCTACATTACAAAACATTTATAATAATGCAAATGTAAAAAATAAGCTTATTTTAAGGCCATTGATTGTATATATAAATTGGACAAGTGGAACATGTCCTCAAAATATTGTATAATAATATAATAACCTTCATTAATGTGAAAAAATGTGGAAAAGAACACTGAAATTAAAAAAAAAAAAGGTATTTACAGAACATGAAAGTATTTTTTGCATTATTTTACTGTGATTTCCCTTACTTTCATGCATAACAAAACATTTATAATAATGTACATTTTAAAAAATGCTTAAATGGCATGAAAATAATGTCACATGCAATACAAAAATATATTTTTTTTCATGCAAAACACTTTTTCTTGTTTTATTGTGAATTAATGCATTTTTTCTCAAATATGAAATATTCAATAAACAATAAACCATTAACATTTCTAAGGGCACACGAAAAAAAAATCACACTGATATAATTTTTTTTGCACAAACCTGCTTGGCATTTACTGTACATTATGGTAGTGCATTACCTTCCCTATAGACTTTATTACCCAACTAAAATGCAAGCTCAAAGACAGCAATAAAAATAAAAAAAAAAAAAACATATTTTTATTAGATGTTGAAAAGTGACTCACCTTTGGCAGCAAAGCCTCTTGCCACAAGCGAGCAGCGCAGGTGTGCAGCTCAGCGTTCCTCAGGTGACGTGTGAGGAGAGAAGCAGATTCTGAAGTGAAGTGCGCTTCTGCCTGAGTCAACAGAAGTAGATGGCGTCCTCAGGCTGCGTCTATGACTGTCACGGCCCATTTCCCACCCACTTTTAAGGAGAGGAGGACCCACCGACCTCTTTAGTAGTATTGTATATCTCCCCTCAAGACTGCAGAGAGAGTGAAGCGAAAAGCCTAGTGCAGTAAGCACTATAGATGTGCCTCATGTGCCGTTTCCAGTTATTTCTTTTATGTGTTTGAACTGCACTTAAAATTTCCTTGCATTTGAACTACAAAGTTTTAACATACACACTACCAGTCAAAAGTTTTTGGACAGTAAGATTTTTAATGTTTCTTCTGCTCACCAAGCCTGCATTTATTTGATCCCAAGTACAGCAACAACAGTAAAATTCTGATATATTTTTACTATTTAAAATAACTATTTTCTATTTGAATACATTTTAAAATGTAATTTATTCCTGTGATTTCAAAGCTGAATTTTTAGCATCAATACTCCAGTCACATGATCCTTCAGAAATCATTCTAATATTCTGATTTGCTGCTCAAAAAACAAAAAACAAAAAAAAAAAGAAAGAAAAAGATTTCAGATAAATGCTGATCTTTGGATCTTTCTATTCATCACAGAATCCTGAAAAAAATGTACTCAACTGTTTTAAATATTGATAATAATAATATATAATACAATATAATATAATATAATAATAAATGTTTCTTGAGCAGCAAATCAGCATATTAGAATGATTTCTGAAGGATCATGCGATCCTCAGCAATTATGCTGAAAATTTAGCTTGGATCACAGGAATAAATTACAATTTAAAATATATTCAAATAGAAAACAGTTATTTTAAATTGTAAAAATATTTCACAGTTTTACTGTTTTTGCTGTATTTTGGATCAAATAAATGCAGGCTTGGTGAGCAGAAGAGATTCTTTAAAAACATTAAAAATCTTACTGTTCAAAAACGTTTGACTGGTATTGTATATTGCTTATTCCACTGCTTTTAAGCATTTTTTTTTTAACTGAATAAATGTATTTTTTTCACAATTAACAGATTTATGCTGATTTTAAGCAATTTTGATGAATGCACTTTGAAAATATGATCATTTAAATAAAATCAAAGATGCAACTTGTTAATGAACTATGCCATGATTTTTTGGAGCGTAGAAATCTTATCAATTTTATTTGACTGACAAATATGCATCACATTAATTTTATTAGTTAATGGTAAAACTGTGTAATCCATATGGATGGATATTTTAAATGCAGTTCAAATATATACATAAATGTTAAATTTGAGCCTAAATGTTATATTAAGTTCATCAAAAGGCATTATTGATGCACAAAGGAACATTCTGTCATCCAAATCACTGTTTTTCATGAAACTGAAGTGGTGAACTTCTAACACAAAGCTATAGCATGACTTCAGAAGTCTAAATATGGATTACTTTTGTCATTTTGTGCTGCTTTTTGGGCCCAAATAGTTCATCATGAACTGCCATTGTGAAGTGAATTTGTAAAGATATGTGGATGTACAGATACTGACAGAACTATTCTGCTGATCTACTACTCCTGGGCTTTTATGCCACAAGACAGAGTTAAGATATACGAGACCAGGCAAACAAAGGGGAATATGGGTGGAGTTAGTTTTACAAGTCTTTAGTCTTTCTTCAGACATTCCACAGGATGCTACGGTGGTTGTCATAGTGATCAGAGGGCCTGACCTCATCTAGTCTTTTCTTTAGCATTGTCTCGTCCCTCTGTCCTGGTCATCAGGGTGTTGCACTGGCCTAAAATACGACCACAATGTGAAGCGAAATCGTCCCTGCAATTCTGAAAGAAATACTGAGGTGTTTCCACAAAAATCTGGTATATACACTACCGTTCAAAAGTTTGAGGTCAATCGGATTTTTAAAGAAGTCTATTTTGTTCACCAAGGCTGCATTTATTTGATTAAAAATAGAGTGAAAATAGTAATATTGTGATATGTTATTACAATTTAAAATAGCTGTTTTATATGTGAATATATTTTAAAATGTAATTTATTTCTGTGATGCAAAGCTGAATTTTCAGCATCACTCCAGTCTTCAGGCTCACATGATCCATCAGAAATTATTCTAATATGCTGATTTGCTGCTCAAGAAACATAACATAAATTTAAATAAATTTAAAAAGAACAGCATTTATTTGCAATCAAATGATTTGTAGCATTATAAATGTCTTTCTTGCCACTTTTATGTAATGTGTAATCAGTGTAATGTGTCTTTACTGGATAAAAGTATTAAAAGTATTTCTTTCAAAAATAAAAAATAAAAAATTCATGGCTTCAAGCACTATGTGATTAAAGACTAACAAATTAGAAACAGATGTTCACTAAATAGTCACATATACTGTTAATAGTAATGAAAATAAACTAAAATAGCAGAATGGCAACAAAACAGAAAAGAGGAATGTTTCCGCAGTTCATATATTTGGGGCATTTTTAGCACTTTTGGTGGCATTTCACCCCCAAGTCCCGGTTAGTTTCTGACCCGGGTGTGAGCGTATGCGACCTGTGACCCAAGTGCAAGTATGGTACATGTGTTTGCATGTCCAGAAGCCGAGGCTCTTTTCTTCAGCTGTGCTGTGGGTGACAGGGATTTCAGTTTCAGACTCCGCAGGCTATGACTGACACTCTGGAATGCTTTGTTTCTGCAAAAGCACATTTTACCCTCTCAATACCACCTATAAACCATAACTAAGGATTATGGTACCGGAAAATGAATGTATAAGAAATCAGAAATAAAATCTCTTTAAAATCTCAACAGTAACAAGATTAAATGGAGAGCAGAAGTTTCTTTCTTCTCAGATGTTCTCCTATGAAAAGACCCCTTTAATCTAGCCAGTGTTAGTTTTGACAGTTTTGGTCAATTTTTGCCTTTTGGCAGAAATATTCTTTAAATGTAGTCAATATTCCATCAGTTTTACTTGACTAAAATGGCATCTGTTTTTAGTCAATGTAAATAACATATTCCAAACTAACAAGGAACATTCTTAGAATGTTGGCAAGATTCTCTCAAAACAAACGTTCTTCCAGTAACAGTAATAGAATGTTAGTGTGTGTTAGCACACACACAGAAAAATGATTTACACATTGTTTATAGAATGTTATTTTTCTGAAACATTTGGATGTTTGTCTAACATTTCTAAACTTCTTTCAGAATGTTCAGAGAACATTCAAAGGCAACGTTCCCATAATGTTTGCAAAATGATCAAATGGATGATTTCCTGTGCATATCCATACAAAAGATAATGTTTGAAACGTTTAATTAAAAACCACTAAACACAAATTAACAATAACCACACACTGTTGTAATAATGTTGTGAATCTTTATGCTTTAGTTGTTCACTGTCCGTGTTTAGTGCATCATTATGGAAAGAGCGTATTCACAGCATAACAAACATTTTCTTGTTATAATGAACAAAAGTCAAAATGAAGTAAATCTACAATTATAAATGCCCGTTTCCGCCACTGAAAAAAAAAATGTAATTGCCATTTTTTTTATCTCACAATTCTCAGAAATAAAGTCAGAATTACAAGATATAAAATCTTAATTCTGAGAAATAAAGTCATAATTATGAGATATACACTCGCAATTCTGAAAAAGTCACAATTGTGAGAAATAAAGTCAAAATCGCAAGACATAAACTCACAATTTTGAGAAAAAAAAGTCACAATTCTGATAAATAAAGTCAGAATTGCAAGAGATACAGTCTTAATTGTGAGAAATAAAGTCAGAATTATGAGACATAAACTCAGAATTCTGAGATATAAAGTTGCAATTCAAATGAATAAAGTCCAATTTCTAAGAAATAAATGAAAAATTGGCAGACATAAACTCACAATTTTGCGATATAAATTCACAACTCTATAAAATTGTCAGAATTGCGGGATATAAAGTTGAAATTCTGAGGAAGTCAAAATTTTGAGAAATAAACTCAAGATATAAACTCACAATTCTGACTTTTTTCCTCAGAATTGCTTATATCTTCCAATTCTGACTTTTGTAACATGCAATTGCGAGTTTTTTTTTTTTTTTTTTTTGTCTTTTTCCCCTTCAAAATTGTTTATATCTCACAATTTTGAATTGCAAGTTTTTATCTAATGTTTAAATTTACTAATAAAACCTCTCAAATGTAAGGCCAAACAATCCTCTAATCCTAAAGGACTGAGGCAATCCTAAAGGTGCAGCTCAGCAACAAATTATGCATTTCTCTTAGAAGAATGACTAAATCAAGTAAAGGCATGCAGCAGTGCTCAGTAACTTCTTTGCTCTTTCCATTGTCTGAAATCCCAGCTGTGGTAGGATTGAACAGCGACACACTGGAATGGTGTTTCTGTAATAATAAGCATCAAAGGTGAGAAAACAACCCAGCGATTGGTCAGGTGAGAGTCTGGGCGAAAGTGCAGCTGCTGGGGCGTGGCTTTGGCTGTGGGCGGAGCCAGAAGACATTTGTGGTGGGAGTTTACCAGACTCCAGAGATGCAAGTTCAGGCAGCTGTCATTTTGAGAGGTGGTCTGGCGTCATCACGTTTCAGTTTGCAATTCAAGCTCCATTATCCAACTTATTTTTCAACGTGGAAGTAAGCTGTTTTTTGTGAATGTGTGAGATGTCCGTATTAGCCGCTATAGATTAAATAAATAGAATAACAAAGTGCAGTAAATGGTAAAACTGTGCACTACAAATCAATGTGTTTATGATTACGAAACAATAAAAAAATAAAATGATAAAAAGTAACAATTTGCAATATCAAGCAGCATAACGGATGTTTTTATACAGCTAAAATAACCGGAAGCAACTGACAGTGGAAGCTTTGCACATTCCAGTTATGTTCACGTTATGTCAGAAATGGAATTACTATAATTATGAGTTTCCGACTAGTAAAAAGTGTCACATCTTTGTCAGACTCATAATTACAAGTTGGAAACTCGGAAATAGTGGCAGTTTGAACAATTAAAGGAGGAAACAAGGACAGAAATGGAAAGAAGTCTAGAATTTGGAAATGGAAAAAAGTCATAATTACCAGTTTATATATCACAATTCTGACTTTATAACTCAAAATTGTGCGTTTACTGGTATATCTAGTCATAATTGTGAGACATAAACTCGCAATTCTGACTTCATTTCTCAGGATTGCCAGTTTATTTCTCACAATTCTGACCTTTTTTCAGGATTGTGATTGAAACTCGTCAGAATTGCGAGATATAAACTGGCAATTCTAAGAAAAAAAGTCAATTGCGAGTTTATATACCATTTCCCAGGTTTGCGTGTTTATATCTTGCAATTATGCGTTTTTTCTCAGAATTGCAAGTTTATATCACAGTTCTGAGAAAAAACTCATAATTGCAAGACATAAACTCGCAATTCTGAGAAAAAAGTCAGAATTGCGAGTTTATGTCACGCAATTCTACTATAATTTCTCAGGATTGCTAGTTTATATTTTACAACTCTGACTTCATTTCTCAGGATTGCCAGTTTATATCTCACAATTCTAACTTTTTCTCAGAATTTTGATATAAACTCACAATGCTGAGAAAAAAGTAATAATTGCAAGTTTATATCACAGTTCTGAGAAAAAACTCATAATTGCAAGATATAAACTCGCAATTCTGAGAAAAAAAGTCAGAATTACGAGTTTATATCATGTAATTCTAATATAATTTCTCAGGATTGCCAGTTTATATCTCGCAATTCTAACTTTTTCTCAGAATTGTGATATAAACTTACAATTCTGAGAAAAAAAGTCATAATTGCAAGTTTATTTCACGCAATTCTGTCTTGATTTCTCAGGATTGCCAGTTTATATCTCACAACTCTGACTTTATAACTCACAATTGCGCATCAACCAGCATATCTCACAATTCTTACAAAAAAGTCAAAATTGCGAGTTTGTATCACGTAGTTCTGAGAAAAAAATTAATAAGCTCACAATTGTGATGCAAAAAAGTCAGAATTCTGAGATAAAAAGTCGCTATTACCTTTTTAAAAAATGTTTTATTCAGTAGCGGAAACGGGCTTCTGTAAGTTACTCTTTATTATTATTGCACCATGAAACATTATTGTAGCTTTATTTATTCATTTTTGTAAAATCAGTTCTCATAAAGGGCATTGCAGCACCATTTTCTGTCTTTTTCCTCTTTTACCAATACTTTGGCATGAACCATCCTTGAGGCATTGTTGTGACTTTTCTTTTGATTTTGGATGAAAATATGACCTGGACACACCTATCAGCTTAAACCAGCCTGGTTTGCTGGTCTCACACTCCAACTAAGCCAGAGAAGTGCTTGCAAAACCAACCATCAGACCAATTAAGATTTGCCATACACTGCAAAAAAAGGCTTGTCTTATTTAGTATTTGTGTCTTGTTTCTAGTCAAAATATCAAAAAATTCTTAAATCAAGACGCATTTACTAGATAAGCAAAATAACATTAGCTATTTAGTCTTGTTTTAAGCAAAATTAGTAGGGCTGTCAAATGATTAATCACGATTAATCGCATACAAAATAAAAGTTTGAGTTTGCCTAATAAATGTGTGTGTGCTGTGTGCGATTATTAAGTATATATAAATACAAACACATTTAGGTACATATGTAAGAAATATTTACAAGTATATGTATTTATTATAATTTTATATCATTTATATTATATATAAATACAAATATTTTTTACATAGATAACATATTTCTCTTAAATATATACATTTATTCGTGTGTATTTATATATACATAATAATTACACACAGTACACATGCATATATTAGGCAAACTCAAACTTTTATTTTGTATGTGATTAATCTCGAATAATCGTTTGACAGCCCTAAAAATTTACTTAATTTAGTTTTTTCCCCCTGGAAACAAGTAAAATGATCTGCCAGCGAGGTAAGTAAAATATTTCTAAAACAAGAGTATTTTACTTACCCCACTGGCAGATAATTTTAGTAATTTTAAGCAAAATGAACTAATTTTTTTTTTTTTTTACCCCTGGAAACAAGACAAAATATCTAATGTTGTTTTGCTTATCTAGTAAATGCATCTTAATTTAAGAATTTTTAGATATTTTGACTACAGACAAGACAAAAATGCTAAGTAAGACAAACCTTTTTTTGCAGTGTACAATTAATGTTCTTGCCATTCACTGTTGGAGAAACAAACAATTACAACAAACTTTTCATTTTGTTTTTATTTATACTTGAAATGCTTTACATATCATCTAAAATAAATGATCTTAACAGTCAAGTCCTCTCTACATCAGTGTGTTTGCAAAGAATCACAACATAGAAAAAACAAAAGAGGTCACAGAAACAGTCATTCACACCATTCCAGTGATTCCCATATAAGGCAATTCCCATATTCGCAGCACTTCTGAGGAAAAAGATTGTCATGGCAATGGGGTAATGAACCGCTGACCAGGTCAAATGCAATCAAAGGGCAGGTGCACTGGTCAGTTACGGTGCGGACGCAAACTTGCCTCAACTCGATGAGATGCATGAAATGGCGACACAGACAACGGCGACGTGCAGTTACGAGAACACAAAGGAATCCAGCATCTTGACCGCAACCTCACAGTCATTAAAAACTCACACAGATGATATAAGGACTAACATACCTAACCTTAAAGGTTAAAGATCTGAGCTAGTTCTCGGGTTCACACCCTAGAAGGACCATCGTTTCTGAAGAAGAAAAGGCTCTGCTACATGACTACATATCGTTGATTTAGGACTAAAATATTTAATCAGTAAGTGCAATGAAAACATCTTTAACTAGTTAACTAAAGACTAACATGCTATCATGTGCAAACATCTATAAATCCATCCAGATGTTCTATTCTATAAAACATATATACAGATGCAGACCAGATGACCACTATACAATTACACTAACTACCTGTTATTTGTCCACAAATTAGTTCAAGAATGACACTAAAATTACTACACTAAAAATGACAAAGGTTAGCAAAATACTGTCATTTTATGCCGTATGTTCATTTGTAAATGCAGAAGACATGCTGTTGTTACCTGGACAGAAACACAGTTTCATTCTGTTATACCAATGCATGAAGGAATACATGGTGAACCAATGCATGACCTAAAGTGCTGGAAGGAACTGGAACTAGAACTGGAAGGTGAGCATTGCATTTCTAAGTGCTATATGGCTTGAGAGCTTTTACTAACACAGTTGAATAGTTTTATCTTCTCAGGAACGAGGCTACATACAGAACAGTCCAATTTATTGCATATCAGATGAGCATTAGATAGAGCTGTCACGATGATTCAGTTCTGACTGGTCATACAAATAGTGGTGATTTGTCAATTTAATCTGTTTTTTTAAATGCTTGGAATAAAGCAAATGCATTTCTTTCTTTTGAAGAACACAAAAGAAGATATTTTGAAGAATGATGCAATCCAAACACCATTGGAACATATTCATTTTCACTGTATGGAGAAAAAAGGGTGAGTAAATAATGGCAGACTTTTATTGTTGGTTGAACTATTTCTTTTAGTTAATTACAAGGTTTCTGCAGGTCTTCCACAAATTAAATACTTAAAAAGGTCTTAAATCTGAGCAGAAAGTCTTAAAGGTGTTATCGGATGCGAAGTTCACTTTTACATGTTGTTTGAACATTAATGTGTGTTAGCAGTGTATGTACAAATCTACCCTATAATGATAAAAATCCATGCAGTGGTTTTTAATTAATCTGTAAAAATAATATTCCCTTTTTTCAAATCGAGCCTTTCTCAGAGGCCGCTCCCACGATAGTTGATCGACATGAGCGTCTTACCTCAGACCCGCCTCAAATCAGCAGTAACAGTCCGACCTCCATTGTTTCGATGCCAGAGCAGGGATTTAAGTTAGACAAGAAAATTTCAGATTGAGCAATTGAGGTGTTGTGTTGCTGGATGTAATAATGAACGTAGTGGTCGTCATTTACTCCCGACATCTGAGCCGCTGAAGATGCAGTGGATTACATTTGTTTGTGAAGGGAATGCGCCTCCCGATCTACATAAATGTGTCTATATTCGCGCAAATCATTCGTGATCCAGCTTCACCTACAGCAGAAGCGAGTATAAGGTTTTTTTTATGAATCTCTGCAATCACCTTTCCTAATACCGTGCTTGTTAGCAAGTTTTGCGGCTAAACACGCTAAAGTAAACAATCTCTCAGAGCAGCTGGTCACTCCACAGAGAGAAGAGAGGGGCGGGGCGAGCAGAGCTCATTTGCATTTAAAGGAACATTCCCTCAGAATGGGATGATTTTTGCAGAGCTCATTTTGACAAGGTAAAAAGGGTGTTGTTTTACAAAACCATTGAGAATTTTTAACCAAAGTAAAGTATAGACTTTTCATTAAGACCCTAAAGGATCATATCAATTTGTGGAAAATGTCCATCCGATGACCCCTTTAAAATTACGGCAACAAATGTTGCATGTTGCATTGTTTTCCAGCGCAAATATCTAAACATTCTTAAATCTGTACATATGAAGTCTTGTCAAGTGAGTTCATGCTTAAAACACGAACAAATATTTGTCAGTGTGGAATGAAAACGTGTTTTCCCATTAAATTAGACTGACATTCAAAAGTTTGGGAACAGTAAGATTTTTAATGTTTTTTAAAGTTTCTTATGCTCATCAATCTTATGCTCATTTCCATTTATTTGATTAAAAATACAGAAAAAACAGTAATATTGTGAAATATTATTGCAATTTAAAATAATTTTTGATTATGCTTTAAAATGTAATTTATTCCTGTGATGAAAAGCTGAATTTTCAGCATCATTACTCCAGTCTTCAGTGTCACATGATCCTTCAGAAATCATTCTAATATGCTGATTAATCATCAATGTTGGAAACAGTTCTGCTGCTTAATATTTTTTGAAACCTGTGATACTTTTTTCAGGATTCTTTGATGAATAAAATATTAAAAAGAACAGCATTTATTCAAAACAGAAATCTTAATAAGTATAAGTCTTTACTATCACTTTTCATCAATTTAACACATCCTTGCTGAATAAAAGTATTAATTTCTTTCAAACAAAGAAAGAAAAAAAATACTGACCCCAAACTTTGATCGGTAGTGTATATTGCTATAAAAGATTTCTATATGAAATAAATCCTATTCTTTTAAACGTTTGATTCACCAAATATTCTTAAAAAAGTATCACAGATTCCAAAAAAAAAAAAAAATTAAACTATTTCCAACATCGATAATAAATCAGCATATTAGAATGATTTCTGAAGGATCACGCGACACTAAAAACTGGAGTAATGATGCTGAAAATTCAGCATTGCATCACAGAAAAAAATTCTAATTCTAATTTAAAAGTATATTAAAATAGAAAACCACTATTTCAAACTGCAATTATATTTCACAATATTACAGGTTTTTTTCTGCATTTTTAATAAAAAAAAAACAGCCTTGATGAGGCAGAAAAGACTTCTTTAAAAAACATTAAAAATCTTACTTATCCCAACCTTTTGAACAGTAGTATGTTGATTTTTCTGAGCCTGCTGGCAGATGTTTGTTTGTTTTAATGATACATTTCTTATAAAACAAGACATATAAGATGTCATTTTGCTTCTTTGTATCTTTATTTAAGAATCCTTAAAGAGTAATGGTGATTGTTTGCTAATTGTATTTTCAACACTCTGATATTCAGAGACCATATTGATGTATTGTGTTCCATTTAAATTATTCCTTTACTTGGTCTTAAAAAGACATTTTTTAAAACCTGCAGAAACCCTGAATTATCATGATATAATCATCTTGGTTGGAGAGAACTAAAAAAGTTTTCAGTTTTAAGTTTTAACATTTTAAAACCTTCTAAATATGCAAATTAGTTAAAAAAATGTTCTTAGTTGAAAGGCAATTTTTGACTTAAATTTAAAGCTTCCAATAATCAGAGATTTTAATTAATCATAATCAGGTTATTTTCTAACAATCATGACAGAGCCTGAAAAAATGCTCATTTTAAAAGTCACAGTTTATCCAAATCAACCTATTTGCAAACTATCAAACACACATTTCCCCTACTGAAATACTTTAAACTGCCCCCTACTGGCGGAAGACGTTCTCTTAAGAAAAATCTCATTTCATTCTTGCCTTCTGGGTTCACTATATACAACCACTCCATGAGCCATGATGCGATGAGCCAGCTCAGCTGTCAGATGAGAAAGTGAATGGTAGAAACACAAATGGAATGGGATGGATGGCTCAGATGACCATGTGGCGAAGTTTGCAGTTTAACTCCTTCTCCCTTTCAAGCATTTCACTGCTGTGCTTTTTAAATGCCTCAAACTCCTAAAAATGATATGTAAAAACATTGATATGCCACTAAGACCAATATGTCCAATATTCATACAGGTTTTCTTTTAACAGACCTTTTTTAACTCATAGCAGGTGTCCTCTGCCCTCTCTAAGGCGTCCTGTAGTTCCTTCACTCTTAATTCACTGTTCACAGCTGCTGCTTCCTTTTCAAACCTGAATGAGAAAGACAAACTAAGCAAATAATGCATTATTTCATGGACAATGATCATTTCATGCACAAATGGAAACTCAAATGTCCTGAAGTGTACTGGTTTATTGCAAATGAATAGTTTGTTCAAATTCACCCTATATATTATGTTCTTTCTACCTTTATACCTTATGGAGACATACTTTCTTGAGCCTGACAGTGTTATTCATTATACTTTCTTCAAATGGAAAAAGAAGCATTCTGCCTAACATCAAATTTTATGTTTCATGGAAGGAAAAAAGAGAAAATTACAGGGTTGGAATGACTTGAAGCTGTGTAAATGATAATGACAGTTTCACTTTTGGGTCAAACTGTGCCTTTAATAAACATGGCATGTGTTTTTCATACAAAAAGTGTAGTGTTTATGCATGAAAGTGTTTTTTGTGTTTTGAGATTCATACCTGTTCTCTGCGTCTAGTCTGCCGTTCTCAGCTTCCTGTCTCTTCCGCTCCAGCTCTTGAATTTCAGCTTGCTTGTCCTGTTAAACATTGCAGTTAAATCAATACATTTCCATCTGAAAACAAACCGTAATGGAACTGATAATTTTACATCCTCTTTTTTGCAGGCGTGTCTTGGCTGTTGTGTTCAAGTCCAGGTTTTGGCTTTGTTTTGATCATAAAGCAAGCATTGTACATAATCGACCAATTGTAGCGTACAAGAAGCTGGGATCTATAGAGAACGGTCAAAGTTGCAATGCAAATTCATATACGTATAATGTATGAGGACTCTAGAGAGCATATCAATAGGCGAACAAAGCCAAAGACCAGGATATGTCTGGGAAAAAGAGGACGATTGGCCACCCTTGTGAAATCTAAACTTTTGTTTTATTGCTCACCAGTATAATTTTCCCACGCTGCATTGAGAGATCAATAAGCTCGTCCTTTTCCTTAATGAGTTTCTCCAGTCTCTCTTGAGTGTCTGTCTCTCTCATTGATTCTTTTTCCTGAGTTTGTCTTAGTTTGAGATCCAACTCTGTTGGAAAGAAATGTGAGAGGTGTTTAATAGTGTGCAAGTAACATTTGGATGACTATACAAATTTAAAGACATGTGTTCATGCTTAGCATTAGTCCACGTCTTCTCAACTAGTTTTAGTTTCAGGACATTCACATAAAAACATTTTCATTACTTTAAAAATACAAAAAAAAAAAAAAAAACTTTATAAATACTTAAAAATTTAAAAATACTTAAACTTTTTTGGCAACATTTCTCATTTTCATTTAGTTTAGCTTTATGCACTAATATACCTAAAACCTAAACTGAAAAAAAAACTATACAGACATTAAAAAGCTAAAACAAATACACTACCAGTCAAAGGTTTTTGGACAGTAAGTCAGAAGTCTCTTCTGCTCACCAAGCCTGCATTTATTAGATCCAAAACTGCAAAAACAGTAAAATAGTAAAATTTTGAAATATTTTTACTATATAACTGTTTGGGTTTTTTTTAGAATATATTTAAAAATGTAATTTATTCCTGTGATTTTAACACTGAATTTTTAGCATCATTACTCGTCACATGATCCTTCAGAAATCATTCTAATATTCTGATTTTCTGATCAAAAATAATTTTTATTATTATTATGAAAACAGCTGATAAGCTGATAAGGTTTCTTTGATGAACAAAGTTCAGAAGAACAGCATTTATCTGAAATAGAAATCTTTTGTAACATTATAAATGTCTTTATCATCACTTTTGATCAATTCAATGCATCCTTGCTAAATAAAAGTATTAATTTATTAAAAGTATTAAAAAAATTATAATGACTCCTAGCTTTTGAATGGTATAGTGTATAATTTTACAAAAGCTTTTTATTTCAGATAAATGCTGATCTTTCTATTCGTCAAAGAATCCTGAAAAAAATGTACTCAGCTGTTTTAAATATTGATAATAATAATAATAAATGTTTCTTGAACAGCCATTTAGAATATTAGAATGATTTCCGAAGGATCATGTGACACTGAAGACTGGAATAATGATGCTGAAAATGTAGCTTTGATCACAGGAATAAATTACATTTTAAAATATATTCATATAGATGCAGATATTTGAATTAGTAAAAATATTTTTTGCTGTATTTTGGATCAAATAAATGCAGGTTGGGTGAGCACAGACTTCTTTAAAAACATTAAATATCTTCATGTCCAAAAACTTTTGACTGGTAGTGTAAATTAGCAAAAACTCACAACTAAAACTTCAACTATAATGAAAATGGAATAAGTAACAAATTCAAAAAATAAAAAACTATAATAATATCTCATCGATACTACAATAACTCTGAACTTAAATCGTATTGCATTACCATATTGTGTACTGCAGTATCAAAACTGTTTCACATACAAAATTGAACAAAAATGTCCTTAAAAATGAACATTAAAATAAATTAATAGTTTAATTTAAACCAAAACCCTCTATAGTTTAATGTACAACCTTTGATGCTATCAAAAATAATATTTCTCTTTTATCTCATAATGTTTTCTCTTTGATAAAAAGCAGATATGCACAATTATTTTGCTATACGAACTTATACTATGCTTGTGCATTTTAAATATTTGCATTTTATGTTTGTTTGTTTTTCAAGTAGAACAGACCAGCAGCAGTTTAGAACCACCTTTTAAAATGCCATTGAAATGTCATTTCAAAAATAGTTTGTTATTATAGTTTGGTTTTGGTAAAATATTAAATACATGCCTGCACACATCTCTACAGCATTCTTCAACTGTTTTTGAGTGTCGCTCAATTCATTCTTCAAAGACGCCTCTTTGATCTGATGGAGGTTGATCAGTTCTTTCAGTTTAATCTGGAAACCTGTTGTTTTCTCCCTGTTGGGATCATAAAGATTAATGGCAAATGTACTTGAAGTATTATACTTATTTCACTGAATTATATCAAGTACACAGTGAGCGTCCACCTTTTCAGTTCTGGATCTATTTTTCCCCATTCATTTTCTCCATATGCATTTTTAAAAATGAATCCGTTCTCTCTTCAGTGTTATGAATATCTATGTTAGTGTAATTTATACCAGAAATTTGTCATTTAAGCATATTTAAATGATGTTATCATCAAAAATGTATTTCTCTATGGAGACCAATGAGGTTTTTACTTCCAGAACAGACTGAAACCGAGAACTGTTCCTTACTGATACTCTGTTTCTAGTATCTTGTGTTGCTCTGCCAATTCCTTGAGCTCTTGAGTCAGTTTGAGGATGGTCTTCTCTTTTTCTTGCACTTGCTGACTGAAAAGCGTTTCGTTTTCCTTTCTGAGTCTCTCGTTCTCTTTCTCCAGCTTCGCATTCTGGCTCTTGTACTCGTTCTTGAAGTTGATCAGCTCTCTGTGGTTGGAGGCCAGATGCATGAATCTCTGCTCCAGCTGTTCGGATTTCTTCCTCTCGTTCTCCAGCTCCAGCTGCACATTGGCTCTCAGGTTCTCCAGCTCTGCATTGATCTTCTCCAGAGCCTGACAGCGCAGAAGCATCTCGTCTGCTCTCTGTTTCAGGATGCAGATGAGTGTAGACTGCTCGTCGATTCTTGAACGCAGCACTTCTGCCTCTGTCCTTTCTTCCTGGGAGAGACTTCTGAGCTTTTCCAGGGCTTGGTGCACATCGTCCATATCCTTATAAGAAAAGATTAAGACCCAGGGTTAATTGAAATGCTACTTTGAGAGATGCATGAGATGCACAGTTGTCTCTAGATGGGTTTTTAATGCCTAATACTGATATTTAGAGAAAAAAACTGTCCAATAGCTGATACAAATGCCAGTATGACACAGTTAAAGGAATAGTTCACCCAAAAATGAAAATTTGCAGAAAGTTTACTCATCCAAGATGCATCAGATCAGAACAGATCTGGAGGAATTTAACATTACATCACTTGCTTTGCTTGTTAACAGTCCTTAATCTGTGCATATTTCTCTCCTGATTCAGACAAGACAACTTGTTCCACTGGAGGAAGCAATATTATGGATAGAGGACTCGTATTTTAGCTGTAAGCACTAGTTTGAAGTTAAAAATGTTTTAACAATGTATTTGTTTCTTACAAACATGCACATGATCACTTCACAAGATGTTAATTGATGGACTGGAGTGGCGTGAATTACTTGTGGATTATTGTGATGTTTTTATCAGCTCTCATTTTGACGGCACCCATTCACTGCAGAGGATTTGCTGGTGAGCAAGTGATGTAATGCTACATTTCTCCAAATCTCTTCTGATGATCTTAGATGTCCTGAGAGTGAGTATATTTTCAGCCAGTTTTTATCTTTGGGTGACCTATTTCTTTAACTAGTCTAACACATGCAATGTTTGCAAAATTGCTGAATTTAAATGACATTAAATAACACTTTTTATTACAATATTTACTCAAAATTCACTCAAAAACATTTGAAAATTATTTAGAAAATATTTGAATATTTATGCACTGACAAAGCTGTTGGCAGAACTACTCAAAATGCCCAAATATGTGACCCTGGACCACAAAACCAGTCTTAAGTAGCATGGGTATATTTGTAGCAAAAGACAAAAATACATTGTATGGGTCAAAATTATCGATTTTTCTTTTATGCCAAAAATCATTAGGATATCAAGTAAAGATCATGTTCCATGAAGATATTTTGTAAATGTCCTACCGTAAATATATCAAAACTTGATTTTTGATTAGTAATATGCATTGCTAAGAACTTAATTTGGACAACTTTAAAGGGGATTTTCTACATTTTTTTGCACCCTCAGATTCCAGATATTTAAACAGTTGTATCTTAGTCCAAATATTGTCCTGACAAACCATACATCAATATAAAGCTTATTTCTTCTGCTTTTTAAGAAGATGTATAAATCTCAATTTCAAAAAATTGACCCTTATGACTGGTTTTGTGGTCCAGGGTCACATATGATGATATATATTAGTCTATCACTCACTTTTTTAATTAAACAAAAAATCATCAAACGTGCTGTCATTTACAGTACATCTGAAAAGGCAGCTAAAATAAAACAAATAAATAATAATTTGTCTCAAAGTCTTAAATTACAATCAATTTTTTCTGAATTGTCCAAACAAAAACTTTAATATCATATTATTGTAATAGCTTTTAGGTAAACTACACAGTGTTAAAATAATGTAATACTATGTAATGAAAATATCCAAGTATTCACATGGATTTTAATTAAAAGCCCTTTTTAAGCAAACTACATTTTATACAGTGTATAGCCTAATATACTTACTGTAAAAAAGAAAAAATGTGGTGTATACAGAATGTATGTCATAATTTAAATACTGTAGTTTTAAAAGTGAAACTTGAATAAGTCATAAAACATAACCTTAGTGTATTTTTAGGGATGCACCGACACTACTTGTAACTTGTTATCTGTTTTTAATGGAGCACAAATCAGCTGTAGAAGTAGCTGCAGTTTTATTTTCTTTTGTTTTATTTATTTATTTTTTTCATGGATGTATTTTCAGGTACAATTAGGCAAAAAGGAAAATAGGGCTTTAGCTCCACCTTTCTGCCACTCCAGCAGGAAATGGGACTGTACCATTTCAGTCAGAAGGGAGGGTCACATCATTTTGTTATAGTTTTGATGATTCATTTGTTTATTAGTTTTTTGTAATTATTGGTATCATTCAGAGGTTTGTCTTTGTTTAGGTTTCATTACTGAATGTTGTTTTTTAATACTCACCTTCCACGCTTTTGGTTGAGTCAGGTATTTATCCTGTTTGTATGATTTTTTCAAATTATTTATTAATAATATTATTTTTTGATTTAGTAATTGCTCATCAGTGGTGGGGCCTCTAATTTTAGAGGCATGATAATCATATCTTTTTGCTAGTTCTCAAGGATTTACTTATTTCCTCAAGGTTATTTATTTTTTATTTTTTTGCAAAACTCTTTTCATCTACACTAAAAAAAAAAAAAAAAAAAAACAGGTAAAAAATACAATTTCCTTCTTTTTTGCACTACTTGTGACCTCAGTTCACCTGGTCTGCTCCATTACACAAGTTACCACACTGGATACACAAGCAAGCAAGAGTCTAATATATTATGATTTCAGATTTTAATCTGTGATCAGTGTTTTCAGAACTAGGGTATTTTTCTAAGTTGCATTTTGCATTTTTGCTTGCATTATGCTATTTATGCCCACTGTGACAACTTACCCCATTCAGTGTGACGCCACTGAGGCATGTTATGACAAACTCGATGCGTGTTATATGAACTGTATTGTTTATCTTTATTTTCTTACGCAGTATCGGTGGAAATGTTCAAGTTTTGTGTCAATGAAACTGAATTGGAGGAATTAACATAAATTAACTGAAAATATTAAATGGGGTAAAAATGTGACAACTAGCCCCGGTTTGTTTACCCCACTGGGACATTAACGTTATTGGTTTTAAAGCTCACAAACTGCAAGTAAAACATTACACCTCAGATATTTTAAAACAAAACTTTTAATTAAATTGAAAAATTATGCAAAATCTAAGTTTTTTTTTAAATATAATATTTGTTAAATAATGCGCCACCAGTTGCTTTGTTATTGTTTGGGTGAATTATGCATTTCAAACCACTGTTTTATCACAAGTACAAAATCAAAACAATCTGGTTGATCGATGTTGACAGGCAAACAGAGATCATGCGTGTCAGTTGCACAAATGGGCGTAAACAGTTTTGTATGAACATCATACGCTCTCCAACATACCTGTTTAGTGTCTTTGATCATCGTTTTGAGGTCTATTGGGATTTTCCGCGGAGATGTCATGTTTAATCTTGCAGGGCTGTGTTTTGCAGAAACAATAAAATCGGGTTTCTTCACAAAGGCGCCTCGACCGCAATGAGCTGCAGTGATCCTACGGCTTGTGGCGATACAAAGTTTCCCCGGTTGCCCCTAGCAACAGCGAATTCAGTCGCGATTATTTTGCGTATTTTTCCTCTTCGATAGACTACGTTTGGGAATACAATCCAGCATTTTATAAATCGACTAACATTTATGACGCGTAGTGTTAATCCAGATATTTCTGTTTTTTGTTTTCCCCCTCAGGTTAAACAGATTGGGATGAAAATGTAGGTGTAGTGCTCGAGTTTTACCACTAGATGTCGCCACGACTCCTCTTTTTCTTTGCTGTATGAAGCCACTGGCTGTAAAGGTGCAGAATTATTTTTTATTTGCATTAGGTTGATTAAGAGATCAGTTATTTTAAATAACATTAAATTATAATCTATAGCTGTAGCTCTGTTAAAAAAAAAAAAAAAAATAATAAAAAATCAACAGACTGTTCATATGGTTTGTTGTAGAGTAGTTTTCACAGCCGGTCAGACTGAGAGGCTAGCTAAGATCTTCAAACCATCTTAGGCTGGTTTAAGATGTTTTATTCAGTGGCTGCTTTTTAATAATAAAGTGAGGATCACATTTAAGGTTCTGGACATAAATAGCTCACTTTAACACACATCAAATCTTTATGCAACTCAAAGAGATCACTTATTAGCTAAGCATGGGATCTTTGACGTGCCTGAGTGACTCCTTATAGAAACTCACTGACCTTAAGTAACGCATTTAAAACTGTGTTTTGCATTATTTGACTCCAGCCTACTCAGCCTATTGAAAATCTTGAGAATCAGAGGCAGTTGTAGGTTGCTATTAATAATAACTGAAAATATTAAACCTCTTTTTTTCTTTTGCTAATTGCAAATATATTGACTCAGATGGTATATTAGGTACATATTAGAAGTACAGATTTTTTTTTAAATTTCTGTTGCCAATAGTGGTTGGTACCTGCTTATTGGAACATAGTAGTTGGTTTCTAACTGGTTTAGGCTGGTCATTAACTGGTAAAAGCTGGTTATTGCCGCTGTAAGCTGTAATATACACTTTGCTGACACAATATTTCTCAAAACTGAGTACAAACATCTGCACTGTCTGTTGACAAGGCTGTCATTATATTTTGAAAATGACTCTAGGCTAGATGAACACTTCTCTTAATTGTTCAGTCACAAACAAAGTTTAATTGAATCTTAAATTTGCTGCCCTAAACATGAAGTAAAATAGCCAAAAGTTACAGTCTGCAGTGCGTTACTGATGAACAGTATGGCACTGTAAGTTGGTTTTGATGTTGTTAAAACATAATGATGAACATTTTTACAGTGCATTTTATTTTTATTTTTATCATTTTTTTTTGCAGTGCATTGTTTTTTTATTCTCCAAATTGGGAAAAATAAAAAAGGGTTGGCATAGATTTTACTATAGATAATACCATTTCAGTCTTTCAGTACTTTCACATTTAAGTCAATGTGTTACTTGCCATTTCTTTGTAATTATTTCTGAAATGTACTATAATTGTTTGAGCTAATCATAAAAAATATTATATATATATATATACACATTATATTATATGTTTCTCTGCACATCAAGGCTGAGTTTATTTGATTAAAAATACAGAAAAAAAAACAGTAATATTGTGAAATATTATTGCAATTTAAAATAGTGGTTTTTTATTTCAATATACTTTAAAATAGAATTTATTCCTGTGATGCGAAGCTGAATTTTCAGCATCATTACTCCAGTCTTCAGTGTCTCATGATCCTCCAGAAATCATTCTAATATGCTGATTTATAATCACTGTTGGAAACAGTTGTACTTTTTTTTTTTTTTTTTTGGAACCTGTGATACTTGTTTCAGGATTATTTAATGAATAAAATGTTAAAAAGAACAGCATTTATTTAAAATAGAAATATTTTGTAACAATATACACTACCGTTCAAAGTTTGGGGTCAGTAATTTTTTAACTTTCTGTCTTTGTTTGAAAGAAATAATATTTTCATTCAGCAAGGATGTGTTAAATTGATAAAAAGTGATAGTGAAGACTTATATTGTTTTTATATTTTAAATAAATGCTGTTTTTTAACTTTTCATTCATCAAAGTATCACAGGTTTAAACACGTGACACTGAAGACTGGAGTAATAGCTGATGAAAATGCAGCTTTGCATCACAGAAATAAATTATATTTTGAAATACTTTAGAACAGAAAACTGTTATTTAAAATTGCAATAACATTTCATAATATTCCTTTTTTCCTCCTGCATTTTTAATCAAATAAATGGAACTTTGATGAGCATAAGACTTTTTTAAAAAAAACATTACAAATCTTACTGACTGCATATATTAGACCACAACTTGGTCAAAAAATCTTTTGCAGAATCAGGAAACATGCAAAGCAGCAACAGATGTCTTAGTAAATAAATGCATTAAAAATAATAATAATTAATACATTATTTACTAGTATTATGTATTATAGTTATTATTTTTATGAATTGCAGCAAAAACACCAGTGATTTGTACATACTTAACATACTGTGACTGTTGCACCATCCCCACATTATGTATAGGCTAGTCAGTGAGCTCAACAGGTTCCTGGGAGCCAGTTAAGGATTTGCTCCTGTGGGTCGAGCCGAGGGGGGAGCGTCATGTGCACGCCCTTTTTCATCAGCCCGGGACAAGTGAGTAAGAGCCACTTCACTGCATCTCAGTCCCAAGAGCTCCATCTGGCCGGCTTCATGAGGGGCCGGACACACCAGCCGGGACCGTGCGTCACGATGCACCTACAACTTTTCCTCATTATAACTTTATGCGTGCTTCATTGCGACTGTCAAGGTACGTTGCGACATTTATTGTTAACTAGTTTCGTATCATATTTGCTTTAGATACGGTGGCCTTGTAGTGCGCATAATGGACTTTTCTAACAATAGACATAACGGGCAAGCGCTGCAGTGCATAATATCACAATTATTCTGGTTTAATTAACCTACATAACTGGGGAAAGTGCAATTAGATTCTCACTGTTTGTTGAAAATTAAACAACCGCTTATTTATAACGGTGCATTGTTATAATTGTATATTAAGCGTACTAGAATGAAGGGATTTTCGCTTTAATATAAAATTAGATCGTGGAAATAACACCTATGTGTTTAAAAAAAATACTTTGAGGTAAATATTAAAAACATTGTTGCTGTGGCGCACAAAGCCTCCCTCAGACAGATTTGAGGTTCTCCGAGAACTTTTGCATGGGCTTTGGCGTTGCTAGGTAACAGAGACGAGCATGTGACTTGAAGACAATCTCTAGCAGTCCCCAAGCTGCTGGTACAAAGCAAATTCAACACGTTTTTGCGCTCTGAAAGACTTAACCAGTCTGCTGTGGCGGGGAGGAAGAGTTTGAGACGCGCGTTTTGCTGCGTCGTTGTCGGTTAGTCACTTGACAGCAACAGGTTGCTCTGGTGCAAATGTGTGGTTGCATGGCTAGAGCTTCTCGAAATGTAATCTGCTTTCTTTTTGCCCAACCCTTAGTATGTAAGCTTCTTATGTGAATCAAGCAACTAATTACGCCGCAGCTGCCGTTCAAGACGACCATTGCTGCTCATGAAACACTCTGTTAACCTAGTGAGGTTGTATTTATTGAGAATGCATCATTGCAGATTGTCTTTGTTCAGTTGCAAGCTTTGTTTATAGGAAGAATTGGGATAGATGCATTCAAAATAATGAGCATTGTGACCTTGAGGCGTTAAAATCACATCTTCTTACACAGTCTTTACTGCTATGTTTGCATCAGGTTTAAGTTTGCGGCCGTAGCCTTGATTGATCTCCTCAGAAATGCGAGCCAGGAATGAGTTCCTGTAATCCAGCTTTATTCAGCATGTGTTTTTGGAGGAAATGACCAAAAGGCTCTTGATGGAGGGGGGACAGGTTACTTTCTCTAATCCGCTGAGCTTCACTTCCTGTTGGTTCCTCAGGCTCAGTTTCAGACTTAAAGGTCAAAGGTCTTGTAGTTACTTGTTACCTTGTTTAGCATGATGCATTTTCTAGAAGAACCCTGAGCTGGCAGAATCTAAACGGTTTTGACACCTCATTTCGTGATGTTTATTAATCAACTTGTGAAAGCATCCTGTGTAAATTAATATTTACAACCATCATGTTACTCATTGCTTGTAAATGTGATGATGCTGCTGATTCGTAACTTGTTTTTTCATTTTTTCTCTATCATTAGTCACGTATTAGCCGTCTTTGGATTGTAATGATTAAAAGGACACTTTCGCTCGGTGTCACATTCACCAGCGGCCTTTTTTATTATGTGCAGACAATACCGTGAAGATCAGCGAACAATGATATCTCATTCAGTAGGCTCAATCAGATGTGGATCAGTGAGGGGCCTCATGATCTGTAACAGGATTTCCATGCACGAAATCAAGGAAATCAGTTTGATGCTGGACAGAGGAGCTTATCTGAACCTGGCTGTCAGCAAGCTTTAATGTGCATAACTTAAACACTTTGCATTTGACTCCTTTAAGACTCCTTTAACATCTATGGAAGCCAGTTTCCACCACAGACAAAAAAATAGAAAAGGGAATTGTGAAGACAAAAAGTGTGCTTTAAATACTTGGATGATGCACTAAAAAAAGTTGGGAACACTTCATGCACTCAACTGTTGCTGCTTTAATTATGTAGCAGAGAGAGGCTATCAGACTGCAGTTATAAATGACAAAATAGCTTTTTAAAATTCATGCAGTCTACGGTTGAGTACATAGTGCATCATTTGGGACACAACTTATATCTCACAATTGTTTTTTTCCTCAGAATTGTGAGATATAAACTCGTAATTCTGAGAAAAAAGTCAGAATTGTGAGACACTTTTGAGGTCAAAAGTGTACACGCCCCTTCCAGAATCTGCAAAATGTTAATTATTTTACCAAAATAAGAGGGATCATACAAAATGCATGTTAATGTTTATTTAGTACTGACCTGAATAAGATATTTCACATAAAAGATGTTTACATATAGTCCACAAGAGAAAATAATAGTTTAATTTTTTTTTTTAAAAAGTTTACATCTCCTTGATTCTTAATACTGTGTTGTTACCTGAATGATCCACAGCTGTTTTTTTTTTTTTTTTTTTTTTTTTTTTGTTGTTTAGTGATAGATGTTCATGAGTCCCTTGTTTGTCCTGAACAGTTAAACTGCCTGCTGTTCTTCAGAAAAATCCTTCAGGTCCCACAAATTCTTTTTTGTTTTTCAGCATTTTTTGTGTATTTGAACCCTTTCCAACAATGACTGTATGATTTTGAGATCCATCTTTTCACACTGAGGACAACTGAGGGACTCATATGCAACTATTCAGAAGGTTCAAATGCTCACTGATGCTTCAGAAGGAAAAACAATGCATTAAGAGGCGGGGAGTGAAAACTTTTGAACAGAATGGAGATGTGTACATTTGTCTTATTTTGCCTAAATATCAAATTTTTTCACTTAGTACTGCTCTTCAGAGGCTACAGATGATACTTACATGTTTCCCAGAAGACAAAATAAGTTAAATTTACCCTGATCTTCAAATTCAAAAACTTAACGCATGCTTTTTCTTCTGTAGCATCAGTAATGGTCATGTCAGGTCAGTACTAAATAAACAATAACATGCATTTTGTATGATCCCTCTTATTTTGGTAAAATAATTAACATTTTGGAGATTCTGAAAGGTGGATGTAAACTTTTGACCTCAACTGTATAAACTTGTATTTCTGAGAAAAAAAGTTAGAATTGTGAGAAATAAACTTGCGGTTCTGAGGAAAAAGTCAGAATTGTGAGACATAAACTTGTAATTCTGAGTAAAAAAGTCAAAATTGTGAGAAATGAACTTGTAATTCTGAGTAAAAAATTCAAAATTGTGAGAAATAAACTTGCAGTTCTGAAGAAAAAGTCAGAATTGTGAGATATAAACTTGTAATTCTGAGTAAAAAATTCAAAATTGTGAGAAATAAACTTGCAGTTCTGAGGAAAAAGTCAGAATTGTGAGATATAAACTTGTAATTCTGAGTAAAAAATTCAAAATTGTGAGAAATAAACTTCCAGTTCTGAGGAAAAAGTCAGAATTGTGAGATATAAACTTGTAATTCTGAGTAAAAAAGTCAAAATTGTGAGAAATTATCTTGCGGTTCTAAAGAAAAAAGTCAGGATTGTGAGATGTAAATGTGTAATTCTGACAAAAAAGTATGTTTTTCAGGTTTTTTTTCCTACCATGGGAAATAAAAAAAGGCAGTTGTGACATATCTCACAATTAATTACCTCTTTTATTTTTTATCCCATGGTGGAAACAATCTATCATAAACATCTCATTCATTGTCTATATGTAGATAAATCAAATATATCTTTTTTGTGTGATCATGTCTTTAAACTCATTCATACATAACTATTTATATATTCTATATAAATTAAATCATTTTGCAGTGAACTTCACATATTTATGTCGTCGCAAAATATAAACAATATATTACGACAATATATTTTAAGCTGGATCCAACTTTATCATACAACACACTCACATAGCAGTTCTTGTGTGACAAAACGTACTTGTATTATCACAAAGCTCTTTATATACAGTTGGATATATAATTACTGTATATCCATGACGATTTTAAGATATTATAAATATTAACATCATGACTTTCTGAAAGGCTGCTTTCAAGCATTGTCTGGCACTATGCAAATAAATTTGGTTATTAAATGAAGAGTTCAGATGCAAAACCAGCTAAATCCATCTGACGTCTTTGAAAAATGCATTTTTATCAGGCTCAGATGTATAGGTTTCTATGTAAGTACTGGTACTTCTGATTGGGCTGAAGCTGGGATTTTAGCAAGTTTGAAGAAAAAGTATTTGACGGACGTATAATATGTGTCGAGAGCATTCACTCAGTATCATTATCTCATTTTTGACCGAGATGGCTTTTAGCTGGTTTTGCATCTGAACTCTTCATATATTTTATATTAACGTTTATAACTTTAATTGCAATTCTGCCTGGAATGAATGGGTTCTTAAAGACTTTCTTGCTTTAAATTAAATTCTATATTGTAATGATTAATTTTAGAGCTGGTTGGTTTGGTTCAACTTTTAATAGAGAATGTTTTTAAATCCTTATGGAGCAAAATAAAGCAAAAATTACTCATAGAACAAAGGCTGCTTAAACAGTGGACAGCTTTAGGTTTGCCAGAAAATGAAGTACTACTTTAATACTTATAGAGCAACTCAAAAGTGTACATAAATGTCACTAGGCTGCTGTCCAAAGATGCTCCTTGTCTTAAATATCTTTTTGAAGTTTGCAGCTATGATTGTGAAAATGTGCCTGCTAATTAGCACAACTTTCAGATTGTCATTGTTTATTGTTCTTTAAAGAACTGCACGTCCGCTTGACGCGTGTTTGCTGCTCGTTCCTGCGTGTTGGTTATTATACAAATGTGTGAATGAGCTAAACAAACAGTAATGACGTCTGCATTTTGAGCAGTGAGAAAATACCGAAATCCCATTTTTCCTGTTCTGCACGTGGTTTTTAAACCTCACACATGCTTCTTGGGCCTTTCCGGTGAAAGTCCTTGAGCAACAGGGCTGCTGTATTAGAAACAGGAACAGAAGTTAACACAGTTGGCACTAATGAAGACTTCTAATCCTCTCAGTGTAAACAGCACCCTCACTGGCCGTATTAGTCACTGCCTTCTGAAAGCTGAGAGGCCTGTGTGATGGTGTTCACATTTGACAACACTGGATTGAATGAGAGTGTGTTAGAAATCATTGTATCCTAAAAGTGACCAAAAATAAATAACCTGTGATCATTTACTCACCCTTATGTTAATCCAAACCAGTGTAATTTTATTTCTAATGTGCAATACAAAAGATGTTTTCAAAAAATGTCAGTCAGTGGGGTTCAATTTTGTTTTGGACCCCACTGACATTCAAAATAACTTCTTTTATGTTCTAACATGATGTTGAGTAAATGATAATATATTTTCTTTTTTTTTTTTGTTCCTTTAATGGATCAAAAATTCCGGGTAACACTGGGTAAAGTTGAATAGGTTATTCTTTAACATTAGTTAATTATTTAAAAACTGTGACCTAAATGCAGTGCTATTTTAGTATCGTTGATATGCTGATACAGTTTTTATAAATATGTTGAATTTGATTTTATTTTAATATTTTGTTTTTATTTTAATCTTAGTTCAAGTTTTTGTCTTTTATTATTTTTTTAAAACATGTTTATATAGTTTTTTATTGTGTTTTAGCTTTTAGTTATTTTATTACTTCAAATTAAACTAAACAAAAATGAGAAATGTTGCCTTGGTACTTGACCTTTTTAATATTTTATTTTAATTTAGTTAATGTTTATTTTATTTTAAGCAATGACATTTTTTAAAATAATAAATTAATAAAGTAATAATGAGTAAAAAGTAGTGTAAACTTTTTTTGTTAAATAAATGTTTATATGGCATTTTATTTTAGTTAACATTTGTTTCAAGTAGCACATTTCTTTTTATGCCTGTAAAGTTTTTATTTTAGTTTTATATTTAGTTATTTTAGTAATTTAAACCAAACAAAAATTTGAAATAAATTGTGTAATAACAAATGAATAAAAGTTAATGAAAAAATAATTAGAAATGAAAAAAATGAATGAATAAAAATCAAAAAATATATATTTTTTAATTTTATTTCTAATAACATTTATTTCAAGTAATTTTTTTTTTTATATCTGTATAGTTTGTTATTAGTTTTTATTAAATATTTAGTTTTGTATTTTGTACTTTAATAGTTATTTTATTACTTTAAATTAAACTAAACAAGAATGAGAACTGTTGCCTTGGTACTTGACCTTTTTAATATTTTATTTTAATGTAATTAATGTTTATTTTATTTTAAGCAATGACATTTTTTTAAATAATAAACTAATAAAGATTTAAAAATAATGAAAAGATGAGTAAAAACTTTTTTATAAATATTTTTTATATGGTATTTTATTTCAGTTTGTTTCAAGTAGCAATTTTTTTTATGCCTGTATAGTTTTTATTTCAGTTTTATTGTTAGTTATATTTCTACTTTATTATTTTATTTTAGTAATATAAACCAAACGAAAATTAGAATGTGAATAAATGAGTAATAAAAGTAAATAAAAAAATTATAAATAAATGAATTAAAAAATGTATTTTTATTTTGTTTCTGTAAACGTTTATTTCAAGTAATTAATTTTTTATGGCTGTATAGTTTTTCTTTTAGTTTTATTTTTAGTTATCTTTGTACTTAAGTACTTTTAGTAATTTACACCAAACGAAAATTAGAATGTAAATAAATGAGCAATAAAAATGAATAAAATGAATAAAAATTAGAAATGAATTTAAAAAATGATTTCAGTTTTATCTCTATTAACGTTTATTTCAAGTAATTAATTATTTTATATCTGTATAGTTTTTATTACAGATTTAGTTTTAATTATTGTAGTACTTTAACTTAAATGAATTACATAAAAATAAGGAATAGAAAATTATTTTTATATTTGTGTATTTTTATTATTTTTTAAAATATGTTTTTACAGTTCTTATTACCTTTTAATTTTTTGTTAATTTAATACTTCAAATTAACCTAAACGAAAATGAGAAATGTTGCCTTGGCACTTGACCTTTTTAATATTTATTTCAATTTATGTTTTATAATTTATGTCTTACTTTTAATTAATGATAATATCCCTGGCTAAATTAACAGCATTTTTACAGCATTTATTAATCTAGCTTATACTTCCTTCAATTTCTAATGCATTTTAGACATGAATTAGCAATGCATAATAATTTATAGATTCAAATTAGTTGAATAAATGATGGAAAAATGTTGTTTATTGTTCACCTCATGCTATTTTTACACTATTTATGATACGATTAGTTCACATTTTACACATAACTTGCACGATATTTCAATCCCACAATCGCAAATTGCTTCTAAAGTTTCCAACGGGAGTCAGCGGCGCTGATCTGAATAGTTTAATAGGCTTCCCGACTCTATGTTTGCCTCCTTTCCACTCGCCGCCGATGCCAAGCCGCATTCGCGTACCAGTAGGTCTTTTCTCCACGACTCGGTTTGGGCTGTGCGAGCCAAAGTCAGTTGTAAAGCAATTGACTGCATTCTGCGTCGTCCATTTCCATATGAAACGGGCTGCGGCGCTCGGCCGCGCGGTATGGCCGGCCAGCTCTGGCGCTGGGCTCTGCCAGCCATTCCTGCGCATGCATTCACTCGGGCCGCCCCCCAAAACAAGGCGGCATTGATGAAAGAAGCGGCACCTCTCCCATGGCCCCCGCGGGACTGGAAAGAGATGTTTTGGGGGGCTTGCTAGTGGCTGGCAAGTGCCTTTGGTTTTTTTTTAAAGGGAAAGAGGGGCAGCAGAATGGAGGAGGATGGGCCTCTTTTGGGCTTTCTTTCTCGCAGGAAGCTCTACTGTATTCCCCCATTCTGTTATCCGTCTCCATCGGGCCTTTTGGCGTGCTGACACTTTCAGTTATGGGGCTGCGGCCCCGCCAGCCAGGCCATTGTGCCATTGTGGTCTCACAGTGGGGTCTAAGCCTTTGGGAGGCTTCATTCTAATGAAAATTCCTCCACCGCACTCTCTTTGTGGGCCGACGTTGGCGCGTCCTTGTTTTTCCCCTCAGATAGTTTCGGGGATTCTTGCCTGCTGAGGGTTTAAGTTGGCTAATTAGAAAAGACATGCCCAGAGAGGAGACGGGGACGGAGGGGGGCAAAAAAGGAAACAGCGGACGGAACAAAACAGGGTGAGCAAAGACATTAATGAAGGAAGGAAAAACAAGCTCAGACCCCATCAACGGGAGGACGACGGCATTTGCATAATACAAGCCGCTCTCCTCACAATGGCCCGCCGGGACAATCGCATAACTGTTGTCATTCGCGCGATCTTAGTTAAGACGTCCAAATAAAACCCTTTTAAAGACACCCCGGGAAATGACGGGGCTAAATGCTAAGTGCAGGAACAGGATAGGCCCGCCGCTGTTCACTTTACCTGTAGTTTTTCCCCGTTGCTGATACCGTCAGGAAACACTGGCTTTATTTTCCAGGCTCTCGGCGGATAGCTTTCGGCTTTTGGCAGCGACTCATAGGTTGTATAGCTGATTCATACTGTTAAACTGAGAGAAAACAATTCATATGGGAGTGGAAATCAGTGCTATTTTAATATCGTTATAGATTTTTTTAATATTTTGAATGATCTTTTTTTTTTTTTTTCTAGTTTTAGGACAAGTTTTAGTAATTTTGTTGTGGGGTTCTATCATTTTTATTAGTTTTTTTTTTCTTAAAAAGTTTTTATATGTTTTATTTCAGTTTTAGTTTTATTATTTTAGTACTTCAAATTTAACTTAAAAAAAATGAGGAATGAAAATAAATGAAAATGTAATAAAAATTTAAAAATTATAAAAATAAATTAATACACATAAAAATCTGTAAAAAACATTTTTAGAATATTTTTATATAATAGTTTATGTCAGTTAACATTTATGTCAAGTTGCACATTTTTATTTTCATTTTATTTTTAGTTCTTTTAGTAGATTTAATAAACTTAATAAAGAGAAATGATAAATAATAAATAGTGAAAATGTAGAACAAAATGTAAGAAATAAAGAATGAACATACATATTCATTAGTTTTTTTTTTCTGAAATATGTTTTTATACATTTTTATTTTAGTTTTAGTTTTATTATTTTAGTACTTCAACCTGACTTAATTAAAAAATGAGGAATAAAAAATAAATGAAAATGTATAAAAAATTAAAAATGAATAAAAATATAAAAATTCTTAATGAGATAGAAATAAAAACATTATTATAATATTTCTATATAGTATTTTATTTCAGTTAACATTTATTTCAAGTAGCACATTTTTATGTTTGCATATTTTTAAAAAAAAAAAATTTCAGTATTATTTTTAGTTATTTTAGTACTTCCACTTAAACTTAATAAGAAAAATGTGAAATACAAAAATGAATGTAAATGTATAAAAATTTTAAAAACAAATAAATAAAAATACTGAATTTTTTTTTCAGTATTATTTTTAGTTATTTTAGTACTTCCACTTAAAATTAATAAAGAAAAATACGAAATACAAAAATGAATGCTAAGGTATAAAAATAGGTATAAAAATTTTAAAAACAAATAAATAAAATAATGAGTAAAAACATTTTTTCATTCTTTTTATATAGTATTTTATTTCAGTCAAAATGATTATTTTATATAAATTATTTTAGTACTTAAACTTAATAAACAATAAAGAAAAAAGAGAAATGAATAAAAAATTATTAAAATGTATAAAAATGTAAAAATAAACAATTAAAAAAATGAAAAATGAATAAATAAAAGAAAAAATATAAAAGCATTTAAAAATATTTTTATATAGTATTTTATTTTAGTTAACATTTATGTCAAGTTTTTAATGTCTGCATAGTTTTTTTATACATTTTTATTTTAGTTTTTTTTTGTAGTACTTAAATTTATTAAGCTCAATAAAGAAAATTTAGGAATAACAATGAATAAAAAAATAAATTAAAATGTGTAAAAATGCTAAAAAATGAATAAAAAAAGAGTAAAAACTTTTTAAAAATGTAGATATTTGTATATGGTATTTTATTTTAGTTAAAATTTATTTGAAGTCGATTTTTTTAATGTCTGTAGTTTTTATTAGTTTTTATTTCAGTTTTATTTTTAGTTATTTTAGTACTTAAATTTAAACAAAACAAAAAATAGAATGTAAATAAATAAGGAATAAAAAAATGAATGAAAATTACAAAAAAATAATTAGAAATAAAAAAATGAATACATTTCTATTAATGTTTATTTCAGTTAATCAATTCTTTATATCTGTATATTTTTTATTACAGATTTAGTTGTAGTTATTTTAGTACTTCAACTTTCAAAATAAGGAATAAAAATGAATACAAATTAATAATTTTTTTTTTCAGTCAACATTTATTTCACGTAACAAAAATGTCTTTTTTGTGGTTTTGGTTTTAGTTAATGATAACAACCCTGGTGAAAATCAAGCATAAAATGTATTAACTCTTGAAAATGTATCTTGGCAGCACGTGTGGAAATGGCCGATGGCTGATGTTTAAATTTCTATTACTTGCGAGCGGGTGTCAGTAAGAGCCTCTCACCTCCCAGATCCTGTATATGCCAATTGTCTACCTGTGCGTTACAGACGCTGCTGAAACCTCCGGGATCATGTCCTACCAACAAAGGCTTCCTTTGAGCGAGTAGAGCAGCAATTTTATCATTAGTAAACTGAGCAGGAAAAAGGCTCGTTTCCCAATTGGCTGCTGAAGGAGTTAAAAAGGAAGCCCATTTGGCTGGCATGCTTTAAAAGCGTTTGCTGTGGTGTTTGGTCTAGACCTCTCGCTATGAGGAGGCCCTCGCTGAGCTTTTAGCGCCGCGGCTCAAGCACAAACCCCCGTGGCCTTCTGGCAGAGGACGAAATCCATTATTAAAGAGCACATCACAGGGAACGAGCCCGATAAACTTCTGACTCATACATAATAAATGCTCTGCTAATACAGCGTTTGTTTTGCAATGGCACAGAACCAACATGCTGTCTACTATGATATGTTTAAATTAATATTGAAGAGATATTAATGAGAGTAGTAATATTTTACAAACTACCAGTGTACAGAAGTATGGAAGCCTGTTTCTGCCACTGAATTAAAGAAAAAAAGGTAATTGCAACATTTTAGCTCGCAATTCTGACCTTTTCCCTTGCAATTCCATGATATAAACTTGCAGTCACATAATATAAAGTCACAACTGTGAGATATAAACTCACAATTCAGAGAAACAAGTCAGAATTGTGAGTTTATATCATGCAATTCAGAGAAAAAAGTCAGAAATGTGAGTTTATATAATGTAAATAATATTTTATAACAAGCAATTGCAATTGCAAAGTCAAAATTGTGAGATATAAACTCAGAAATAAAGTCAGAATTGCGAGTTTATATCACAAAATTCAGAATAAAAGTCAGAATTGCACGTTCATATTAGACAAATAATGTCTTAGAACAAGCAATTGCAAGTTATAAAGTCAGAATTGTTTATATCATGCAATTCAGAGGAAAAAGTCAGAATTGCTAGTTTATATAATGTAAATAATATTTTAGAACAACCAATTGCAAGTTATAAAGTCAGAATTGTGAGATATAAACTACAATTGCAAGAAATAAATTGTGAGTCATGCAACTGAGAGAAAAAAAGTCAGAATTGTGAGTTTATATCATGCAATTGAGAGAAAAAAAGTCAGAATTGCTTGTTTATATAATGTAAATAATATTTTAGAACAAGCAATTTCAAGTTATAAAAGTTAGGATTGTGAGTTTATATCATGCAATTTTGAGAAAAAAGTCAGAATTGCAAGTTTATATTATGCAATTCTGAAAAAAAGTAATAATTGCGAGTTTAAATCATGCAAATAATATTTATAACAGGCAATTGCAAGTTACAAAGTCAGAATTGTGAGATATAAACTCAAAATTGCAAGAAATAAAGTCAGAATTGTGAGTTTATATCACGCAATTCTGAAAAAAAAGTCAGAATTGCAAGTTTATAATATGCAATTCTGAGAAAAAAGTAATAATTGCGAGTTTAAATCATGCAAATAATATTTATAACAAGCAATTGCACGTTACAAAGTCAGAATTATGAGCTATAAACTATAAAAAATTGCAAGAAATAAAGTCAGAATTGTGAGTTCATATTATGCAATTCTGAAAAAAAAGTCAGAATAGCAAGTTTATATTACGCAATTCTGGGAAAAAAATAAGAATAGCAAGTTCATATCATGCAAATAATATTTTAGAACAAGCAATTGCAAGTTATAAAGGCAAAATTGTGAAATATAACCTCAGAATTGTGAGAAATAAAGACAGAATTGTGTGTTTATATCATGCAATTCAGAGAAAAAGTCAGAATTGCAAGTTTTTAGTATGCAATTCTGAGAAACAAAGTCAAAATTGCAAGTTTATATAATATAAATAATATTTTATAACAAGCATTTGCATCTTGTAAAGTCATAAAGTCATAAAGACATAAACTCACAATTGCGAGAAATAAAGTCAGAATTGAGTTTATATCATGCAAATAATATTTTAGAACAAGAAATTGCAAGTTATAAAGTCAAAATTGTGAGATATAAGCTCCCAATTCTGAGAAAACAAGCCAGTTTTTTTCTTTAGAATTGCACTTAACTCACAATTGTGAGTTTATATCTCGCAATTCTGAAAAAAAAAACTCAGTTACGAGAAAAAAAATTGTGACATAACTGTGAAAAAAAAAAAAAGTCAGAATTGCAAGATGTAAACTCATAACTGTGAGGAAAAAAAGTTATTAAAGCACATTAAAGGATTAATTCTCCCAAACAATTAAAATGTATTTTATGCAAACCTGAAAAACAAAAAAGGAGAATTCTAAATATTTGTCTTTTTTGGAGCTTTATAGTCATTATTCCAATAAACAGTTGTTGAATGGCATTTCTGGGTGAACTGTTCCTTTAAATCTTGCTAAAACGCTTCCAACCTGCCATGTCTCACAACAAGAGGGAGTTGTTCCTCCATCCATTTAGAGATTACTTTATTGCACTGTAAGACTAATTTTATGTCAGTCGGATGTCTAAACATATTACCTCAGATTTTTAGCAAGGTTTCTGGTCGGCTAAATGTCAATGATGACCTCATAGTTTAGCCCAGTTCTCAGTTTCCTATTGGCAGGCCCGTGCGCTCGAGCTCTTTGATTGAGTCACGCCAGTTTCCTAAAAGGCAGCAGGTCAGATAAGACTCTCGTTTTAACCGATCCAAATAGCCACGCTTAGTGAAAAATGAAAAAGTGCTTGTTTTGCAAGTTATCATTCACTGATACTTTCCATAGTCAGTAAAATTAAAATCTGATTTCATTAGAACTGTTTTAATGAAAGAGAGAAATTTAAACATAATTAACTGCACTTTTTCTCAATGATGTTTAATATAATTTTATTATAATTGTCAGTGAGAGGATGTGTTCTCTGACTTTTAAGTAGTATAACAAATAAGTATTACATGTATTTTGTATTTTATATTATTTCATTTTTTAATATTGTTTATTTATTTATTTTGCATTTTATGAAGAAAATGTGAATATACAGTTAGTAGAATGTTTTGGGTAGTTGCTAGGGTCTTGTTATGTAATTGATAGAATGTTCTGTGTGGTTACTAGGGTGTTGCTTTGGAATCGGTAGAGTGTTCTGGTTGGTTGCCAGGGTTTACCTGTGCAGCTGGTAGAATGTTCAGGGAGATTGCTAGAGTGTTGCTGTGCAACTGCTAGAATGTTCTGGGTGGTTGCTAGGGAGTTGCTGTGCAGTTAATAGAATGTTCGGGGTCGTTAATAAGATGTTGCTATGCAACTTTTTAGAATGTTTTGGCGGTTTGCTACAGTGTTATGAAATTGCTAGAATGTTCTCTGTGGTTGCTAAGGAGTTGCTGTGCAATTAGTAGAATGTTCTGGGTCATTAGTAAGATGTTGCTATGCAGTTTTTTAGAATGTTTTGGGGGTTTGCAAGGGAGTTGCTATGGAATTTGTAGAATGTTCTGGGTGGTTGCTAGGATGTTGTTATGCAATTAGTAGAATGTTTTGGGTAATCACTAGGGTGTTGCTATGTTCCAGATGGTTACTAGGGTGTTGCTATAGAATCGGTTGAGTGTTTTAGTTGCTTGCCAGGGTTTACCTGTGCAGCTGCTAAAATATTCTGGGTGGTTGCTAGGGAGTTGCTGTGCAATCAGCAGAATGTTTTGGAGGAGTTACTAGAGTGTTGCTATGCAACTGGTAGAATGTTCAGGGTGGTTAATAAGATTTTCTTTGCACATTTTGCCAGGATTTACCTGTGTGGCTGGTGGGATGTTCTGGGTGATTGCTGGAGTGTTGCTGTGCAACTGCTAGAATGTTTTGGGTGGTTGCTAGGGAGTTGCTATGCTATTAGTAGGGTGTTTTGGAGGAGTTACTAGGGTGTTACTATGCAACTGGTAGAATGTTCAGGGGGGTTAATAAGATGTTGCTGTGCAACTTTTTAGAATGTTTTGGTGGTTTGCTAGAGTGTTGCTATGGAAGTGGTAGAATGTTCTGGGTGATTGCTAGAGTGTTGCTGTGCAACTACTAGAATGTTCTGGGTGGTTTCTAGGAAGCTGCTGTGCAATCAGCAGAATGTTTTGGAGGAGTTACTAGGGTGTTACTATGCAACTGGTAGAATGTTCAGGATGGTTAAAGGAGAAGTCCACTTCCAAAACAAAGATTCACGTATAATGTACTCACCCCCTTGTCATCCAAGATGTTCATGTCTTTCTTTATTCGGTTGTAAAGAAATTATGTTTTGTTGAGGAAAACATTTCTGCATTTTTCTCCATATAATGGACCGATATGGTGCCCCGAGTTTGAACTTCCAAAATGCAGTTTAAATGCGGCTTCAAATGATCCCAAATGCGGTTGTAAATGATCCCAGCTGACAAAGAAGGGTCTTATCTAGCGAAACGATTGGTTATTTTCATTAAAAAAATACAATTTAAATACTTTTTAATCTCAAGCGCTTGTCTTGCTTTTCTCTCCCTGAACTCTGTGTATTCTGGTTAAAGACAGTTAGGGTATGTCGAAAAACTCCAATCGTATTTTCTCCCTCAAATTCAAAAATCATTTCAAAATCATCCTACATCGCTGCAGAAGTACCGACCCAGTCTTTGCAAAGTAAACATGCAGAGATCAAACACTCTTAACAAAAAAGGTAAAACAGTGATAAAGGGCGATTTCGAAGTTGAGGGAGAACATGAGATGGGAGTTTTTCGACATACCCTAGCTGTCATGAACTGGAACAAAAGCAGTCCAGGCAGAGTAAAACAAGACGAGCATTTGGCATTAAAGGGTATATAAATTGTATTATTTTTTTTACGAAAATAACCGATCGTTTCGCTAGATAAGACCATTCTTTCTCAGCTGGGATCGTTTACAACCACATTTGGGATCTTTTGAAGTTGCATTTAAACTGCATTTTGGAAGTTCAAAATCAGGGCACCACATCAGTCCATTGCATGGAGAAAAATCCTAAAATGTTTTCCTCAAAAACATAATTTCTTTACGACTGAAGAAAAAAGACATGAACATCTTGGATGACAAGGGGGTGAGTAAATTTCTTGTAAATTGTTGTTCTGGAAGTGGACTTCTCTTTTAAAAAGATGTTGACCCAATGCTGGGAGTTTGATTGACAGATAATCTGACCAATTGTAATTTTGAATCTGCCATTTTGTCTGACAAACAAACCAGACAGGAGAGTAGATTAACATCTGTCGAACTGTACTTGAAAAATGGTCCATACTGATGTCTTTCCGCAGTTGAAACAAGACACCTTCTGATGCTCATTCATTCATGTTTATTTTGTGCTATAACTATTAAAGAAGAGAGACAATCAGTTCACATGCCACTTGAATTGAGGCGCTACAGCGATCGGTCACTACATATTAAAGAGCCACAAAACTGCGTTTATTCTTTGTATTTAAAAAAAAAAATAACAAAATTAAAAAGCTGAGACTTTGTTTCATACCAGAAGTAATCGGCTCTGTCTTGTCTGTCGGCATGCTGTCCGTGTCCCCTTTGCTTCGCAATGTATCTGTCACTGCGTGAAAATATATTGTGTGGAATGAGTGGGCCATTGCTTGGTCTTTATGAAGGATCATTTGGTAGAATGTTTGGGTTGGTTGCTAGAATTTTGCTATGCAGTTGGTAGAATGTTTTGAGTGGTTGCCAGGGTTTTGATATGCATTTTGTAGGATTTTCTTAGTGGTTACTAGAGTGTTTCTATGTAACTGGTAGAATGTTTTTGGTGGCATGCCACTACGTGATCGCTTAGTTCACAGAGACCACAAATCTAATTTCTGTGATATAGTCCGGAGATTTCATTGTAAATCTAGATGGGTTTTTGCCCATTTTAGGTGCAAAAGCCCCTATAGAGTCTTTAAATTTATCTCAATTTGATTGCTGCAGCTTCTTTTGGGAATATCACATACATTTGACCAGAGACTCTCTCTCTGTGTGTGTGTGTGTTTAGGTAAGTGGTGATAAGACATACTCACTCACCCCCCTCCAACCCTCCTGCCCTTCACCACGTCATTCCACCTTGCATCTCCCTTTGCTTTTGGAATTTGGGTGTAAGGGCTACGGTACCACCCGGTACCGATATTTATCCTAATTACATTTCTGACAAGGAACAGCACGCACCATTCATCAGTGTCAGCGAGAGACAATCAGAATCCCACATTCCGCTCGTCTGACCGACAGCCCTGACGGAGGGCTCCTCTGCTGAGCTATGCTGATGGTGTCGATATGTCCCGGAGCCCGTCGGGGAAGGTAGAGGGGTGGTACGTTATCTCCTCGGATGTCACTCACAGGGGGAGATCAAAAGGAAGGGTTGAGATGAAGGAGAGTTAGGGCTGTAGATGTGCCTGCTCGCAGACTGGCACGCTCGGCTCCACTAGCTGTCAATCTGATTGTGTAAATGCTTCATCAATTGCATGGAATGATCACATGCAAACTTAAACATGAGTGACGTGCAATGCTTTTCAGAATTGAAATGGGTGCTGCTTTGGTTGGATTAATTTTACTGCATTTTTTTTACTGCATTATTTCCATTCTGATTTTCAGTACAAATATGTACACATCCTTAAAATACGATTAATTTTGACTCAAAATTGTTTAACTTGGTTACAGAGAATATATGTTGAATTAAGATTATATATGAGCTCTTTGGGCTCATTTTTTCACTATATTTAGCCTGTTTTGTACGATTCAAGACAAAAAGGAAGACAAAAATCATTTTATGCAATTTTGCTTATATGCACTGTAAAAAATAAATTTTCAAAGTTGGAAAGAAAACAAAAAATATTTATAGTATGTTTTTGACGAAAATATGTAAGTCTTTCTATTCCAAAATGTCACATTCACATTGGATTTCTTTGCAATTTTTTGGTGAAACTTACTAACCATTTTTTTGAGTAAAAACTTTGTTTTATTTTTAAAAAAATGTGATACATTTTCTGGAAAACAAGACAAAATAAGCATCAAGAAAGTGTTTTTTAAATGTATTTATTTTTGGAGTGTTGTGCTTTTTGGCACAGAAGAAGCTTTTGAAGCTTTTGAAGTCCAGTCAAATGGTAATGGTAAATGGTAATTTTGCATTATTTTTAGCTCCTTCTTAGTGACCTTTTTCTAGTATGCATTCTTTCAGTCTCAGTGAATATAAATTCACTTTAGACAAAAATTAAACGTTTAATCTGAGCAATAACACCTTCAAAACGTAGCTTTCGAAGTCTCATTTTGTTACACATACATTTTTAAACTCTTATGCATTAAAGATTTTTCAATACAGATGTACAAAATAAACAATGAGATTTTGAAATAAATACAGTAGTTTGGACAATTAAGTATATTTGGAGTACAGTCACTTCAAAAATCTTGTTTTCTTCCTGGGATATAAACTTGACAAAGTCTTTTTTGGTCACAGGAAAACAGTATACATTTCTGATCACTGACAAGGATGCATTCATACTCATGGATCTTAACATTGATCATGCATATTGCACGATTGCATCTAGAATGGTCAG
Organism: Cirrhinus mrigala; assembly: GCA_036247105.1. NCBI lineage: Eukaryota > Metazoa > Chordata > Actinopteri > Cypriniformes > Cyprinidae > Cirrhinus > Cirrhinus mrigala. Next base: position 31,019,944 of record CM070015.1, read on the forward strand.
AGGTCTTGGGATCGGTCATTTACATAAGAGCATTGTCCATGTAGGGGGAGATCTTTGAACCTTATCTTGTGTAGTAACTCCTGCAATGTTTACATTATTTCTTATTACATTACATTATCTGAAGTTCTCAAACCCATCATGGTCAGGTTTTATGATCTGTGGGAGTGGATCTTTGGTTGCTATCTTGTAGTCGGCATTGAGTAAGCCCATAGGCCTGCATGATGAATGTGGGTTTTTCTCCTTTTTTTAAAAGCTAATGGATGTGAAGGTTTTAGGCGTCTCTCATTTAGAGCTGGCACTACCATAGGTCAAAGCTCAGGTAAGAATGTTACAAAGAATTAATATGGGAAAAGATGCTGTTTTCTGACCTTAACAGCTGTCATCCCTGATTCTGATCACGATATGGACTTGTATTTGTAAATATTGAGCTTTAACTCTGTTGTTATGCTGTTTTGTGTTCATCTGCTTCTCCCATTTGCTCTTTTTACATTAAATATCACTCTATATAGACTAATACAATCAGATACAACAATTTCTCAAATATTTATTACAATATTTACTGATAAATTTAACATTCACTTAAATGGTATGAGATGACTGGATGCTTTCAACTGATTTCCTCTTGAACTGTCACCAACTTAACTGAAGTTGTTAAATTATTTAAAATATAATGAACTGAGCTTCAAACTTTATCATAATGCACAATGTTTACATTGCAGGTCATCATAATGGAGTGTTTTATCTAGTTATCAGTAAACTGGTTACCTCACCTGAATATGTTTGTAGTGTTCGTAGTTAGTTTTTTGCAAACATCTTTTTCGCGTAGCAAGCTAACAAACTAAGGTACGCCAGTAGTAGTACTGACAGTGTTGTGTAAACATAGCTGAAGGCGCCACAAGAGGAACAGGCAAACCGAATCAATTGAGTGAGTCATTTTAGCTGGAATTGATTCAAACTCGTGACTCATGGCAGTTCAAGCGATTCACTAAGAAAAACCAGATCAAAAGAGCCATTCATCTTCGAATTTCAACATCGCTTGTAATGATTTAAAAAAAGCACTTATGATGATGGGTGAAACCACTTATCTATAATAGAGATCAGTGATTGAAACTGAGCTTCTTGAATATTCGAATCAGTAAAACCATTGCATCAAAAATAATCTATTGTTTTGAAGTTATTCGCAAATCATTTGATTCAGATCAGGATTTTGACAAGCGTTTTGAGAATCATTGTGGGAACTTCAGAGCGATTTCGCGAATCATCCGCGCTCCGATTCCGGATGTGAAAAGATGGTTCGCGAATCATTGTTCAGATCGACCCTGCGTCCCAGTGTTCATACTATCCACCCTATCTGCCCTAAATAGTATTAAAAATTACTACTATCACACTTTAGGATGGATAGTATGCACATTGGAACACAGGCCGAGACTTTGGGGCGTGGATCGCGAATCATTTGATTTAGATCGGAGCAGGTTCGCAAATCTTTTGATCCAGATCAGAACCTCGGAAACGCGGATCGCGAATCGTTTTATTAATGATTCGAATCATTATTGATTTGAATCATTTGATCGCGAATCATGTGATCATTTGATAGATTGGGACTTTGGTGCAGTTTCGAGAATCATTTGATTCAGATCGGGACTTCGATTAAATGATTATTAATGAATGATAAATTAATGTTTGCATGATATTTGAATAATACATAGAATGATACGTTAATATTTTATGTCTTCATTTGATGACCAGAAAAATTTAAATTCAAAACAGAATTTCTATAAAAAAATAAATAATAATAATCATTAAAGGGCTATTGTAAAAATAAATCTGAATAAATTACTTTGTTTTCATACATTCAAATAACTAGACATGCTTAAACAGAATTTGGTAGCAATATAACAGAACAGTTTCATAATTTTACTTAATTAGACATGAATTTTGATTAATAAAATTTAATTTAACCATTAAAAAGGAGTCAATTACAACAACAACAAAAAAAACTGAATCCAGAAAAATTTAAATGGAAAAAATGGAATTTGGAAGAAAATATTTTTTGGCGAAAAATAAAATGGGTTTCATGAGATCATTCTTATTTACCCCTACGGAGAGGAATTTAAAAGTGCAAATTAGTATCTTTTGACAAAGTACCGCTGCAGTGACAGCTTTTGTACCTTTGAACAAATCAAATCTGAACAGGTGATCAGAATACCCTATCATTTTCTGTGTAGGTTCAGGTTGTGAGGCGGGGTCTTTCCGCTGTGGGACAGGCCGTTGTATTCCAGCAAGGCAGAGGTGTGATGGAACAAACGACTGTTCGGATAACTCAGACGAAATTGGCTGCCGTAAGTAACTCTTCCCTCACAGTCACAAAGTCACACTGATAAAGAGTGAAAGTGTGAACTACAGCTGTTCAGTTTGTAATTCGTAAACCCCGAAAGGCATTACCATTAGCCATTGTGTGCCCTCAGGAATTTTAAATGAGTTTTTAGGATAACATAACATAACTTTTTTTTTTTTTTTTTTACCTTGTTTTTATTCACCATTTTGGGTAAAGAAATAAAAGTAAGAAATTAAATCAATTCCTGTGTAAAACTTGCTATCAGCAAATCTCTGGAAGTCATGACTGTGTCAGAATCTAGTGTGGCAAAGACTAAAAGAGTTTTGAGAGGAGAAAACCTACAAATCAATCAGATGACTGTCACAGATCCAGTCCAGAAGAAAAGATTAAAAATTAAGTAGTGAAAAGGTCATGTTAGGCACGTTTCATTGCAACATTTTGGCAAATTTAGAAGTTGTTTTATGCATACTGAAAGTCACACATAATGATTTCCTCAGTATTTTTGTTTTTTAGTACAAACATATAATTTTTTTTTAAAATCAATACATATTTACTTCAGAAGCAAAATGACTGAAGATATTCACTCTTGTTTTCTGAAAAAAAAGAGCTAAATAAGTGAGTTTATGCATAAATCAAGAAAAAATATCTATCAGTGAGCTGCCTTATTTTGATAGATCTTTAGAAAACAAGTCTTAATATCTTAATTCATTTTGCATCTCAAGTGTACCTTGATATAAGAATGTTTAGATATTTTTACTGGAAAACAAGACAAAAATAATGTTTTTGGAGTTTTGCATACTATATACACTAACAGTCAAAAGTTTTTGAACAGTAAGATTTTTAATGTTTTTTAAAGAAGTCTCTTCTGCTCACCAAGCCTGGGTTTAAAGCAAGTAAACAAGTAGAGCAAAAACAGTAAAAAATTGAAATATGTTTACTATTTAAAATAACTGCTTTCTCTTTGAATATATTTTAAAATGTAATTTATTTCTGTGATTTTAAAGCTGAATTTTTAGCATCATTACTCGTCACATGATCCTTCAGAAATCATTCTAATATTATGATTTGCTGCTCAAAAAACATGTATTATTATTTTTATGTTGAAAACAGCTGAGTAGAATTTTTTCAGGTTTCTTTGATCAATAGAAAGTTCAGAAGAACAGCGTTTATCTGAAATAGAAATCTTTTGTAACATTATAAATGTCTTTATCATCATATTTGATCAATTTAATTTCTTTCCAAAGAAAAAAAATTATTCTGACTACAGGCTTTTGAATGGTATAGTGTATAATGTTACAAAAGCAGATAAATGCTGATATTTGGATCTTTCTATTTATCAAAGAATCCTGAAAACAATGTACTCAACTGTTTAAATACTGATAATAATCCAAAATGTTTCTTGAACAACAAATCAGCATAATAGAATGATTTCCGAAGGATCATGTGACACTGAAGACTGGCGTAATGATGCTGAAAATTTTCATTTTCAATAAACATTTTCAAATATATTCAATAGAAAGCAGTTATTTTAAATAGTAAAAATATTTCAACATTTTACTGTTTTCGCTGCACTTCAAATAAATGCAGGCTTGGTGTGCAGAAGAAACTTTTTTAAAAAATATATAAAAACTCTTACTGTTCAAAAACTTTTGACTGGTAGTATACTTAAGAAATAGTATTGGTTGAATGCTATTTCAAACAAGTTTGAACCAATAAATAAGGCAAACATTCAACTGAAATGATTAGAAAACGCAAACTGGCATGTTTATTTCACTATATCCATGTCAGTTCCTACATTCCTGCTCTTATGGAGTCTGTCGAGAAACTTTGAGCGCTTTGAAAAGAAACTCTTAGCGCAGGCCAGCTGAAACCTCTTCTAGCTTGGTTAACAATGCCGTCTCCTTACGCTCTTCCAGCCCAGCCCACCTGCGAGAGCACTCAGTTCCAGTGCTTGAGTGACGGCGAGTGCATTCCTCAGCACTGGGTCTGTGATGATGAAGAGGATTGCGAGGATGGCTCCGATGAAAGGCAGCACTGCCGTGAGTACTCCTTATCTCCATCCGTCCGTCTCTCCCTCGCTCGCTGCTTCCATTTCAATTACGACTGTCCGTCAGAGCTGAGAGCTCCATTGACTCCCAGTAATGTAATTTCCGTCATGTCGGAGAAACACGATACCTCAGATGTGCAGGCAACAGTCTGAAAAACAAAAGGCAAAGCGTGCATGTGTCGTAGGGAGAGCATGTCACTTTAGTGAAGATGAGGACCACCCAGCACACTCATATTATAATTGTGTGTCTTTGATCTTCGCTGGCAGCTGGCAGGACGTGCTCCAGTTCACAGTTCACCTGCACGAACGGGGCCTGCATCCCGGGAGGATACAGGTGCGACCGTGTACCTGACTGCCTAGACGGAGCAGATGAGAGAAACTGCCGTAAGTATGCTGTCGGTATGTGTGTGATGGGATTATATAGCTTAATATATATATTTTTTAATGTTTAAGAAAACAGTAATTTTGTGAAATATTATTACAATTTTAAATGTAAATTAATTCTGTGATCAAAGCTAAATTTTCAGCATCATTACTCCAGTCTTCAGTGTCACATGACCCTTTGCTGCTCAAGAAACATTTATTATTATTATTAATATTTAAAACAGTTGAGTACATTTTTTTTCAGGATTCTTTGATAAATAAAAAGGTCCAAAGATCAGCATTTATCTGAAATATAAAAATCTTTTGTAACATTATACACTATACCATTCAAAAGCTTATAATTTTTATAGTATATATATTTTTAGGGGGGAAAGAAATTTTAGAAATGAATAATTTTATTTAGCAAGGATGCTTTAAATTTATTAAAAGTGATGATAAAGACATTTATAATGTTACAAAAGATTTCTATTTTAGATAAATGTTGCTCTTCTGAACTTTCTATTCATCAAAGAAACCTGAAAAAAAATCTGCTCAGCTGTTTTCAACAACATAATAAATATTAATAATAAAATATTAAAATATATTTAATAAAATATTTAATAAAATACATAATAAAATATTTAAATGCTGTTGAATTTTTTTTTTAATATTTTAAATTAATATTGTATTTGTATATATATATATATATTTTTGAAACTCTTTTTTTATTAGAACATGCTATAAAAGTTATACATCAGCGGTAGACAATAGAGGTACAGACATTTGAAAATATTTACAAATATAAAAGTTTAACCCCCCCCCCCCCCCCCAAATATTTGTTTATTTTTCAAATAAAAACACCTATAAAAGTAAAATCCATATGCTTTGTAAGCATGTATGTAGTTGCATACATATTCCACCCCACCCTATATAGTCAGTTAGCTATTATAATGTATTATTCTAAAGACTGGACTCCATCTTGTTTCAAAGATATTCATCTGGAGTCTAAGGGAATATGTTATTTTTTCCATTTCGTAAATTTCCCGGATTTTTTGAATCCATTGTTCATATGTAGGTGGTTCTAATTTGATCCATTTAGATATAATACATTTTAGGGGTGCAGAAAATAATATTTGAAGTAAATAATTCTGTCTTCTTTCCCTCATGCCTTCAGGTATTACACCTAAAATAGCCACCGTTGGGTCAAAAGGAATATCAGTACAAAATATTTCTCCAAATACTTTGTATATATCCTTCCAGAATTGTTGTGTCTTTGGGCAGGACCAAAAAATATGAGAGTGGTTTCCCAATAAATCACCACACTCTCTCCAGCATCTACTAGATGACCCTATTCGCATCTTTGCCACAATTTGCGGAGTGCGGAAGTATCTTGTAATAATTTTCCACTTAAACTCTCTCCATGTATTTGAGTTTGTTACTTTATGGGCCCCAGAGCATATGTCTATCCAGTCCCCTTGCGTAATCGCTACTTGCATTTCTGCCTCCCATTGTTCTTTGTATGCAAAAGAATCATGTGGATGAAGTGATAACAATCTTTGATATAATTTAGAGATACTCCTTGTCAATAGTTCATTAACCTCTCTATTTCGTTTGGATTAATGATATTCTTCCACTCTTTATGTTTTGTAAGGAAATCTCTTATTTGTAAATATCTGTAAAAATCTGTTTTTGGTAACTTAAATTCTTCTACCAGTTGTTCAGATGATTTAAAATGATCCTTAGTGATAAGATGATATATGAAATTTAGTCCGGAATTTCCCAATTTTTTAAAACCAATATCTAATGCAGATGGTATAAAATTATTTATTGTACTTAAACTAGATAAAGGAGAAATTGAATGAGTAATTTTTAAAAAAGATTGTATCTTTTTCCATATTTTTAAGGTAACTCTTGTCCACTTACCCATCATCACACCATCCCAGCTGAAATCTATAAAAGGAAGTGAAACCAGGGGATATTGACAGAGGTCTTTCTCTATGTTTAACCAATGTGTAGCCGTATTGTCCCTTAACCATGCCTCTATTGGATTTAGTTGTGCTGCCCAATAATAGCATTTAAGATTTGGAAGACCTACACCCCCATCAGCCTTTATAAGTATATATATATTTTTATATTTATATTACATAATATATTTATTTATTTTTTTATTTTTTTATTTTTTTTATTTTATATTTAAAATATTTTCATTTTTTTACATTTTATATTTCATTATGTTATGTGCATATATGTGCATAATAATAATAATAATAATAATAATAAATGAGCAGCAAATCAGAATATTAGAATGAATTGTGAATGATCATGTGACTGGAGTAATGATACTAAAAATTCAGCTTTGAAATCACAGGAATAAATTACATTTTAAAATATATTCAAATAGAAACAGTTATTTGAAATAGTAAAAATATTTCAAAATGTTCTGTTTTTGCTATACTTTGGATCAAATAAATGCAGGCTTGGTGATCAGAAGAAACTTATTTAAAAACATTAAAAATCTTTAAAAAAAAAAAAAAAACCTTTTGACTGGAAGTGTATATAGACATATTTAAAAAACAAACAAACCAAAAAAACAAACAATAACTAATAATATCCAATAGCTAATAATGACAAATGAAACACAGCGATATTGCTAAAACTTTAACTAAAATAAAAAATTAAAACAGAAAATACAAAAATAAAAACACAGCATCGTAATATTTAGTCATAATCTGCAATATTTACCCTTGTGTATTTTTCATACAACATTTTAAGTGCTAAAGCAAGTGAATCCCTGAATTAGAGTTTTGAATCAATTTAAAACTAATGTAGTTTAAATCAGATGTCAAAGTGAAATTGAAATAGAGCCTATTCACTTCGTAAATGCACATCAAACCCATTGCAACCTCTCTTTTTTAACCACCTGACTCCATTCTGGTATGCTTTTTATGATCCAGCCAGTTCCCAATGGTTATACTCATGTCCTGTTCCTTAAATATCCAATTTCATGCGGAAATGCATTGGATTAAGGATGCAGAACGGTCATGACATTGCATTGCATTTCATGCATTTAACTCTCTCGTACATGCACTAGTCAAACAACCTTTAAATATCATAAAGTGCATAAAAATCACAGTAATATTTTGTGAATATATCATTAATATCATCCAGTCCTAAATAGTGTGTGTGCATGTGTTTGTGAGTGTGTGTGTGTGCTTCTTCCTTCCCTGAAGGCTCCTTTGGCATTTTAATCAATTTGTAAGATTAAGAGTCTTGCTGATGGACAGAAGCGGCCACAATATGCTTCTTGTTTGCAGATTGATTGCAGATTCCTCTGTGGATTAGTGCGAGTGTCAGTTCATCACTGATCTCTTATCACACACTACTTTACTCTAACAGACCTGCTGTGCACATAATGGTCATTTGGCTGCAGAAGTTTATGTTTGTTTTCTATATTAGCTTTATGCTGTTTCTTTGCTCGCACATTAAGGCATACCGTAGTGGACGCTGTATCGTATTACAGAGTGATTATATTAAATTGAATGAATGAGTGATGGACATGCTCTCTTTCTCTCAGTGTACCCAGAGTGCTCAGAGCTGAGATGTGCTAACGGGGCGTGCTATAACAGGAGCCAGCGCTGTGACCAGGTGCTCAACTGCCGAGACGGCTCAGACGAGGCCAATTGCAGTGAGTGCATTTTCCTGGCAGGACACACACATGGACACAGTCATTTACGGGATGGCTTGGGAAGCCACTGCACTACTTTTACAATTAAAAGATATTGAAGCTATAATGTTTAGTCATGTGACATTTTGTCAGTTTGATTACACTCTTAAAAATATATATATTTTTTTATTGACATCTGTGATTCCATGAAAACCTTTAACATTTATTCTTTCCATTGGACAAAAGGTTCTTTATAGTGTAAAATAATTCTGTAGATTTTTAAAATGTTCCTCACGCTAAGAAAAAGAAGTTCACTAAAAGTTTTTTTTTTTTGCAGAATAATTCTTCTGTGGCATCTCTGTGAAAATCCCCTTTTAAAACCTTTATTTTTATATAATAGTATAAAATATTTTTACTTATTTAATATAATAGTTGAGTAAAAGGTTACTTAAGACATATATACATTTTTTCACTCAATCTCATGTTTTTCTGTTATTTGTGATATTATTGTAGTCTTTTTTATACTTTTGGTTTACTTTTTAATTTTACTTTTTAAAATGTGGTTATGTGCTTTTTCATAGTATATTTTATATGCTTTTATATATTTTTTTAGTTTATTTGTATGTTATTTTTATATATATATGTGTATATTTATATTTGTATATTATTTTTGTTTTATTGCTTATTTTATTTTAATTATATTTTATTCATTTCAGGTTTATTTTAATTAACAAAATAGTTTTTAAAAATGTGATTATGTGCTTTTTATTTTATTTTATTATTTTATTTTATTTATTGTTATTTGTTTTATTTAAATTCTATTTTATTTTATTAATTTCAGGTTTATTTTAATTAACAAAATGTTTTTTTTTCTTTTTTTTTGTAAAGTTCTGGTTAATGATAATAACCTAAATTCTGTGAAACACAAAATAAGATATTAGGCAGAATGTTCAAGCGGCTCTTTTCCATACAATGAAAATGAATGGCAATTTATAAACACCACAGCTCACAAAACACCATAAAATTAGCTTTTTTAAAATACTTTTGGTTTACTTTTTAATTGTAGTTTTTAAAAATGTGGTTATGTGCTTTTTATTTTATTTTATTCTTTTATTTTATGTTATTTATTGTTATTTATTTTATTTAAATATGATTTTACTTTATTCATTTCAGGTTTATTTTAATAAAATGTTTTTTTCTTCTTCTTTTTTTTTTAACCTTAATTCTGTGAAACACAATATAAGATATTAGGCAGAATGTTCAAGCTGCTCTTTTTCATTTTTTATACTTTTGGTTTACTTTTTAGTAAACCATTTTAGTTTAAAAAATGTTAACAAAAACAGCTAACAAAACCCTATAACAACTATCAATAAATGTAGTATATGTGACTTTTGTGCTATATTTCAAGTGTTATAAAGCCATTTCATAGTTTTTTGTGATTAACAAAGTAAGATTACTTTGTTGTTCACTGATTATCCCGTTTACAGTCTCTTTTTTTTCCACAATTCATCACAACATACAAAAACCAATGCCATTTGCTATCAGTGATGTTAAACCTGGTCCAATGTGTCCAAATGTGACATTTGTGAATTGAAACAAGCACAAATGATGTTTGAGAGGCTTAAAATTTGGACTGCGTCTCACACAAATTATTTTATACTGCAGCTTTATAATAATAGATAATAAAATAATAAATAAATAAATAAATAAATTATTGTACTGTATTGTGTGCTGATTTTTCTTTTTGATATTCACCTTTTTTCCAGTGTTTGGTGTGGTGAAAACATACCAAGTACAGTTATCTTCAGCTTTATTTAACTTGTGACATGGATCAACATATTTCTTGTTTGTTTTCAGCCCAGCGATGCAGCAGCGGTCAGTTTCAGTGCAGTAACGGCGAGTGTATTCCTCGCGGATACGTCTGCGATCATGATGATGACTGTGGAGACAGAAGTGATGAACAGAACTGCAGTATGTATATTTCATTTCACAACCTCTCAAATCCAACCTTAAAGAATGTAAAAAAGTCATCTAAAGTAGTAGATTTTACTCAGTAGTGTATTATCTACAGCCTACCCAACCTGCAGAGGAACGTACTTCACCTGTCCCAGCGGCCGCTGCATTCATCAGGTCTGGCTGTGTGATGGAGAAGACGACTGCGAGGACAATGCAGATGAGAGAGGCTGCGGTACATCCTTAAAATGTCTTTCTGCATGCTAAATGTTGCTAAAGCCAGGCTTGAAATGTATGCTTTTCAGGACATGAAAGTATGTTGAGTGACATTTTTGTGGTGTGTTTAGATAATGTCCAGCGTGAGTGTTTTCCTGGCGAATGGCCGTGCCCTTCTTCTGGTGTTTGCATCCCTCTGGACCGTCTCTGTGATGGGACGGCACACTGTCCGGATGGAGAAGATGAAACCAACACCACTGCCGGACGCAACTGCAGTCAGTTACCACCTAAAACTCACTACAGCTGATTTCTGACAGTGTTGTTTTAGTATTATTTATATACATAGTAATATAGTAATATATACATAGTAATTATTATAGTAATAATTAATATTTCAAATGACCTTTTTTATATTTTCGGTTCTTATTTTGTGATTTAATTGTATGTGCTTTTGTCATTTTTATTAGTTTCTTTCTTTAAATATTTCTATATAGCTTTAATTTATTTTTTCAGTTTTAGTTTTTAGTAATTTTAATAATTAAAACATATTTTATTTCAGTTAGTTGCCAGGCAGCATTTCTAATTTTCTAATTTTTGTGTGTATTTAAGTATTTTATATTTAAGTATATTAATAAGTATTTTATTTTATTTCAGCATTATTTCTGCTACTGAAAATGATTCTTAATAGACTAAAAAAATAGACGTGGAAACAATTTTCAGTCACCTTTATTTTTTACTTAAATTTTTTTATTTTCAGTTTACATTTTAGTTTAAATATTAGTAATTTTATGTCCTTTTGTCAATTTTTTATTATTACTGCTTATTTTATTTTAGTTTTATTTTTACTTCGGTTTAATTAATTAATTTATTTTCATTTTATTTATTTAAATTATTAATAATTTAGGTTCACATTTTACCATCTAATATTCATATTTTTTATATTTCATTTTATTGCAATTAACAATTAACAGACTGTTTTTAATAGTTTTAGTTAACAGTGTTTATTTTATTTCAGTTTAATTTTTAGTCATTTTAATACTTCAACTTAAATCGTATTTTATTTCAGTTAGTTGCCAGGCAACATTTCTAATTTTCTCATTTTTATGTGTATTTAAATATTTTATATTTATTTATTAAATATTTATATTTTATTTCAGCATTATTTCTATTACTGAAAATCATTCTTAATAGACAAAAAAAAAATAGGCGTGGAAACAATTTTTTAATTTTTTACTTTCATTTTCAGTTTACATTTTAGTTTAAATATTAGTGATTTTATGTCCTCTTGTCAATTTTTTAATATTACTATTTATTTTTATTTCAGTTTTATTTTTTATATTTATTGTCATCATTTATTTTTTTTATTTATTTGAATTATTAATAATTTAGGTTTACGTTTTCCATCTAATATTCATATATTTATTATATTTCAGTTTTATTGCAATTAGCAATTAAGAATGTTTTTATTTTACCTTTTTCCTACATTTTTCAAACTTATTTGTTTGTTTTTAAAGTTTTTCGTGTGATATTTTTATTTTATTTTATTTCAGATTTATTTCTATTACTGTTAATTGATTTTAATGCACTGAAAAAAACCTCAGAAACAGTTTTTACTCAGAAATTGCTAGTAGGTTTCACAAATAATTAAAAAGAAACAGCACTTTGAAATAAATGTAAATATTATGAAGTTGTATTTTCTTGTAAAATACAATTAAAATAATTTTTAAGATTTCTTTTAACGATTTTTAATTTTTTTTTTTTGAACTACAAAAACATTTTTTACACTGTGGATTCAGTTTTAGATAGCACAAACAACAATTTTAGCCTTATACACTCTTAAAGACATTGCTGGCTTATAATTGATTATGATTTTAATCTGCAAAAATTCTGTGTTTTTGCTTGATGCTTTGTACAGTTTTCCTAACCTTTAAAGCACTGTATGTCTGTGTTTTGTGTCAGGTATATGGCGCTGTGCATCTCTAAGCTGTGAGCATCACTGCCACTCCTCTCCTGACGGAGGAACCTGTGCCTGTCCGCCGGGATACGTGGTCAGCAGAAACGACAGCCGCTCATGCATTGGTAAAATATTTGATTGGTGATTACAAATAGTTGCTCATATTAAATCAAACTGGTGACTTGACGTCAGCTCTCCCTGTATTCTGTGCACATCTTTGCAGATTACGATGACTGTAGTCTTTGGGGCATGTGTGACCAGCTGTGTGAGGATCGGATCGGAAGCCATCGCTGCAGCTGTCGGGACGGTTACATTCTGGAGCAGCACAAATACTGCCGAGCAAATCCCTCATGTGAGTCCATTCATGACGCCTGTACAGTATACTCAGTACCTGTATGCGGAAGGTGTTTGATGAAGTGCTGCAATAGATTCATTCATTTCAGTTCAACTTAAGTGTATTTGTATAGTGCTTTTTACAATACATGTTTCGAAGCAGCTTTACAGAAAATTCATTTTTAAGTGTTACAATCAGAAAGTATTCTGCTTTCAGTCAGATATTAGAGTCAAAGATATGGCAGTAATATACAGCTATAAGATAATACTAGTAATGTGCACTGCAAAAATGGGTGTAGAGACCATTTTCAATTGTCAGTTTTCATAGAAAATTTCTAGTACATTTCACAATTAATTAGAAAGAAATGGCAAGACAATCAGTCAATAACACAATCAATAAAACTTGACATTTTAAAGACCGTAGCAGAAAATAGTATGTATGGTTCTTGTAAAGCATACTCTAATTTACATCATAGATATTTAATATTTTAATATTTATTTTAAATATTATACACAGATTTATAAGTATTTTTAATTGTATTTATTTATTTATTTATTTAGTGTACTTTTTCTGATAAAACAAATCTTATTAGATTTATTAATATCTATTTAAACTTTTTTTATTTTACTCTTTTTGTGTCATAAAAAATCCATTACAATGCATTATTTAATTTTTTTGTATGTTTATTTTTGTATATTTGTATGTTTAATTGTATTTATTTACTCAGTGTACTTGGTGCTGATAAAAAAATCAGATTAGATTAATTCATATTCATTTTTATATATATTTTACACAGGTTTACAAATTTTTAAAAAATTTTAGTCAGTGTACTTTTTGTCTCAGAATAAATCATTAAATCAACTAATGTTAATTTTAATTATATTTTATAAAAACTTGCATATTTTTAAATAATTGTATTTATTTACTCGATATTGATTTATATACTTGATTTTTTTGTCTCATAATAAATCATATTAAATTAATTAATTTATTTTAAATATATTTTACACAGGTTTACACATTTTTTTTTATTTTAGTCAGTGTACTTTTTGTCTCATAATAAGTCCTAAAAAATTATTTCATATTTATTTTAAATATTTTTTTACACAGATTAATAAGTATTTTGATTGTACTTATTTACTTATAAAACAAATCATATTAGATTAATTAATAATTATTTTAAATATATTTCACACAGGCTTACACATTTTTTTGTCATAATAAATCATAATAAATTAATTAACATTATTTTTAAATATTTTTTACACAGATTTAGACATTTTTTAACTGTATTTATTTACTTAATATGCTTTTTTATATTTATATAAATATATTTATAAAAAATAATATATATATATGCACAGATTAACCATAATTTATTTTACTTGTATGTAATCATTGTACTTTTTTCCATAATACACCACATTAAATTAATATTTATTTTAAATATATTTTACACAAATTTACAATTTTTTTTTTTTATTGTATTTATTTTTAGTTTTTCTGTTTCTTCTGCGTTATGTTTTCCTGCATGCTTTCACAAAGGTATCTTTAAGACTAATATTCCTGGTGTTAACTGTTATCTTACATGTCCATTAATCAGGCTCTTTGCAGCCCATTTCTCATCAAGCGCCTGAGTTTGCATTGAATGCCATTGTGTTATTAAGCTCCTGAAATGTCTGCCTCCCAACCATTTGTTTGGCAGGCCCTGGAAATGAATAACAAACGCTGGCACTACACAGCCAATCCGAAACTCTCTCACATTAGTTATGTCTTATCAAAAGTATTGTATCCTTCATTTTGAAGCTTACCACATCTCACTTTGTTTGGTCATCTTTAGCCGGGGTGCCTTCGCTTATATTCTCCAATGGGAGAGACTTGCTGATTGCTGATGTCCACGGACACAACGCTCACACCCTGGTCGAGTCCCAGAACAGAGGAGTTGCTGTTGGTGTGGACTTCCATTACCAGCTGCAAAGGGTCTTTTGGACCGACACAATACAAAATAAGGTAAAATTGCATATGAAGTTGCATATAGTTCCTAAAAATGCAAACTTTCCATTCAACAAAGAATCCTGAAAAATAAAATGCATCATAGTTTCCACAAAAATATGAAGCAGCCTACTGTTTTCAACATCTCGAGCAGTAAATCAGCATATCAGAATGATTTCTGAAGGATTGCGTCATGTGACACTGGGTTCGTACAAGCTGCTTAAAGTGCTTAAGGCACTTGAATTTGACTTCTTGAAAAACCTGAACTTTTTGAAAAACCTGGCCTGGAAAACCTTTGACAATAGCAATATTCCTGAAGAGGTACTTGAAATATGCTTGAATGATTGAAAGACAATATATCTGTAAATTAAGTGTTTAATTTTTATATATATCTTTAAATATGTTTTCATGCAAAATTCACGCAATTCAAAAAACAAACTTTTTTCGCTTATTTCAGTTAATAAAACTAGTGGTAAAAGAAAATGAATAAAACATAAAACTAGCAAGCTAAGCCAGTAGTAGTACTGACAATGTCATGTAAACATGGCTGAAGATCCGAAAAGAGGAACAAATGAACTGAAGTTTTTCCAAACTCTGAATCAGTTAAACCATTGCTTTGCAAAATGATTCACTGTGTTGAAGAGCTCCAATCGGATCGCGTATCGCAAATTATTTGATTCAGATCGGGATTTCAAATCGCAGATTGCGAATCATTTGACTGATGCGAAAAGAGGAACAGATGAACTGAATCACTTGAGTGAGTCATTTACACTGGAACAGCTCAGACTGATGCAAACTTGTGACTTTGATCATTCATTTTTAGTGATTCACTAGCAAAAAACCCCAGATCAAATTAAAAAAGCCAATCATTTTTGCATTTCGACATTGTAACGATTTTAAAAAACGTATAGTGATGGGTGAACCTGAGTTTTTCGAAACTCTGAATCAGTTAAACCATTGCTTTGCAAAATGATTCACTGTGTCGAAGAGCTCCAATCGGATCATGAATCATGAAACATTTGATTCAGATCGGGATTTCAGATGGCATATTGTGAATCATTTGACTGACGCAAAAAGAGGAACAGATGAACTGAATCAGCTGAGTGTGTCATTTATACTAGAACCACTCAGGTTGATTCAAACTTGTGACTTCGATCAATAATTTCAAGTGAATCACTAGTGAAAAAAAGAGCTGATTAAATTAAAAGAGCCAATCATTTTTGCATTTCAACATTGTAACGATTTTAAAAAGGGCGTAGTGATGGGTGAACCTGAGTTTTTCAAAACTCTGAATCAGTTAAACCATTGCGTTGCAAAATGATTCACTGTGTCGAAGAGCTCCAATCGGATCGTGTATCGCAAATTATTTGATTCAGAGCAGGATTTCAAATCACGTATTGCGAATCATTTGACTGATGTGAAAAGAGCGATTTCTCTCAACATGGGGACAGGAGAGCTTTTAATCAATAAATGGGGGGAAGGTAACCGGCATTACTTATTTGAAAAGAGTAACTCGGATATTTTCTTGTCAATTAAAAAGTAAAGTGTTACTTTACTAGTTACTTGAAAAAAGTAATAATATTACGTAACTTGCGTTACTTGTAATAACACTGTTGGCGTCACTGAATGTAAACAATGCCACTGACCTGAATGAAACTCTCATATTTTGCTGATTATTGCTGCTGAAAATGGTCAGTTATCATCATGTTTGGGGCTGTTACTAATCAGTCGGACCGGGAAAAACATTTGGAGTACTATAGACTGACAAAAGTTATATCAAATCAAGGAGAAGAGTGCTTTCGTGTTTGTTTTTATCATTTCCGGTCAGGTAGGTGAAATATTAGGCTAATATCTTATTTAATACTGCTCTTATGTACCTTTACCACCTATTAAAGGGTTACTCCACTGCAATATGAAAATTTTGTCATTAATCACTTACCCCCATTTCATTCCAAACCCGTAAAAGCTTTGTTTGTCTTCGTAACACAATTTAGGATATTTTGGATAAAAAATGTGAGGTTTGAAACTGTCCCATTGACTGCCGAGTAAATACCACTGTCAAGATCCAGAAAAGTATGAAAGACATGGGGGTAAGTGATTAATGACAAAATTTTCATTTTGGAGAGGAGTAATCCTTTATCTTTAGTTTGTCAAAATATTGCACCCTTTCCTGCTTACTTAAGTCCTTCTCTATATGCTTTAGCAGCTTCCACATGTTTTTTCAGTTTAGACAGCATAAATTAGCAGAACAACATATTAAGTAGTACACTAACCGTGCAATCCTTGCTCTTTTTTACATCCAAGTATCACCAGTATGGCCCCGAATCCGGGTAACTAACCAAATGGTGACATAAGTGCAAACCTCTATATCACACTAGCAGTAGCTGTATATTGGCATGCTGTGATTAGTAGCACGGCTACTCTTGTGATATTGCTCATATGTGACCTTGGACCACAAAACCAGTCATAAGGGTCAATTTTTCCAAATTGAGATTTATGCATGATCCGAAAGCTGAATAAATAATCTTTCCACTGATGTATGGTTGTTAGGATAGGACAATATTTAGCCAAGATACAACTATTTGAAAATCTGGAATTTGAGGGTGCAAAAAAATCTGAATATTGAAAAAAAATCGCCTTTAAAGTTGTCCAAATAAAGTTCTTAACAATGCATATTATTAATCAAAAATTAGGTTTTTATATATTTACAGTAGGAATTTTACTAAATATCTTCATAGAACATGATCTTTACTTAATATCCTAATGATTTTTGGCATAAAACAAAAATCAATAATTTTGACCCATACAATGTATTTTTGGCTATTGCTACAAATATACTCCAGCGACTTAAGACTGGTTTTGTGGTCCAGGGTCACATATGTACTGTATATATATCTACTTACAGTACAGTTTGCTTTATTTAATGGCTCAGTGTGTGGCATTAATGTTTCCCGCTTACATTCATTCAATGCTCTGGCGCTTGCCGTGGGTTCTCAGTTTCCCTGAGTTTAATAAGTGGCATTTCACAGATTACTGAAGTTCTAACCTTGTCAGGCCGAGTGATATCGATGTTACATTTGTTGTTGATAACAAAGCTCTGCATTATACCAGCTCTTCCTCCTGTACTAACATCCCTGACCCTCAACACACACACATACACACTCTCTCATTGTGCCAGTCAGTCTGCTCTGATCTCACCTCTTATACACCCCAGCAACAGTGTTTGGCTGAAAGCCCAAATAAAGTCTGTCTGTTTCAAACAGAGTGTGCCAGTATCTTTCAAGCCTCCCTAAACTCTTCCTGAAGCAATCAAGACCGAGCAATATTGCGTTAACCCCCGGAGTAATGGATTAAAACATTCTTTAAAATGCATAACAGACACACTACCGAAGTTATCGTTCTGATATGCTGTTTTGCTGCTCAAGAAACATTTCTGATTATTATAAATGATTATTATTGTTTTATATTAATATTTTGAGTTAGCTTTTATTTTTATATTTTCTGTTTTAATTTTAGCTTCTTTTTTTTATTTATTTTTTTTATTCCTGTTTAGGTTTTAATTACATTTTATTTTAGTTTGTATTTGTTTAGTAATTTAAGTTTTATTTATTTAGAATATTAATTTGATTTATTTACTAATTTCAGTATAATTTCTTATAATATTTATTATTTAGAATATTTTTACAATATCCATTTTATTTAGTAATTTAGTTTATTTAGTAGTTTCAAATTTAAATTTTATTTAATTTTTATTTTGTTTAACAAAAATGTTTTAGCTATTATTTATTTAGTAATTTCAGTTTAAAATATTTAAGTCATTGCTTATGTATTTATTACATTTATTATTTATCTTATCTTTCTTTTATATTAATTTGCTTTAGTAATTTAGTTAGTGAATTCAGTTCTTCAGTTTCCCATTTCTCATTTATATATATATATATATATATATATATATATATATATATTTAAGTTATTTATATTTAATTTTATTTAACTATTTAGATGTACAAAAACTGTTTTAGTATTTACTTATTTATTTAGTAGTTTTAGTTCATTTATAATATTTATTATTTATAACATTTTATTAACCAATGGATTTCTGCTGATTGAACCGATGTTATTTTAGTATTATTTAAATAAAAATATTTTTAATATTACTATTTTGATTGAGCATTTATTTTTATTTTTTTGCTTAATTAATTAAAAATATTCTTAGGTTTTAATTTAATTTTATTTTGGCTTTAGATCTATTTTAGTGCTTATTTATTTATTTATTTATCTTATTCATTTTATTTCTTTAGTAATTTTGTTAGTAATTTCAGTTCTTATTCCATTTCTGATTATTATTAATGTTAAAAATAGTTGTGCTACTTTATAGTTTTGTGATAAATGTGATATATTTTACTTCCTAAGACTCTGATGAATAGAAATAAAAAAACAGTGTTTTTATTTTGTTTTGCAAATGTATAAGCAACATTTATTCAAATGCAAAAACATGTGAGGAGAAGAAAAAAATACATAATAAATATGAGTACTTGGTTTGTGGTCGATTAGATTTTCCTAACATTTTTTGAAAGTCTAATTAAAGCTTCAAAAATCTAATAAAAACAGAAAAACAGTGAAATATTATTACAATTTAAAACAGCTGTTTTTTATTTGAATATATTTTAAAATGTAATTTATCCCTGTGATGAAAAGCTGAATTTTCAGCATCATTACTCAAGTCTTTATTATCACATGATCCTTCAGAAATCATTCTAATATCATGATTTGCTGCTCAAGAAAATTTTCGATTATTATTAATGTTGAAAACAGTTGTGCTGTTTCATATTTTTGTGAAAAATGTGATATATTTTACTTGCCAAGACTCTTTGATGAATAGAAAGTTTAAAAAAAGCCCAGCATTTATTTGAAATAGAAATCTTTTGCAACATTATAAATGTCTTTACTGTCACTTTTGGTCAATTTAATGCATTATCGCTGAACGAAAGCATTAATTTCTTTAAAAAAATCTTAATGACCTCAACTTTTTCAGTAATACATTGTAAAAACTATAACAATTTTTCAGTTCCAAATCTAGAATTTACAGAAAAATGCAATGGTGTGAATTTACAGCTTTGAAAAACATTGTTTTTACATTTTGTTTTACAAATGTTTAAGCAAAATATATCCAAATGCAAAAAAATGTGAGGAGAAGAAAAAAATACATTATAAAGATGAGTGCTTGGTTTGGGGTCTGTAAGATTTTCTTAATATTTTTGAAAGTCTAATTAAAGCTGCATTTATTTGATTAAAAATCCAATAAAAACAGAAAAACTTTGAAATATTATTACAATTTAAAATAGCTGTTTTTTATTTGAATATATTTTAAAATGTAATTTATTCCCGCGATGCACAGCTGAATTTTCAGCATTATTAATAAAACCAATTATGCGATTTTACAGCTTTGAAAAACATTGTTTTTTTTATTTTGTTTTACTAATGTTTAAGCACATGCAAAAAATTGTGAGGAAAAGAAGAAAATACATAATATAGATCAGTGCTTGGATCTCTGAGGATTAAAGAAAAAAACTATGCTATGAAGGAAGTTGGCTCTTCATCAGCGGAAAGGGAATTCTTCAGCTGATGCCTGTAGATACTGCTAATACGCTAATAATGGGCGACCAGTCTGGCTCCCGAAGGGCCGCAGTCACGGTAGCTGGCTCGGATCGGCGCTAGACTCCACGTTTTCTAATCTCCAGAAAGTGTCTGATATGCAGGCATATTTCTGCGTAATTTTATGCAACCTGAGAGGACGTGGAGTGAGCGTGCAGTATTCGTCCCTTCTTTACGCATTCTTTGGCCAGCTCAGAGAGCTTTGTTTCAAACCCTTGGCTACTTTGCGATTTGGAGATCAGCCACGGAGCAAAAAAATGCGAGTACATGCGAGGAGACGGGCTTCTGAGTGTCGTGGCAGGGGGTCTCAGAGAGCCACACCACCAGACCACCTTCACAGCTTGAGTTTCTGTTAAACGGGTCAGCTCAGAATCACGGTCTTTTAGACGTTTGGCTCTGGTTTCCAAAGGGCAAAGCTTGCAAAGAGCATTGGTGCCTTAGCTTGTGTTATGATGCCAAGGGATCCAGCCTGAGAAACTGGTGCCATCTTTTAATCAATAGGGCAGTGGTTTCAGAGTACCACCTCTGGGGCAGCGCAGAAAGCCAAACTGTCAGATGATATAAGCCGGACCGCAATCTTATTACCCGTGATTATTTAAGAAGAGAATGTAATGTCAAGTTTTAAGCAAGTTTTGATTATGTTCTTATAGGATTACTGCTGAAAAGACCACCTTAGATCAGTTTGAGTTTGCATAGACTGATGTCGTGACACGTACTAAAGAAAAAACTTGTTTAGCCATTCAGTGAAGCTGGTTAGGCAAGGGATTTGTGCTGGTTCAACCAGTGTTATTTTAGTATTATTTATATACTACTATTAGTTTTTATATTGCTGTTTGTAATTAGGTTGTATTTTTAGGGTTAGGGTTGTTTTTAGTTTTCATTTTGATTTTATTTATAATTATATACACACATATATATATATATATATGTTTCATTTTATTTCAGTTTTAGTTCTATTTTTTATTTATTTAGTAATTTCAGTTTTATTTATTTATTTTTGAATGTTTATTTTATTTAGTAATTTCAGTTTATTAATTTATTGTAATATTTGTTATTTATAATATTTTATGTATAATTTACATTTTATTTATTAATAATTAATTTAGTAATTTTAGCATTTCCAATTTTATTTAGTTTAAAATATTTAATCTAATAGTTATATTTTATTTTTTTCATTTAACAAAAATGTTTCAGTTGTTATTTATTGAGTCATTTCAGTTCATTTTTAAATTGTGTTTGTATTTATAATAAGTATTATTAATATTTTATCTTTAACATTTATTTTATTTAGTATTTAGCTGGTGAATTTCTAATAACATCTGTTATTTTTTTTTTAATTCATCATTTAAAAGTACAAAAAATGTTTTGGTTTTTTAATTTAGTTTAAATTTAGTATTACATTTATTTAGTAATTTCAGTTATTTATAATATTTATTATTTATATTATTTTACATTGTTGAACAACTGAAAGTACTAACTAAATATCATTAGTTAGTACTTTCAGTTGTTCAACTTGCCTAAGCAACATTTCTAATTTTCAGTTAATTTAAGTTTTCATCTAATATTTTATTTTATTATTATTATTATTATTATTATTATTTTGTTTATTTATTTATTTATTTATGTATTTATTTATTCAGTTAACCAAAGCATTTTTAGTATTTTTGGTTTTGTTTAGTAATTTCAGTTATTTATAATATTTATTATTTATATTATTTTACAAAGCTAATGATATTTAGTTAGTACTTTCAGTTGTTCAACTTGCCTAAGCAACATTTCTAATTTTCAGTTAATTTAAGTTTTCATCTAATATTTTGTTTTATTTATTTATTTTTTTTTTTTTTCATTTTATTTACCAAAGTGTTTTTAATAGATTTAGTTTTATTTAGTGATTTCAGTTATTTATAATATTTATTATTTATATTATTTTATAATATTCATCATATTTACTTAGTATGTTCAGTTCTTTAACTTGCCTAACAACATTTCTAATTTCATTTTATTTTATTTTATTTTAACCAAAGTGTTTTAATAATTTACCTTATTTTACAATATTCATCATATTTAGTTAGTAATTCCAGTTCTTCAATATGCCAAGGCAACATTTTTTAGTTTTCACTTTATTTTAATTAGCAAAAATGTTTTTAATAATTTTACTTTTAGCTAACGATAATAACCCTGGGATTTAACTAGTCAGTTTTAACTTATTAAGAACCCTAGAAGTAACAATAGCAAACCAGCGTTTACAGCATGTTCTGTTCTTTTCAGCAGGATGTCAAAACCTCCCTAACCACAACTTGTTTGCTCCAAATAGGTGTTTTCCGTGGATATGGACGGGTCGCGCTTGCAGGTGGTGCTGAACGTATCCGTGGACTACCCTGAAAACCTCGCCGTGGACTGGGTGAACAATAAACTCTACGTGGTGGAGGCCAGCGTCAACAGAATCGACATGGTGGACTTGGACGGGAGCAATCGGGTCACGCTGATCGCCGAGCACCTGGGCAACCCGAGAGGTCTCGCGCTTGACCCGACCGTGGGGTGAGTTCCCGAAGGAGACGTCAGACGCTTCCCGTCGGCTTTAATCTTACCCTTGCTTCCTCCGCCTAATCCGCGTCCATTGTAAGCGCAATCATAAAGCTGATCTCAGATACTGAGAACGGGAATGTTGTACACTGTCTGTGAGGATTAGTCAGAAGTAATTAAGCAAAGATGAGCTTCACGGAAACCCGATAGGGTTGTACGGCCAGGTGGCCTCCTGCTAAATTGAGAAGTGACAATAAATGCATAAAGTTGCATTGCTTTAGTGTCTGAAAATAACGTATTCATTTCAAAATCTTGCTTTTATCCCCAAAGGTTTTATCCGTAACCCAATGCCATCCAAACCGAGCGCTAACGATATATTAAGCACAAGTTCAAGTTGATCTCTTTTAGTGTAACATGAGATTAAGAAATCACGATTCATCATTATAATAAGATAATATCATTTAGGATTAGTTCCTTTTTCTATTTGGATGTTTAAAACAATGTCTTGTGTCACAATGAGCTTGTTGTGTTTGAGTTTAGGTACCTTTTCTTCTCCGACTGGGATACTTTGAATGGGGAGCCGGGTTTGGAGAGGGCCTACATGGATGGTACCAACCGCTATGGGATCATCAGGACCAAACTCGGATGGCCTGCTGGGATTACGCTGGACCTTGAGGCTAAAAGAGTGTATTGGGTGGACAGCCGTTACGATTATATCGAAACTACAACTTATGATGGCTTGCACAGGTATCTCCTTTAGGTTTATTTAGAATTGCATGGTTTTTCGTAAATTGTTTGCAATATCTTATTTAAATTCTCCAACAGGAAAACTGTGGTCCACGGTGGGTCTGTGATTCCTCATCCCTTTGGCGTTACTCTGTTCGAGCATTCGGTCTACTACACTGATTGGACTAAGATGGCTGTTATGAAGGCTAATAAATACAGCGACAACAGCCCGCGAGAGCTCTACAGGACCTCTCAGAGACCACATGGACTGACTGTGGTGCATGCATACAGACAGCCCTTTGGTAAGGAGCCTAGAAAGTGCATGTGTTACTCTGTATTATCTATATAAAATCGTTGGATGTTGGCAACAGGATTGCAGTGTGGTTCTGGAAATGTGGTGTTTTAGTGTGGTTTTGGTTATAAAAGTATTCTCAAAAAAGCAAAAATTCTAAGCAATGAATCAAACTGACGAGCGTATGTTGTTATTGTTAAGTAAAACTGTTAAAAATCATTTTTGTTAATTGAAACAAAGCTGAAATAAAATATTTTTAGATTAGATATTAGAAAAAAACTTAAACCTAAAAAACATGGATGAAAATTAGAAATGTTGGCTTTCACAACTAACTGAAATAAAACAGGTTAGTTTAAAGTACTACAATTACTAAAACTTTAATAAAAATAAATAGCTAAATAGAAATATTGAAAAAACAATAATAATAATAAAAATGAAAAAAGCATGTAACAAAATTACTAAAAAATAAATAAAAATAAATAGCTAAATAGAAATATTTGACAAATAATAATAAAAGTGAAAAAAGGATTACTAAAAATTACTAAAAATGAAATAAAAAATTAATGGCTAAATAGAAATATTCAAAAAATAATAAAAATTAAAAAGCACATAACAAAATTACTAAAAATGAAATAAAAATAAATAGCTAAATAGAAATAAAAAATAATTAGTTGAAGTACTAAAATTACTAAAAATGAATCAAAAATAAATAGCTAAATAGAAATAATAAAAAATAATTAGTTGAAGTACTAAAATTACTAAAAATGAATCAAAAATAAATAGCTAAATAGAAATATTTTAAAAATAATAATAATAAAAATGAAAACGTACAACAAAATTACTAAAAATGAAACAAAAATAAATAGCTAAATAGAAATATAAAAAAAAGCACATGACAAAATTACTAAAATTGAAATAAAAATAATGGCTAAATAAATAATATAAATAATAAATAATATATATCAATAATAATGAAAAAGGGAAAAAAGCACTATAAATGACTAAATTTTGAACTAAAATTGAAACTAAACATCTGAAATGAAAAATCAAACTAAAATTGAAACAAACTAAAACAAAAAATATGAAAATAAAATAATTCAAAATATGATTACTGTAAAAGATAAATAATATTAAAATAACATGACAGCCTCAGTTTACAGTACAACTTCATTATATTACAAGAAATGTTATTATGTTAATTTTTTTTTTAAATCATAACTTTTGTTTTTTGAGGAAATAATAATAATAATAATGATACGGTTTATCCCATAAAGCATTGCAAATTATGCAATTAAAAAAAGCTGTGCAATACTGCAGACTGATTTTAAGCATAAAATACACTATACATAATTTTTTTAATGCAAAATATTTAAATTCAAATAGGCAAATGTATAAATATACAAACACTGTATATACACCCTTTTTTTAGAATATTTATATATTTTAATATATTTAATAATTTTGCAATAAACTATATATACACAGTGCAATTCATGTTTCTAATGGTCTTACTCATATCTAGTATTAAGATTTGTCTTTGGTAAATACAGATGTTAACATGGCCCAAAACGTTTTTATTAGAATGCATTGTTATTGCATCACATTTGTAGTGTAAATGTTTTGTTGCACATGGATGTTGAATCACTGTGCTAAGGAAAGGTTTTAAACATAGCCATCAAGAAATTATTACTATTGTTTTTGTGATTTATTGACGTTTATGTTTGTTTGATCGGACAGTAAGTAACCCCTGTGGTGCTGATCGAGGAGGCTGTGAGCACATCTGTGTTCTGAGTCACAGAACTGATAACGGCGGTCTGGGATATCGCTGCCGCTGCCGGATGGGGTACGATCTGCATGCTGACGGCAAGAGATGTGTGGGTAAGACAGATCACGGTCATATTTTGTGTTTGTGTCTTTGTTTACCATTGCATCTTTGCATCTTATTCCTTTTGAGATGCAACAGCTTGATGTTTAAAGAAAACAATAATATGTATGCAATATGCATTATGGTGTCTTGCAGCTGTGAGGCAGTTTCTGCTGTTCTCCAGTCAGCTGGCGGTCAGAGGAATCCCCTTCAACCTGTCCACACAGGAAGACATCATTCTGCCCATCACAGGAACTCCATCTTATTTCGTTGGAGTGGACTTCAGTGCTGCGGACAATTCAATTTTCTTCTCTGATACAGTGAAAGACATCATCTACAAACAGAAAGTTGATGGAACTGGTGAGAATGGCTAGTTTTTTATATGCATGTTTCAGTAAAGCTGCCGTAAGTGATTTCAACTAACTTCTTCCAGACATATACACATTTTTTTTTTTTACCTAAAATGTATCTAGACTACCAGTCAGAAGTTTTTGAACAGTAGGATTTTTAATGTTTTTTAAAGAAATCTCTTCTGCTCACCAAGCCTGCATTTATTTGATTCAATTTGCAGCAAAAACTGTAAAATTGTGAAATATTTTTACTATTTAAAATAACTCTTTCTATTTGAATATATTTTAAAATGTAATTTATTCCTGTGATCTAACCTAAATTTTCAGCATCATTATTCCAGCCTTCAGTGTCAGTTGATCCTTCAGAAATCATTCTAATATACTGATTTGCTGTTTAAGATTTTTTCATTATTATTATTATCAATATTTTAAACAGGTAAGTACATTTTTTCAGGATTTTTTGAAGAATAGAAAGATCTATAGATCAGCATTTATCTATCTGTATTTATCACATAATAATAATAAAAGTGAATGTTTTTTTGAGCAGCAAGTCAGATTATTAGAACGATTTCTGAAGGATCATGTGACTGGAGTAATGATGCTAAAAATTCAGCTTTGAAATCAAAGGAATAAATTACATATATATTTATATTATAAAATATATTATAAAATATATTTAAATAGAAAACAGTTATTTTAAATAGCAAAATTTTTTCAAAATTTTACTGTTTTTGCTGTACTTTGGATCAAATAAATGCAGGCTTGGTGAGCAGAAGAGACTTCTTTAAAAAACCTTACAAATCTTACTGTTCAAAAACTTTTGACTGGTAGTGTATGTAAAAATATAAACATTTAATCAATTAATTCAGTTAGTCAGAATGCTATAGGCTGTGCATAAGAAATGTAATGCCTAAGCACTCCCAAGCCCCCAGTAATTTTTAACCCTAATATGTAATTGCTTGTATTCAAGCAATGAGACTGGAGTGCTCTTCAGTTCAAATGATCTTATTCATTTTGTTGGTGAAAAAAGCACAAAATCTCTGCTCTGTTTGATGAAGTGTCCTTGACTTGTAGGCAGATAAAGTGAGAAACTGATACTCGCTGAATACTCCACTCAGCCCTCGGGATATTTGCTGTGTGCCAACAACACATTTTGCTGCATGTGATCTCGCCTATCAGCTGCCTTCAAAGGCCAACTACATGAGATAATGTGTTCGCCGGTGTTGGACTACATTTCTAATAGAAATCCAGGACACTAATACCCTCCTCCCCTGACTCAACCCAAAACAATATAGACAGTTTGCTTGTTTCATTCAACACCTGTGAGCCAAATATATGGGGAAGCTTATTAATTTGCACTGTTTTCCCTCAAAAAAAAAATTAATAAAAAAATAAAAAATAATGTTTTTTTTTATTTAAATATAATTTAAAATAGAATTTATTTTCTCTGATGCAAAGCTGAATTTTCAGCATCATTACTCCAGTCCTCAGTGTCACATGATGCTTCAGAAATCATTCTAATATGCTGATTTATTGCTCAAGAAACATTAACAGTATTATTATTTTCAATGTTGAAAACAGTTGTGCTGCCTTATATGTGGATTACGCTCTAATCTTTGTGTTTCTTTGCTTGAAACTGCACAGGCAGGGAGGTGCTAGCAGCCAATCGGGTGGATGGTGTGGAAGATCTTGCTTATGACTGGATATCGAAGAACCTGTACTGGACAGATCCACGCTACAGGAGTATATCTGTGATGAAGGTTGCGGATAAAACCAGACGAGCCATTATACGAAACCTCAACAACCCCAGATCCATAGTGATCCACCCAGTGGCTGGGTAAGTCCTTTATTGGCTAGTCTTGTTTATGATATTGCTATTTTACAGACAGAATGAAAGAAAAGCAGTTAAAGGAGAAGTCCACTTCCAGAACAGCAATTTACAGATAATGTACTCACCCCCTTGTCATCCAAGATTTTCATGTCTTTCATTCTTCAGTCGTAAGGAAATTGTGTTTTTTGAGGAAAACATTTCAGGATTTTTCTCCATATAATGGACTGATATGGTGCCCCGAGTTTGAACTTCCAAAATGCAGTTTAAACGCTGCTTCAAATGATCCCAAATGCGGTTGTAAACGATCTCAGCCGAGGAAGAAGGGTCTT
The DNA here is from genome assembly GCA_036247105.1 of Cirrhinus mrigala. NCBI lineage: Eukaryota > Metazoa > Chordata > Actinopteri > Cypriniformes > Cyprinidae > Cirrhinus > Cirrhinus mrigala. Next base: position 31,048,372 of record CM070015.1, read on the forward strand.
ATCTAGCAAGACGATTAGTTATTTTCAATAAAAAAAAATACAATTTAAATACTTTTTAATCTCAAATGCTCGTTTTGTCCTGCTCTCCCTGAACTCTGTGTATTCTGACTCAAGACAGTTTAGGGTATGTCAAAAAACTCCAATCGTTTTTTCTCCCTCATCTTCAAAAATCATCCTACATCACTGCAGAAGTTCCGACCCAGTCTTTGCAGAGTGAACATGCAAAGAAGGTCAAACACCCTTAAAAAAGGTAAAACAGCGATATAGGGCGATTTTGAAGTTGAGGGAGAACATGAGATGGGAGTTTTTTTCGACATACCCTAACTGTCATGAACCGGAAAAAAACAGAGGTCAGGAAGAGCAAGACAAGATGAGCGTTGGACATTAAAAAGTATATAAATTGTATTATTTTTATGAAAATAACCAATCGTTTCACTAGATAAGACCCTTCTTCCTCGGCTGGGATCATTTACAACTGCATTTGGGATCATTTGAAGCTGCATTTAAACTGCATTTTGGAAGTTCAAACTCGGGGCACCATATCAGTCCATTATATGGAGAAAAATCCTGAAATGTTTTCCTCAAAAAACAAAATTTCTTTATGACTGAAGAAAGAAAGACATGAACATCTTGGATGACAAGGGGGTGAGTACATTATCTGTAAATTGTTGATCTGAAAGTGGACTTCTCCTTTAATATTTTGGCTCTGTTCCAAAACTTAGTGAGCTCCCATGCTGTGTACTGCCTAAAAAGGCAGCCACCTTCTATAGGAAAAATTAAATGGGACCTTATAAGTGACCAGTGTTAAGTGATCTACATAGGCAGCAACTCCTTGCATCATAAAAATAACATGCAAAGCATGCGAAACTCGACTCCTGTTAATAATTACTTCCAATAGTTTTTGGTAATAACATGCAGCTAACCTAAAGACAAAAGCAAATACACAATACATGCAAATATTAGATAAAACAGTACATTTTGAATTTTATTGTTTTTAAATTTTTTTTATCAAAACTTGTTTAATGTCCACCAATGTTATTTAGTTTTATTTATAAGCTATTCATTATTTATTAATACTTTTTAGCACATATTGGTATATTGAATAATTATGTGTTTGTAATTGTGATATTGTGATATCTTTATTAGTTTTTTTTTTTATATATTTCTAAGTAGCTTTAATTTATTTCTTTAATTAATCTATTTAATTTATGTCCATTTTCAGTTTAGTGACTTTAGTACAGCAACATATATTATTTATTTCAGGTAGTTGCCAAGTGAACATTTCTAATTTTTGTTAGTTTTTTAAATTGATCTAACTTTTATTTTATTTTATTTTATTTTATTTTATTTTATTTTATTTTATTTTATTTTATTTATTCCTTAAATATAGAAATACAAAAAAAAACTAAATAAAAAAAAAACTAAATAAAAATATCTAAATATATATTTATTTATCAATATTGTTTTTGCATTATGGGATACATAATTATGCTATGACTTTAGTACACCAGTTTAAATTATTTAATTAAAGTAGTTGCCAAGGGAACATTTCTGATTCTTGTTAGTTTTTTATGTTTTTAAGTTTAAAAGGTTTCAACTTTTAATTTAATTTAATTTAATTTAATTTAATTTAATTTAATTTTTAGTGTCACTAAAAAACAGTTTTTTTTTATTTTATGTTATAGTTTTAGTTGATGTAAACTGTTATTTAATAAATTATATTTATATATTTATATATAACTGATAAATATTTATTTATTTATATTTATCAATATTTGTCTTGCATTATGGGATACATAATTATGCTAACTTATATTATTTATTTAAAGTAGTCACCAAGAGAACATTTCTCATTTTTGTTAGATTTTTTTTTATTATTATTATTATTATTATTATTATTATTATTATTATTTAAAGGTTTTATTTTATTTTATTTTATTTTATTTTATTTTATTTTATTTTATTTTATTTTATTTTATTTTATTTTATTTTATTTTATTTTATTTTATTTTATTTTATTTTATTTTATTTTATTTTATTAACATCTTTCTTCCAGTGTCACCCATAATAGTTTTTTTTATAGCTTTAGTTTTAGTTGATGATCTGATTTATTTAATGAATTATATATGTATGAATTATAAATACTTATTTATATTTATTAATATTTGCCCTGCATTATAGGACAATTGTGCTATAGTTATGCTCCTTTTCTTTTGTACCAGCTTTTGCTATGATTTCATAAAACAATGTCTACGTAGGGAGCTTACTAGATATTGGACCAGAACCCTTGTTATTGTAGGCAAAAAATTGCATTCACAAAATAAACACACTCAAAAAAAAAGGGTTGTGAAATCACAGGCACGTTCAAATGTCAACAGACACAATTCAGCGAGCGACCGTGAGCCAGAAACACAGCTCGGGGGAGCCCTGCTTTCACCTCGCCTCTCTGTTTCCCTAAGACCATGAAAAAGCATTAACAATCGGACCACTTGTGTCCACTCACACCTTTCATAATGCAGGAGGTGCCCAGCCATTCATAGATTGCTCCTGCTTTGAACCTGGCACAGATAAAGGAGCTCTTTATGCTGTGCTAGTGGGACATTTCCAATGGCTTCAAAGTCATGAGGCCTCTGGGCCCAGGAGACTAGATTAGTGCTGCATGAAGGCTGGTATTGTAGTGCACACTAAGAACTTGGCTTAACGGGGGAAAACCCAGCAGAGCGCTCAGATAAACTGTCTATACCTCACAGTTTATAGATAAAACCCAGCGGATGGTTTCGAAGTGTCCCCACCTATTGATTTGGCTTTTGGTGAGGGCACAGGGTGTCCATATGACTTCTTAAGATTTCAGAAGTCATCTGATAGGTATGTGTGAGGAACAGTGCAAAACTTTGAGCAATTAAAAACTGTTGTTTTGTATTTCTTCAAATGATATATGTAGGGTGAGTATATAATGACATAATTGTGTGTGTCTTTCTGTCCGGCAGTTATATTTTCTGGACCGACTGGTACCGTCCTGCGAAGATTATGCGGGCCTGGGGTGATGGGTCACATGCTCAGTCGATTGTAAACACCACACTCGGCTGGCCTAATGGCTTGGCCATTGACTGGAGGTGAGTTACAGTTCCCAGAATGCAACCACAACAATACAGCATTCAGTTGTGCTCATAATACCACAAACAATAATCCATTTCTGTTTCATTCATAAATCTCCCTTTCTGAAGCCGTGACTCATCATTTGTTTGTTGTGCCTTCAATACCACACTTGGTCTTAATCTCCTTAAATCATGAAGTGACATAATCCTGTTTCTCAGTGTTGGCCTAAAACTCTGTCCTCTTGATCATGTCTCTGGCTCTCAGTGCCATGCGGTTGTATTGGGTGGACGCCTTCTTTGATAAGATCGAGCACAGCAACTTTGATGGACAAAACAGGTTGTCTTTGGATCGCATCACTCAGATCTCCCATCCGTTTGGACTTACTGTTTTTGGAGGTGGGTTTATCAATATCTATCTATCTATCTATCTATCTATCTATCTATCTATCTATCTATCTATCTATCTATCTATCTATCGTTCTATCATTCTAACGCTCTATTTAACTTTCTATCTATCGTTTTATCTATCTGTCGTTCTATCTATCGTTCTGTCGTTGTCTATCGCTCTATCTTTCTAACGCTCTATTTAACTTTCTATCTATCGTTTTATCTATCTGTCATTCTATCGTTCTGTCATTCTATCGTTTTATCTATCTGTCGTTCTATCTATCATTCTATCGTTCTGTCATTCTATCGTTTTATCTATATGTCGTTCTATCTATCGTTCTGTCATTCTATCGTTTTATCTATCTGTCGCTCTATCTATCGTTCTATCGTTCTGTCATTCTATCGTTTTATCTATCTGTCGTTCTATCTATCGTTCTGGCATTCTATCGTTTTATCTATCTTCCCTCTATCTATCGTTCTATCGTTCTGTCATTCTATCGTTTTATCTATCTGTCGTTCTATCTATCGTTCTGTCATTCTATCGTTTTATCTATCTGTTGTTCTATCTATCGTTCTGTCATTCTATCGTTTTATCTATCTGTCGTTCTATCTATCGTTCTGTCATTCTATCGTTTTATCTATCTGTCGTTCTATCTATCGTTCTGTCATTCTATCGTTTTATCTATCTGTCGTTCTATCTATCGTTCTGTCATTCTATCGTTTTATCTATATGTCGTTCTATCTATCGTTCTGTCATTCTATCGTTTTATCTATCTGTTGTTCTATCTATCGTTCTGTCATTCTATCGTTTTATCTATCTGTCGTTCTATCTATCGTTCTGTCATTCTATCGTTTTTATCTGTCTGACGCTCTATCTATCGTTCTGTCATTCTACCATTCTGTCGTTGTCTATCTGTCGTTCTATCTATCGTTCTGTCATTCTATCGCTTTATCTATCTGACACTCTATCTATCGTTCTGTCATTCTACCATTCTGTCGTTGTCTGTCGTTCTATCTATCGTTCTGTCATTCTACCATTCTGTCGTTGTCTATCTGTCGTTCTATCTATCGTTCTGTCATTCTACCATTCTGTCGTTGTCTATCTGTCGTTCTATCTATCGTTCTGTCATTCTATCGCTTTATCTATCTGACGCTCTATCTATCGTTCTGTCATTCTACCATTCTGTCGTTGTCTATCTGTCGTTCTATCTATCGTTCTGTCATTCTACCATTCTGTCGTTGTCTATCTGTCGTTCTATCTATCGTTCTGTCATTCTATCGCTTTATCTATCTGACGCTCTATCTATCGTTCTGTCATTCTACCATTCTGTCGTTGTCTATCTGTCGTTCTATCTATCGTTCTGTCATTCTATCGCTTTATCTATCTGACGCTCTATCGTTCTGTCATTCTACCATTCTGTCGTTGTCTATCTGTCGTTCTATCTATCGTTCTGTCATTCTATCGCTTTATCTATCTGACGCTCTATCTATCGTTCTGTCATTCTACCATTCTGTCGTTGTCTATCTGTCGTTCTATCTATCGTTCTGTCATTCTACCATTCTGTCGTTGTCTATCTGTCGTTCTATCTATCTGTCTGACGCTCTATCTATCGTTCTGTCATTCTACCATTCTGTCGTTGTCTATCTGTTGTTCTATCTATCGTTCTGTCTTTCTATCGTTTTTATCTATCTGACGCTCTATCGTCTATCTGTCTATATAGATAGATCTGTCTATCTATCTATCTATCTATCTGTCAATCTATCTGTCTATCGTTCTATCTATCGTTCTAACATTGTATCATTCTATCTGTCTGTCTATCGTTGTATCATTCTATGTCGGTTGTATCTGTATTTCTATCTTCACTGAGATGTGGCTGACTATTAGAAAGTAGTCTAAATTAAACCCACTGACTGACAAAATATCAATTTTGCCATTCAGCGATGTCTATCATCATCGCAATGTCGTCCCTAACATGTTATTCTTGATGGTCTCTTCTTTGATGATGGATAGCCACCTCTGGTATCTGTGAAATGAAGGTCACTACGCTGCCTCCTGAAACTTCAGTGTAGTTCGTCTGTTGGGTGCTGAAAGATAAAAGGGCAGAAGTCAGAGTTCATGGACTGGTATTTCTCAGAGATGGCCTGTTTGATTATATTAATGAAGTTTGCTTCTCCAGGTTATGTGTACTTCACCGACTGGCGGCTGGGTGGAATCGTGAGGGTCCGTAAAACAGACGGAGGAGAGATGATGATCATTCGCCGAGGGATCAGCCACATCATGCATGTCAAATCCTTTAACACTGACTCGCAAATTGGTGAGACCCACTTTCTGTCTATTAATTTACTTTGCTCATTTTATCCATTGCATGTAATGCCTCCACAGAAGTATTAGGGTTTGTACAGGCCATGTATCCAAATATAGCAAATGAATCACATATAAGTGAATAATCAGTGCACATTGCTTTTTACCCCCTAACAGGAACTAACTACTGCAACAGGCAAACAAACCCAAATGGAGACTGCAGTCATTTCTGTTTCCCAGCACCGTACTCCCAGCGAGTGTGTGGCTGTCCATACGGAATGAAGCTGGAAGCGAATCAGCAGACGTGTGTGGACGATCCGTCCAATGAGCCGCCGACCCTTCAGTGCGGCTCCAACTCCTACTCATGCACTAATGGGAAGTGTGTCCCCCAGAGCTACCAATGTGACGGCGTCGATGACTGTCATGACAACAGCGACGAGGCCAACTGTGGCGCTAATAGTAATGTTTTATATCTATATTTCATGCAGATATTCATGTGCTGATAAGCAGGTATTAATGAGTAATTGTTAGGACACAGTTTTCATTAATTAGGTCACTTTTTCAAAACTCTTCACATAATTCCTCTTACCTTTAACTTTTATTTTATCACAGCAGTAAATGTAATATCCAAAATGTATTAAAACTACCAAAACATACAAGTTTTAAAACCAGAAAAGCTAATATGGCAATAAATATAAAAACAACCAAAGCAAGTTACATTTACATCATGCAATAACACTACCAATCAAAAGTTTTTGAACAGTAAGTTTTTAATGTTTTTTAAAGAAGTTCTGTTCATGAAGCCTGCATTTATTTGATCCGAAGAACAGCAAAAACAGTAAAAATGTAAAATATTTTTGTGGTTTAAAATAACTGTTTTCTATTTGAATATATTTTAAAATGTAATTTATTCCTTTGATTTCAAAGCTGAATTTTTAGCATCATTACTCCAGTCACATGATCCTTCGGAAATTATTATAATATTCTTATTTGCTGCTCAAAAAAACATTTATTTTATTATTTTGTTGAAAACAGAATTAGAATTTTTTCAGGTTTCTTTGATGAATAGAAAGTTCAGAAGAACAGCATTTATCTGAAATAGAAATCTTTTGTAACATTGTAAATGTTTTCATCATCAGTTTTGATCAAATTTAAACTCCAAGCTTTGGAATGGTATAGTGTATAATGTTACAAAAGCTTTTTATTTCAGGTAAATGCTGATCTTGGGATCTTTCTATTCATCAAAGAATCCTGGAAAAATATGTACTCAACATTTAAATATTTATAATAATAATAATAATAATAATAATAAATGTTTCTTGAGCAGCAAATCAGCATATTAGAATGATTTCTGAAGGATCGTGTGACACTGAAGACTGGAGTAAAATAGATAAATGCTAAAAGTTTAGCTTTGAACACAGGAATAAATTACATTTAAAAAAATATTCAAATAGAAAGCGGTTATTTTAGATAGTAAAACTATTTCACAATATTATTGCTTTTGCTGTATTTTAGATCAGATAAATGCAGACTTGGTGAGCAGAAGAGAATTCTTTAAAAAACACTGAAAATCTTACTGTTCAAAAACTGTTGATTGGTAATGTACCCATGATCTTGGCATTGCTAGTGTCATGCTCTATTCTTTAAGTTAAAAGAATGCATGCATTTTCTATGAGATTTTTAAACTCTTTTTTACTTACAATGAAAATAAACGTGTTAATTTTTTCCCCCACTCTGCTGGCTCACAGATAACACATGCTCGCCCATTGCCTTCACCTGTGCCAATCAGCGCTGTGTGCCCAGAAGCTGGCGCTGCGATGGACACAATGACTGTTTTGATGGCAGTGACGAGAGGGACTGTCCCACCCAGACCCCTGGCACATGCCAGGCCGACCAGTTTAGCTGTGCCAACCACCACTGCATCCCCCGCACATGGCTCTGTGACACCGACAATGACTGCGGGGACGGATCCGATGAGAACAACTGCGGTGAGATGCAGGGAAATTCTAGTCAACTAAAACTAAAACCATAAAAAACATTTTCATAATTTGAAATTAAATTAAATAAAAAAGTAAACTTTTTTTCAGGTAGTTGCCAAGGCAACATTTTTCAAATTTTTAAATGTTTCAAATTCAGATTTTCAAATGTAACTAAGAATTTATTCTTCAGCTTTAAAAGAGCAGCTTCTGATCAATGAACTTTTTTTGTGGCGTCTCTTTTTCTAGATTCGATTGGCACATGTCATCCCGGTCAGTTCCAGTGTCCGGACCACCGCTGCATTGATCCCAATTACGTGTGTGATGGAGACAGAGATTGTGCAGATGGAGCGGATGAACAGAGCTGTGGTAAGAGTTCATTACATGCAGACTCTTATTGTATTTCATCATAACGGTACATATTGTTTATATAAAAATGGTTTATACATTAACAGTGTGGTAATAGCATTTAAATTCTTCACAAAGTATTTTAACATAAACCAGACTTGCCCACCAATATCCATGCGAGCATAGATAAATACTCCTTGCACACAAATGTATCTTTCACAATATAAATGGTATAATAAAATCTCTTATGCAAGTTCAAATCAGATCAAAAACATTTTTTAGTTGTTGGCTTGATTTGCTTGAGCTGAGTGATTCTTGTTCTTCTGATCATCAGTGTACAACTGCACAGCATATGAGTTTAAGTGTGCAAACGGCCATCAGTGTGTGAACTCATACTACCGATGTGATGGGGTGTTTGACTGTAACGATCGCTCGGATGAATCTGGTTGTCGTAAGTATAAATGAATCTTCCTTTTGTTTCTTAGCTCTGATAATCTTCAGTAATGCATTACTTGCATTACATATACAGTTTATAATTGGGTAAATCTGATAAAAACATTTTCAGGTCACTGTTTACCCTACAATCTTAATAGAAAAATTATAAGTCTGAGAATAAAAGGTAGCATTTTATAAGAAATGTATTTATTTATTTATTTAGCAGTGTGACATTATTTTGGATGTCTTTTTATAATTATATTTTTATAATTGTATTATAATAAATTTAGAATTTCCATTTTTCTGAATAGTTATTATTATTAAATGTACATTGTTATTATTGTTTTTTAAACTTTATAACACAAGTACTGTAGTAGTGATTTTATAATTTTTTATTTTTTAAGTAAAAGTGATACAACAAATACTGCATAAATGCATTATTTTAAAATAATGATTTTAAATCGTATTATTTTTTATTAATACTACAGTACTGAGAATAAGAAATGTTTTGCATTAAAATAATTAAATTTAGGGCAAAATGTGCTTAATTGTCATGAAAATAATTAAAAAAAAAGACATTTTTATGGATGCTAAAAAAACTTTGATTTAAAAAAAAAATAATATTTTATATGTTTTAATTTAGTCATTATAAAAAATGTTGTTGATGATGATGATGATTATTATTATTATTATTATTATTTATTTTTTGCAATATGAAATTATTTTGGATGCCTTTTTATACTAATATATATTTTTTATTTTATTATTATAGATTTAGAATTCTGAATTCTGAATAGTTATTCTTATTAATTTTACATTGTTATAGTTGTTTCTATACTGTATAACATGCATACTGTAGCAATTTTTTTTTTAAATAAAAGTGATACAACAAATACTGGATGAATACATTATTTTAAAATAAAATTTTTAGATCTTACTATATTTATTTATGCTACAGTATTGAGAATAATGAAATGTTTAATTAAAGTAATTAAAATTGGCACAAATAATAATAAAAAAAAACATTTCTAAAGATGCTACAAAAAACTTAATTAAAAAAGAATATATATGTATATATATATATATATACAGTGTGTGTGTGTATATATATTTTTTTAGCCTGGTTCTCATGAGAGTACCTGGAGATAAAATAAAATAAAAAATAAAATAAAATAAAAAGGGAGAATTAAATAAAAATACAATTATTTTATAGTAAACTTAAAAATTAGTTTTTATCATTTTCAAACCTAAATTAACAAGCTTTTATTTTGGACGGTTGCTGGCAAGCATGCATACGACCTCCCGGCTTTAGTGCTTCCAATTGAAGAGCGTTCAGTGAAGAGCATCATTAAATGAAATTTCATATTTTTGCATTGTGCTTTAAAAACGGCAGTGGATAGCCTAGAATTATCCTTTCAGTTCGAGTAGAAATCTTATACAGTATTACAGTTTGTCAGTCTAAAATGGTAATTATGCATTAACAGCTGTGAACCATGTCAGTACGCAAATACACGCTCTGAACTTACTTACACAGCGCATTTCTTATTTTGGCTGTGCATGCAGACCTGCGGACCACTTACGTGCATCCCTGATTATAAACCTCAGGAAGCTTGTAGTATGATGAATCCTAGATTAAGCTAACATGACCTTTGACCCTTCCAGCCACCAGGCCGCCTGGCATGTGTCACCACGAGAGTGAGTTTCAGTGCCAGTCAGACGGCAGTTGTGTTCCTGCAAACTGGGAATGTGACGGGCACCCAGACTGTGAAGATGGCTCAGACGAACACCACGCGTGCCCACCGCGGACGTGCCCCACTTCGCAGTTCCGCTGCGATAATGGGAACTGTGTTTTCCGTGCCTGGATATGTGACGGTGATAACGACTGTCGAGATGGCAGCGATGAGCGAGACTGTCCCACACCGCCTTTTCGCTGTCCCAGCTGGCAGTGGCAGTGCCCTGGACACAGTGTGTGTGTTAACCTCAGCAGGGTGTGTGACAACACGCCAGATTGTCCCAACGGCGCCGATGAATCCCCTCTCTGCAGTAAGTCATGCCATATGTTTTACTGAGATTCACAGCAGTGTGTAAGACGTACATGGTATGTTCAAAAGTTTGCGTCTGCATTATTATTTAATGGTTTTGAAATAAGTCTCACCAAGCCTGCATTTATTTGATCAAAAATACAGGAAAAACTGTAATATTGTGAAATAATATTACAATTTAAAATGGCTGTTTTCTATTTGGATATATTTTAAAATGTAATTTATTCCTGTGATGCAAAGCTGAATTTTCTGCATCATTACTCCAGTCTTCAGTGTCACATGATCCTTCAGAAATCACTGTAATATGCTGATTTGCTGCTCAAGAAAAAATTCTTATTTTTAGTGTTAAAAGCTGCTTATTTATTTTAATATATTTGCTTTTTTTGTGAAGTGGACAGCATTTATTTGAAATAGAAATCTTTGATAACATAAATGACTTTACTGTCACTTTTGATCAATTTAATGCATCCTTGCTAAATAAAATTATTGATTAATTTATTTGAACATGTTGGCTTTGTTCTAAATCCTAATGAGCTGCCTATAAAGGCAGATATTCTTAAAGGGATAGTTCACCAAAAAATGAACATTGTGTCATCATTTAGCCACCCTCAAGTTGTTTCAAACCTGTATAAGTTTCTTTCTTCTGTTGAACACAAAAGAAGATATTTTGAAGATTGGGGTCCTGCAGCTGTTTGGTATGGAAGCCCATTTCCGCCATTGAAAATAGAATGGTTATTGCGACTTCTGACTTTTTTTTCTCAGAATTGTGAGATATAAACTCTTAAATGTGAGAAATAAAGTCAGAATTGCAAGATAAAAACTCTCAGAAGTGCAAGTGTATTTCTCAGAATTGCGACTATTTGTCAGAACTGCAACTTTATTTTTCAGATTTGCAACTTTATTTTTCAGAATTGCAGGTTTATTTCTTAGAATTGTGACTTTATTTTTCAGAATTGCGATTTTATTACTCAGATTTATGACTTTATTTCTCAGAATTGCGACTTTTTCCTCAGAATTGCAACTATTTCTCAGAATTGCGAATTTATTTTTCAGTATTGCAACTTTATTTCTCAGTATTGCAACTTTATTTCTCAAAATTGCAACTTTAGTTTGCAGAATTGTGACTATTTCTCAGAATTGTGACTTTATTTCTAAGAATTGCAACTTTATTTCTCAGAATTGTGACTTTATTTCTTAGAATTGCAACTTTATTTCTCAGAATTGTGACTTTATTTCTCAGAATTGTGACTATTTCTCAGAATTGGAACTTTATTTCTCCGAATTGCGACTTTATTCCTCAGAATTGCAACTTTTTTTTCTCGAAATTGTGACTTAATTTCTCAGAATTGCATCTTTATTTCTCGAAATTGCGACTTTATTCCTCAGAATTGCAAGTTTATTTTGCGGAGTTGTGACTTTGTTTCTCAGAATTGTGACTTTATTTCTCAGAATTCCAGATAAAAAGCCACAATTACCTTTTTTTTTTTTTTTTTCACTGGCAGAAACAGACTTCCATAGTTTGGTTACCCACATTCATGTTACAAATGCTGTTGTTAGAGCTTAACTTGTGTGGAACCCAGAGCATTTGTTTACATTGAAATCCTTCATATTTCTATTGATATTGACTATTAAATGTCAATTCATGTGGTCAGTCAGTTGATTCGAGTACATGGAGTATTTCAGTATGCTGTCTGTGTTATAAATCCCATGTGTCATCAAATCATGCATGTGTTTAGCTAATCTGGAAATTAACATTGAAATGATCTGTGATTTTCCTTCCATGTTGCTCTCCCTGCTCACAGATGAGCCCTTACCAGGTAGGCTAAATCCCTAATCACCCACAATCCTCTGCATGAAGAACTAATCTATCCCAGTATCTGTCTGGCTGTACTCACTAACCGTCCAGTTACGATCACAGTGTCCAAATATGGCAAGATTGTGTGTGTTTAGCATCTTAGACGCTTAGAGATGTAGTGTGTAGTACTGTTTTTGAAATATGTTACATGTGTTAGTCCATAGAAATGGTACACAACCACCAAAGTAGCTTAGATTTAAACAGTAAACAATAGGGCTGGGCAATATATTGAATATTCACAATATATTTGCAATTATTTTAAAAATCAAGCGACATCATGAATATTATGATGACTTTAATAAATTGTTTTTGTATATTAAGTTTTATTAAGGACTGTGTAATTACATTAGGTTTGCACATCATTATTGTTTTGCAGGTCTAATTTAAACTTTAGTAGCAAAAATGACATTAGAGTTGTTAGTTCGATTCATTTTCCAACAGCTGAAACAATTTGTTTTTAAAATGCATTAATAAATAATTTTTTTTTTTTTTTTTACATTTATATATATATATATATTACTTTTTGGTGCATATACATGAAAAAAATTTAATATCATTCTTCCTTCATTATTTATTTAGGACTATTTATTTAAAACTATGTGGAAAATGGTTCAAGGTTATTTTTAATTAAATTTTTTTTAATTAAAATAATTTTTTACTGTATTTTACTTTTTGCTTTAGTGTTATTGTAGCATCATTGTGATACAATTATAGTTTTTATTAATAGTTTAAATTATTTTTTATTTTTATATTTTTTACATTTTTATTTTAATATTTGTTTAAGTTTTCAAATGTTTTGTCATTTTTATATATTTCTGTTTTTGTCTGTATAGTTTTTTATTAATTTTTAGTATAGTTTTTGTTTTAGCTATTTTAGTACACAAAGTTAAACTAAATGAAAATGTGAATAAAATATGTGTATGGTTTTTTTTTATAAAATACTTAAATTTAATTTTTGAGGTTTATGTGTGTGTGTGTGTGTGTGTGTGTGTGTGTATATATATATATATATATATATATATATATATATATATATATTTTTTTTTTTTTTTTTTTTTTTTTTTTTTTTTTTTCAGTTAAATTTTTTCAAGTTAACTGAAATAAAGAAAAAATTATTATTGTTATTATTTTTTTTTTTTCAAAAGTATTTTTTAGTGTTTTTTGTTGGCTATAATAACCATTACAATCATTTGTGTATTTTTATATATATGCATTTTTTTTATTTTCTTTTTCAGTTAAAAATGGGCTAAAAATCACAAAAATGGTTAATTCAAATGAAAAAAGCACCTTTTTCTGCAATTACAAAATAAACTAAATAAATATTTAGTTTTTTATCTATATTGCCCATCCCTAGTAAGCATCCCCTTTAATGGTTGTTCTCAGCATGTTCCCAGAATACCTTGTGTCTTCATGCATGCTTTTTCTTTCCATTATCATTCATATGGACTTTTCTGCTTCCTCACAGATCAAGAGAGCTGCTCAGATAACAATGCGGGCTGCACTCACGGCTGCATCCAGGGCCCGTTTGGAGCCCAATGCACGTGTCCCATGGGCTTCCAGCTGAGTAACGACTCAAAGACGTGCGAAGACATCGACGAATGCCATCCTCTGGGCGTCTGTAGTCAGCACTGCTTCAACGAAAGAGGTTCCTTCCGCTGCCATTGTCAGAACGGATACACTCTAGAGGCAGACGGACGCACCTGCAAGGCCTCAGGTTAGTGCGTCTCTACTGAGCTTGCGATCTCTGACAGTGCTAAGACAGATATTAGTGGAGTGGAGCCACGATCAGACTCCGAGACCTTCTCAGCCGGGTCTGGTGTAGCCTCTCGGATTACCACCGATAAGACAAATAACATATATGTCAGTCACAAACTTTCTTATGGGGGTAATTAGGTGGTAATCACCAAACAAAGGGTTGTTTATGAGCTCTGCCGCTGACAAGAGCCCATTCCCTCGAGATAACCTGGTGAAAAATGCTGTCATCCGATATACCTCGTCTTCGCTCTCAATGTTGCTTTTATCCTTCTGTTTGGCCTTGTCAGATATGTCTTGCATAGTTTTATAACTGAGGGCTGATACGTGTTTGGATTCATTTCTAGTCCTGTCGAGGTTATTTGATATATTTTGAGATAACGTGTACCTTAAATTATAATCACATATTGCGGTCCAAATATGAAGCACAAAACACTGACTGCCAGTCAAAAGTTGGACACACTTGACCGAATTGTTCCTCATTATTGTGAAAATGATTGGAATTGGAGTTTTGCATACAAATATAAATTGTGCACTTTTATGAATTACATTACAAAGCTAAAATTTTATTTATTTTTAATTAAAAAGTGTTATTTTGGATGAATTTGACTGGATAGTGTTGTGTACAACAGTGTTTGTTTTTTGGTCAGTTCATAATTTTAATATTTTCATTTGTGTTATTTCATAGTTTCAATGACTTTACAAATATTCTGATATTTGCAAAATATTTAAATGAGAAATATTTTATAATGAGAAATATTTGTAATATTTTTTTAAAAAATATGAAAAATATTTCACACACAATTTGATTTACTTTTTAAAATGTTATGTATCTGATAGAAAGACAATGAAATCACTGTCACAAAATATTTAAAAAGAGAAATGTGTTTCTGGGGAAAAAAAATTTAAAATGTTAAAAATAAATAAATAAATAATTACCCCCCCCCCTAATATTAATAAAATTAATAAAATTTTATTAATTTTTTTTTAATAAAAAATTATTTTTTTATTAAAAAATAAAATAAATAAATAAAAAAGTAAATAAGTAAATAAAATATTTCTTTGACAACTGGCTGAAATAAAATTTGTATTTTTTATTTTTTGTTCAGTTAAATTTTTCAAGTAACAAAAGTGTTTTTTTATGGTTTTAGTTAACTATAGTAATCCTTGCATTAAACATTTTGAATTTGTTGACAAAAATGGCTGTTCAGCCACAAAAATTAATCCAAATGAAAACAAAACACTTTTTTATTTGTAAATATAAAAACATTTAAAATGTGCATTTTTAAAAAATATTATTTAATATTTTAAATATTTATGCTAAGTTTCTAAAGTTCAGAGTCAGTAAGTTTTTTTTTTTTAAGAATAAGGAAATGTTAAATTGATCAAAAGTGTCCGTAAATGTTAAGAACTCTCTTTTAAATAAATCCTGTTCTTTTGAACTTTTTGTTTATTTGGGCACCAATTTAGAATTTCTTCTAACAGATCATGTGACAATAAAGTTTAGAACTGAAAATTCAGCTTTTCATCACAGGAATAAATTACATTTTAAAATGTATTAAAATATAAAAAGGATATTAAAAATGTTATTTTAAATTGCAATATTTTACAGCATTCTCTATTTCTTTCTCAATCTGACAGGATCTCGAGAGGCCTTGCTCTTAGTGGCCAGTCGGAATCAGATTGTGTCAGACGACATCCTCGCACAGCCAAATGTCATTCGGTCTCTAGTTCGCGACGGCCGCAACATCGTGGCCGTAGACTTCGACTCTGTTACAGATCGCATTTACTGGTCTGACACCACCCAGGACAGAATATGGAGCGCTCACAAAAATGGGACCGACCGCACTGTGGTGAGTGACACAAATGCCACTTCAGCACTCTTACAGTCAACGTGACCCTTATTTAACCCTAAAATATAATTTCCCTTCCCGGGCAGATCTTTGACAGTGGAGTGACCGTCACTGAGAGTCTCGCTGTAGACTGGGTTGGCAGAAACCTATACTGGACGGACTATATTTTGGAAACCATAGAGGTGGCAAAACTAGACGGGTCTCACAGAACAGTGCTGATTAGTGAAAACGTGACCAATCCGAGAGGTCTAGTAGTGGACCCTAGAAACAAGTAAGACCAGTGACCAATTATCAAGTATATGAAAATGAATTTCAGTGACCAGAGGTTGAAGACTAAAACTATTTTATTATACATTTCAGCACACACCTGATGTTTTGGACAGACTGGGGCAGAAATCCTCGTATCGAGAGAGCCAGCATGGATGGGAAATTAAGGACCACGATCATCAGCAACAAACTTTACTGGCCCAATGGATTAACTATTGACTACCCCAACAACCTGCTTTACTTTGCTGATGCTTACCTAGACTTTATCGACTACTGTGATTACGACGGAAAGAACCGAAAACAAGTGTTGGCCAGTGATTTGGTGAGACCCTTTGTTTTATCTACTCAGTTATGTTTATGAATATAACACAGGTGATACTGTAGCATTGCAGACTGCAAAAAATGATGTTCTTCCTCAGTATTTTTGTCTTGTTTTCCAGTATAAATATCTAAACATTCTAAAGTCAAAATACATTTACTCAAGATACAAAATTACATATCAGTTTTTAAGTGAAAATGTACAAATATTTGCCATTGAGGTGAAAAACAAATAAAAACATACTTAAAGGAGAAAACGAGTTTATTTTTCTTATTCATTTGTCAGATATTTTTTCTTGCTTTAAGCAAAAATTCACTCAGTTTTGATACATTTTTCAGAAAACAAGACTTATTAAAAATTCGATCAGTTTTTGCTGATAACAAAAACTGCAAAAAACTTTTATTTTTCTTTTTTAAAGTATAAACTCACTTCATTTTGATACTTTTTCTAGAACGCAACACTTCCTATCTTGCTTTTTAACGTTAGAAGTAAATGTATCCTGATAAAGGAATGTTTAGATATTTGTTGTGGAAAACAAGACAACAATACCGAAAAAGAAATTCATTTTCTTTCCAGTGTAAGCAAATATGACATTGCTTAAAAAATTTAATATTTGAGATTTGAACCCAGCAATGATTTACAGTGGGGAAACTGTTTGTTGAGACTGACTTTGAATATTAGGCTCAAAATGTAGTTGAAATTATGTAAACAAAGATGCACAAGGCATTTGATGAAGCCCATATGATGCATTTTGAATTTTGAATTTGAATTTGAATTTGAATTTGTAGTTGAAGTTGAATTAGAATTAGAATTTTATGGGAAGAACTTGAGAAGTTTTAAATAACATGAAACTGGAACTGCCTTTTTGAATTACTGATTAGTCTACATTAAAATTTCATTGAAATCTTCTCAACTTTTGGTCACATCATTTGTCACATCGCTTTTGCAAACCCTTGCACTTTTCCTTGATGGTCCCATTTAAATATATTTACAGTGTTTGCTAATGCAAAATAAACTTGAATGCTTGTTTTTCCCATATTTACCATGTGAATAAATAAAACACCTCTTGTTTTTTGATGAAAAGGTACTGCAACATCCCCACGCAATTACCATTTTTGAGGATTTTGTCTATTGGACCGACAGATACGTCAACCGCGTGATCCGGGCCAACAAGTGGCACGGACAGAACCAGACGGTGATGCTGTATAATCTGCCCCAGCCCATGGGTCTGGTGGCACTTCATCCTGCCAGACAGCCTGCAGGTACAATACTGTTCATTAAAAAAACAGATAAACTACATGCAATTATTTAACAACCCTGTTTTGAAAAAAACAGTATTTGCTGGCTAGGTATGTTTTGAAGCATGCCAGCTGGTCCAGAGCAGGAGCTAGTTGCTTAGGACCAGCACATGACCAGCTCAAACCAGCTCATGACCAAAAAAGACCTAACCAGCATATGCTGCTTTTTTCTACAGGGAAAACAGCATTTCTGGAAGTTTAATATTTAAGAGCTTTCGCCACCTCCGCCAGTTTCTCTTCAAAGAAATGTGCTTAATTGCATTGAATGTGCACTTGTAATGTACTTCAAATCTTAAAAGTATATATTTTTAAAAAACTATATGCATATTATATGTGACCCTGGACCACAAAACCAGTCATATCATCTAAAAGCTGAATAAATAAGTAAAAAAATATATATGAATAATAAATAAATAAATAAAAAATTAAAATACTGAGAAAATTGACTTTGAAGTTGTCCAAATGAAGTTCTTAGTAATGCATATTACTAATAAAAAAATTATGTTTTGATATATTTACAGTAGGAAATTTACAAAATATCTTCATGGAACATGATCTTTACTTAATATCCTAATGATTTTTGGCATAAAAGAAAAATAATAATAATAATTTTGATCATTTTGACCCATACAATTTATTGTTGGCTATTGCTACAAATATACCTGTGCTACTTATGACTGGTTTTGTGTTCCAGGGTCACATATTGATGATATAACAGGCCACTTGATGACTCTTTCGTAAAACACTCTTTTTAAAATATGCACTTTGTAATAACGCAAAATTGGAAGTTTATTTTAAAGTATATTTTGTTTCAATGTGTTGTTTCTGCAGGTTATAACCCCTGTGACCCCCGTTCGAACCCCTGCACTCATATCTGCCTGCTGTCAGCGGCTGGTCCCAGATTTTACTCCTGTGCCTGTCCGTCTGGATGGACTCTTGCCGCTGACCAGTTCACATGTGCTAGAGGTACGAGATACATTGACCAATATGTATAAAAGATAAGTTCACTTCCAGAAATTTCCTGATAATTTGCTCACCCCCATGTTATCTAAGATGTTTATGTCTTTTTGTCTTGAATTTAAAAGAAAGGACGGTTTTTTTAAGGAAAACATTTCAGGATTAAAGGTCCAAATTGTATTTTCAATGCAGCTTCAAAGGGCTCTACATGATCCCAGGTGAGAAATAAGGGTAAGCTAAACAATCAGTCATTTCATAAAAAAATGTAAATATATATACTTCTTAGCCACAAATGCTCATCTTGCTCTAGCTTGACTTCACGCATTACGTAATCATGTTGGAAAGGTCATGCGTGACGTCGATGGAAGTACCAACCCAGTGTTTACAAAGCGAACATGCAAAGAAAGTTAAACGCCCTTTAAAAAAAAGAGTTTTTCACTATACCCGACCTTTTTGAACTTGAGTCCAACATTATCGTGTAATGCGTGAAGATGGCATCGCAGAGCTAGTGCAAGACGAGCATTTGTGGTTAAAAAGTATATAAATTTGTATTTTTTTTAGAAAATGGCTGATCTTTTTGCTACATAAAACCCTTATTCCTCAGCTAGGATCGTGTAGAGCACTTTGAAGCTGCATTGAAACTGCAATTTGGACCTTCAACCAGTTGAAGTCCACTATATGGAGAAAAAACTCCTGGAATGTTTTCCTGGAATTCATTTCTTTTCGACTGAAGTATAAAAAGACATGAACATCTTGGATCACTTGGGGGTGAATTTTTATTCTGGAAGTGAATTTATACTTTAGCTGAAATAGTAGAGCATGGTGCTAGAAACATTAAGGTAGTGGATTCAACTTCCTGCCAAATGCATAAATGTAAATCTAATAAATAACAATTGAATGATAGAAAATGAGATGTGCAATAAATAGTTGCATTTAAACACCAATTTTACATAAGTTCTAAAAAACATATATGTTAAAAACTGACTACGAAATATCTGACAGTTATCGAATAATACAGAATACTGCATTAATGAAAAAATCTGGATTTTAAAGTCTTAAATTCTGCAAATGAGATGCAAATGCATTTTTGTGTGTTCGATTCATTTATCTTAAAGTCTGGTTATTTTGAATGCACTGTAAAAAATAAATAGTTGAGAAAACCTAAAAAAAATAAGGCAACTTGATGCTGTAGACTTTTGAGTTCTCTCAATAATAGTTTATTAGTTTTTCTCAGTAAAGATACTTTGTTTAGCCAACATAAATGTGTTTGTTCACACAATCCTGATAGTCTTATTTTGCTAGTAGAAAAAGTCTTGTAACAGCAATTGAAACAACAATTGAAGAGTTCAGATGCAAAACCAGCTAAATCCATCTGACGTCTTTCTTTAAAAAATGCATTTTTATCAGGCTCAGATGTATAGGTTTCTATGTAAGTACTGGTACTTCTGATTGGGCTGAGGCTGGTATTTTAGCGAGTTTGAAGAAAAAGTATTTGATGGATGTATAATATGTGTCGAGAGCATTCACTCAGTATCATTATCTCATTTCTGACCGAGATGGCTTTTAGCTGGTTTTGCATCTGAACTCTTCAGTTACTGTCGTTGAGGTAATAGTGTGATTGAACATACTCTAGGCCTTAAAATTAGACACACAAACCTCAAGAATGGTTGCAGTCAACAGATGTTAAAAGATGAGCTCTTTACATCACAGTGCAACAAATAAGTTACAATAATGACAAAACAACAACAAAAAGTTTAAATCAAGTCAGCAAACAGAAAAGCAATAATCCTAAAACAGTAACTGCATAATTTATTCCTTCTGCAATGCATGCTGGGAACTCACAAAGCCTTAACATTTGTTCAGACAACTGTGTTCGATTTGGTATTTGATCTGGTAATTTTGTTGGTCTGACAAGTATTTTTATGTCATTACTTAGTATTTGAGACTCATAATGTTTCGTAAACTAAAAAAAAAGGGGAATTTGCATTTTTACAGTGTGGGCTTAGTGATTTATTGCCTAAAATAAGCTCAAGATATTTTTATTTTCTACAACATAAAATACATCGAAATACACATATTTTTTTACTTTTATGTATTGTAAAGCATAGCAAATGGCTAAATGGGACTACAGATGTTATTGGGGACATTAAACAACATGGCTATTACAGTTTCATAGTGTTTATAATCAGGCTCTTGCAAACTATTCCAACTCAAACTTTACAACTTTTAAATAAAGATCAAAAGAGTTGTCAGCAGGTTAATGGTGTTGACCAAGATGGCATAACTTTAGCTTTTTGATTCTGGTTGTTGTATTTAGGCTTCAAAATTCATTTGTGAAGATTATCTTAATGAACAAAACATGTAAAAATCAAAGACTTTCGTTGGTCATTGGCCAAAAGCCAAAGGAAAAATCCTATTGGGTTTTTGTCAAGAAAAGTGCTTGATGCTAACCGCTGTATGTAAAAGGACTTAATGAATACGCAATGGTCAAGATAAATTAGTGCAATGAGTTCAATGATTTATTTCTGCTTGTGGCTGCTTTTAGTGAATAATGCATGTGTCTATGTCTTTAACGCTGGCCCCTGTCCATTTAATCTGCTTCGCAGTGAATGAATGAAGCGGTCTTCTGTTAAAATTAGATATAGATTTCAGGGGAATGAAAACTTGTCAACAGCAACCCATTTTCGATTTACTTAGTAAGCTTCTTTGCAGAGGCAAACATTTACTATTATAAAAGGCCTTAGCTCAGCTGACGGTAACGGATGAAAGCGCGCAAGAGGCCTTTAGTCTTAAGAAGCCCTTAACATTCTCTTAGGGCAAACTCTCAGCCTCGCTCAGGTTTCAGCCTTTGTTAGCGCTGTCGAGTGCATTCTTCCATGAGAGTTTAACAATTAATCCAGACAAACGGTGATTGAATGAGCTGTTTATCGCAATCAACTGTGCTGACACAGCAAAGTTTACTCTGCAAGACCTGTTTACTCTTTTTCACCAGTCCCTCATATCTGCAAGACGAAATGCAATGAGGTGATACCTAATTCTGGGAATCTCTGCTATTCGTTGAGAAAAACAAGTGTTTTTTTTTTTTTTTTTTGAATGTGCACTTGTTGTGTACTTCAAATCTTAAAAGTATATTTTAAAAAACTTGCAGATAATACATAAAATATTGCTGAAAAAAAAGCCACTTGTGTACTTAAGGGGAGTACATGTACTCTGTATTTTTGTCATGTTTTCTGGTACAAATATCTAAATATTCTTAAATCAAGATACATTTATTTTAGAAGAAAAATGATTCATATTAAGTTTTGTTTTCTGAAAAAAAAAGTGAATTTTTGGTTAAAACTATTAAAAATATCTGCCGATGGGGTAAGAAAAATAAACTTATTTCTAAGGGAAAACAAGATTATTTTTTCTCACCCCACTGGCAGATATTTTATCTTGTTTTAAGCATAAATTGGCTTGATTTTGGTAGATTTTTCAGAAAACAATTATTAAGTTAAGTTATTTTGCATCTGAAGTAAATGCATCTTATGTTAAGAATTTCTAGATATTTGTGACGCTGAACCACAAAACCAGTCATAAGGGTCAATTTTTTGAAATTGAGATGCATACATCATCTGAAAGCTAAATAAATAAGTGTTTCCTTGATGTACGGTTTGTTAGGATTGGATAATATTTGGCCGAGATACAACTATTTGAAAATCTGCAATCTGAGGGTGCAAAAAAATCTAAATATTGTGAAAATCGCCTTTAAAGTTGTCCAAATGAAGTTCTTAGCCATGCATATTACTAATTAAAAATTAATATATTTTAATATATTTATGGTAAGAAATTTACTAAATATCTTCTTGGAACATGATCTTTGCTTAATATCCTAATGAATTATGGCATAAAAGAAAAATGTATCATTTTGACCCATACGATGTATCATTGGCTCTTTCTACAAATATGCCCATGCTATGATTGGTTTTGTGGTCCAGGGTCACATTTGTACAATAAAACGTAAGAAATGACTTTCATTACTATGTTTCTTAACACACTTAAATACATTTTTAAATAGTGACTTTGTAATAATGTCAAATGAAAAGTTTTTTCTTAAGTACATTTTATTTTTGTCATGTTTTAAAGAATTGCACTTATTTTAATAATAAAGCATATGTAAAGTACTTTTAACTGTAGTGTTATTCAATATTATGTTTGAAGTTAATATATCTTAAATGCACTAAATTGCAACTTTATTACAAATGCATGATGCAAATATATTTAAAACAAGTTTCAATAGAAATAACATTATAAAGCATGTTTTATTTAACCTAATTGCTTTGTAGTACACTTTAACAATATTTCAGACAATTTCAGAGTAATTTAAGTGAGTAATTTAAGTAACTTCTTAAGTGAGTCAAAAAAGCAATCTTAAGTTCAACTGACTGCATTTAATTTTGATTTAAACTATAATTAATTTTCATTTAATTGCATATAACATGCACTTAAATATTCAAACATTACATTCAGTTTGCACTTATGTGCACTAATGTGTATTTCTTTTCACATGGGATATATGCATCTATGAGCTTGTTTACAGGAACAGTTTACCCAAAAATTTAAATCATATGATTATTTCACATTATGTAATTGTAAGATGTGTTACACTGCTAAAAAAAAAAAAAAGTCCATTGTTATGATTTTTATTAATAACATATGAATGATGGTTAATGTTTTGCAGTTGAGGATCCATTTTTGGTGGTGGTGAGAGACAGCATCATTTACGGCATCCCACTTAACCCGAATGATAAGAGCAATGACGCCATGGTGCCAGTCGCCGGGCTTCTGAATGGATATGACGTTGACTTTGATGATGCTGAGCAGATGATCTACTGGGTGGAGCATCCGGTAAATCATATAAACACTTCCTTAAAACAAGTAGTATCATTATTGCTAGTTAACAGGTGTTTTAAATGCTGAAATTAGGTTTTGGTCTATTAACTTTATCTTATTGATCTGCACAGGGGGAGATTCACCGGGTAAAGTCAGATGGGACCAACAGAACTGAGTTCGCACCAGCAGCCATCCTGGGTTCTCCGGTTGGACTGGCTCTGGACTGGATGTCTCAAAATCTGTACTATTCCAACCCTGCATCACAATCTATAGAGGTTGGAAAGACTTCACACCTCATTCTCTACATCATAATTCAGTTTTGCCAGGGCTAAGGATTACTTCAACCTACTGAAGATTACTAAAGAATAGTTTGACCATGCCAGTTTTAGCAGTGTGAAGGTCTTGTAACCAGTAGATCAATGTGCTACAAGCAGTTATCATTGTTTACATTAAACTAAAATTTATATATAGTTTAAAATTAAACTAAAATTTATATATATATGTGTGTGTGTGTATTTTGTTAATTAAAATAAAATAAAATAAAAGTATTAGATGAAAAACTATGAAGATGAAAATGCCTTGGCAACTAACTGAAATATTTTGAAATACTACAAATTGCTAAAACTTAAATAAAAATAAATTACAAAAATCAAGCCAAATAGAAATATAAAAATAAATGTAAACTGAAAGAAAGATAATAATAATATATAATTATAATAATATATAATATATATAATATATAAAAAAATAATATATAATAATAAATGACAAAAGCATGTATCAAAATGAATAAAACCTGAACTAATATTAAAATGAAAATGGCTAATTCAAAATATTAATAAATGCTATAGTATTATATAAATAACACTAAAATAACAGTGTTAAAAAACAGTGTAGTTTACAACTTTTAAATAAAGATCAAAAGAGTTGTCAGCAGGTTAATGGTGTTGACCAAGATGGCATAACTTTAGCTTTTTGATTCTGGTTGTTGTATTTAGGCTTCGAAATTCATTTGTGAAGATTATCTTAATGAACAAAACATAAATGCTATAGTATTATATAAATAACACTAAAATAACAGTGTTAAAAAACAGTGTTGTTTTTTCGGTACATTAATAAATAAATGTAATGCATGTTTGAGGTATTACTATAAACACTGTCAGACTGTTTTCTGTAAATGTAAACAGGCAGAACTAAAATATAAATAACATATGTAATATACAATATATACTGCATATAAAATATTAGTGTTAAAATGCATTAGGTTTCAATAGCTAAATATTTACTTGAATATCTACTACTACTAGGTAAAAAAAAAAATGTGTTTTCTTTGTTTTATTGATTTGTAATTTGTTTCTTTGTTCTGCGTTTATTTTTTATTTATTTCAATTATTACTTGAACAACCTGATAAAATATTTACATAATTTGACTTTTTAAAAATTATTATTTTTTTTTTTTAACATTCAAAATACTTTAATAAAAAAAGTAGTTTTTGGTATAAATGAACGAACTTAGGTTAAATTAGTGATGCTAATTGCTATTTTTTATTTTAATAAAACCAGTTAATTTAGATGTTATAATTTTTAGTGCAGCATACCAGTTTGCTGCTGTATACTGATAATCAAGAAATTTAACTGGTACTGTTACTGTGACAATCCCAATCTGATTTGTTTCAGGTTCTCAGGCTAAAAGGAGAAAATCAGTACAGAAAGACGCTCATCACTAACAACGGCTCACCTACTGGTGCAGGAGCTCCCGTTGGCATTGCAGTGGATCCGGCACGTGGGTAAGTCCAGATAAGAAGTCGTCTGGCATTAACCCTGATCCCCAAAATCAACAAGCTCCTGCTGATTTAATGTCATCTGCCAGGACTGAACTGCCTAAGCACAGTGAACAACAGTCAACATAAAGTACACATGATCAGTCCTTAGAATATATATATATACAGTATATATGTGTGTGTAGAAGCATGAAATTGCTGTACTTGTATACAAACACTAAGGCAAAAAGAGCAGTATTTCCCATATGTTGTGGTTTTGCATGCATGAAGCACTTCTGTTTAGTGATGATCTGTCTTTGTTTTAGAAAGATGTACTGGACAGATCAGGGAACAGAAAGCGGGATCCCAGCCAAGGTGGCATCGGCAGATATGGACGGCTCCAACGCAGTCATCCTCTTCACCCATAATCTGGAACATGTGGAGTTCATAACCATAGACATCAAAGAGAACAAACTCTACTGGGCTGTTACAGGAACTGGCGTGGTATGGCAGTCAGAAATATATCTTATGTTCATCAAAGCTGAGATTATCTGGCCAAAAATACAGTAAAAGCAAATATTGTGAAATATTAATACAATTTAAAATAACTGTTTTCTATTCAAATAGATTTTCAAATTTATTTCTGTGATGCAAAGCTGAATTTTCAGCATCATTACTCCAGTCTTCAGCGTCACATGATCCTTCAGAAATCATTCTAATATGCTGATTTGGAAGTTCAAAAGAACTTGAATTTTGAATTTCAAACTTGAATTTGAAATCTTTTGTAACATTCTAAATGTTTTTACCCACTTTTGATGAATTTAATGTGGCCTTGCCGAGTATTATTTCTTATAATACTGTATTAATGTATATACATTTATTTATTTTTTCATCCACCTTTATAGAACCTATATTTGTTGTTATTTAGATTTGACACCCGTTACATCTGTCCATCAAATTCAAATTAATGCATATTTAGCTTATTCAACAAAATAACTCTTCAGCTGTTTCTTCCATGTTTCAGATCGAGCGCGGTGATCCTGATGGATCAAACCGCATCACTATGGTGAATGGACTGTCCCATCCGTGGGGTGTGGCTGTATACGACTCCTACCTGTATTTCACAGATCGGGACTTTGAGGTCATTGAACGTGTCGACAAAGCCACAGGACTCAACCGCGTTGTAATGCGGGATAACGTGGCCGGTCTCAGAGTACTCAAAGTACACCACAGAGACTGTGAGTATAATAAAAACTAAAAACAAATACAAAATTTCCTTCTGTAGCATCAGTGAGCGTTTGAACCTATTGTAATAGTTGTAAGTTATTTTTTATTTAGTACTGACCTGAATAAGATATTTCACATTATAGTCCACACAAGAAAATAATAGTTGAATTTATAAAAATTAACCCCGTTAAAAAGTTTACATACACTTGATACTTAATACTGTGTTGTTACCTGAATGATCCACAGCTGATTAGTGATAGTTGTTCATAAGTCCCCTGTTTGTCCTGAACAGTTAAACTGCCCGCTGTTCTTCAGAAAATCCTTCAGGTCTCACAAATTCTTTGATTTTTCAGCATTTTTTTTGTATTTGTACCCTTTCCAACAAAGACTGTATGATTTTGAGATCCATCTTTTCACACTGAGGACAACTGAGGAACTCATATGCAACTATTATAGAAGGTTCAAATGCTCACTGATGTAGCTTCTAATGTGCAGCACTAAATGAAAAAAATAAAAAGATTTTTAGGCCAAAATAAGAAAAATGTACACATCATGTATGTACAATGTACAAATGTACACTTCATTCTGTTCAAAAGTTTTCACCCCCTGGGTCTTAATGCATTGTGTTTCCTTCTGGAGCATCAGTGAGCGTTTGAAGCTTCTGTAATAGTTGCATATGAGTCCCTCAGTTGTCCTCAGTGTGAAAAGATGCATTGTTGGAAAGGGTTCAAATACACAAAAATGCTAAAAAACCAAATAATTTGTTGGACCTAAAGGATTTTTCTGAAAAACAGCAAGCAGTTTAACTGTTCAGGACAAACAAGGGACTCATGAACAACTATCACTAAACAAAAAAACACAGCTGTGGATCATTCAGATAACAACACAGTATTAATAATCAAGTGTATGTAAACTTTTGAACGGGGTCATTTGTATAACTTCAACTATTATTTTGCCTTATGGACTATATGTAAACATCTTATATGTGAGATCTTATTCAGGTCAGTACTAAATAAAAACAACATGCATTTTGCATGATCCCTCTTATTTTGGTAAAATAATTAAAATTTGGCAGATACTGCACCCAACTTTTGGCCTGAACTGTACCTTCTGAAATTGGATAAAAAACAATTTTTAAGTCTCTAGATAGGGAGTAACTCAATGCATCATGCAAACAGCCCCCCCCCCCCCCCCCCCCCCCACACACACATATATATATATATATATATATATATATATATGGATATATAGATATATAGATATATATACAGTTGACGTGGGGTGGTCTTTTCTGGAAGTCATTGTAACCTTGATGGCCGTGTAGCAATTACCAGAGAGGGATGAATGACTTTCAATAGGATATCAGTTTACCAATTAGTTCCCCTCTGCCTCAGGGGGACACTCAGCTTTATGCGAGAAGAATCAGTGTCCCTTTGTTCGGTGTTCTGTGCACATGTTCATTCTCCAGGGCTGTGAACGCCGTCTATTGTATAAGTCCTTCCAGTCCTGGAAGTGCTAGCAAAGCAGAGTCCCAATATATCAGTAATGCCACACACTGATATGCACCAGGAATGTGTATACATTACAAGAATAGATAAATATGAGTCAGTATCATGAACAACTACCTATTTTCAGTATTAAATGTCTGTCTCTCATTCTCTTTATCTGCTGTTTGTCTTCTGTCTGTCTCCCTATAGCCTCAGCAGGCTCGTCTAACGGTTGCAGTAATAACGTAGGGGCGTGTGAGCAGTTGTGTCTGCCTCGTCCCGGTGGTCTGTTCAGCTGCGCCTGTGCGACTGGGTTCAAACTCAGTGCTGATAACAGAACCTGTTCTCCCTACCAGTCATATGTGGTGATTTCTATGCTCACTGCCATCAAGGGCTTCAGTCTGGAGGGAGCGGATCACTCGGAGTCCATGGTGCCCGTAGCAGGCAGAGGTGGGGTTCAGTACAACTGGGTGGTATAGAAAAAATGTAATTTGATGCTGGACTACAAAACCAGTCTTAACTAACACGGGTATATTTGTAGCAATAGCCAAAAATACGTTGCATGGGTCAAAAAAAAAAAAGTTTTTTTATTTATGCCAAAAATCATTAGGATATTAAGTAAAGATCATGTTCCATGAAGATATTTTGTCAATTACCGTAAATATAGCAAAACTTATAGCTTCATTTTGACAACTTTAAAGGTGATTTTCTCAATATGTAGATTTTTTTTTGCACCCTCAGATTCCAGATTTTCAAATATTTGTATCTCGGCCAATGGAAAGCTTATTTATTCGGCTTTCAAATGACATATACATCTTAATTTAAAAAATTTTACCCTTATGACTGGTTTTGTGGTCCGGAGTCACAAATAATAAAAATACTAATACTACTGTCTGTGTCCTGTAGGCCGCAATGCTCTTCATGTAGATGTGCACATGCCTTCCGGATTCATTTACTGGTGTGACTTCAGCAGCACCGTGGCGTCCCAGAACGGAATCCGCAGGATCAAACCGGACGGATCTGGATTCCGCAGCATTGTCACTTCTGGAATCGGACGTAATGGCATACGGGGCATTGCTGTAGACTGGGCCGCAGGTGAGGGGTTTTATGCTGAAATCAGACTCGGTAGCTGTGTTTGACCACTTCTCTGGCCACACAGTACAAATGCGACATTGTGATTGAAACAAATTCTTCTAAACAAATAGAAGTTCTTCCAAAGGAATGTGAAGACTAATGCCAGATACCTCAGATAAACTGGACTCAGTGAGGAATGTTCTAAAGCAGCTTTAGAGGTCAGAATGCTGACGGCCTTACTGTAGGGACATTAACATTAACTCACATCAGTATAAGCACAAACAGGTGGTGTTGGACAAGATTAAAGTTTAACATATGACAGAAAAGAAGCTCAGTGGCCCAGTGGTTGGTTCAGGGCTCAGTGGCCCATGGCTTGTTAAACATATACTTTTGACCTGAAAATGTGAATATACAAAGCTGCCAATGTTAAAGTACTGTAATTTGCATTGACCTAATCTGATATTGTAGTTTATTCTCCCAGTAGTTTTTAATATATATATGTGACCCTGGACCACAGAATCAGTTGCATCAGGTGGCATGGGTATATTTGTAGCAATAGCCAACAATACATTGTATGGGTCAAAATGATCGATTTTTCTTTTATCCCAAAAATCATTATATATATATTAATCAGGATATTAAATAAATATCATGTTCCATGAAGATATTTTGTACATTTCCTATCGTTAAACTTAATTTAGACAACTTTAAAGGCGATTATCTCAATATTTTGAGTTTTTGCACCCTCAAATTCCAGATTTTCAAAAAGAGGGATCTCAGCCAAATATTGTCCTATCCTAACAAACCATACATTAATGGAAAGCTTATTTATTCAGCTTTCAGATGATTCATTCTTTAATTCATTAATAAATCTGCTTTAATTTTGATTTAAAAAACAGTAAAAACAGTAAATATATATATATAATTTTAATTTAAAATAACTGTTTTCTATTTAAATATATATTTGAAAATGTAATTTATTCCTGTGATGCAGAGCTGAATTTTCAGCATCATTACTCCAGTCTCACAGTGTCACATGATCCTTCAGAAATCATTCTAATATTCTGATTTGCTGCTCAATAAACATATCTTATTATCAGTGTTTTTCAGGATTCTTTAATGGATGGAAAGTTCAAAAGAACAGCATTTATTTGAAATAGAAATCCTTTGAAATCAGTATAAATATCCGTAGTGCCCAATTTTGATGAATTTAATGCATCCTTACTAAATAAAAGTATTAATTTCATCAAATTTATTTATTTTTTTTACAAATATATATGACCACAGAATGTTGCAATTGACTGATCAGAATTAAGTCCATATTCCATGGTGATTTATACAAAAATTGCTCTTTAATCATGCATAAATTAATTTTTTGTTGCACATATTTAATTATTTATTTCTTGTTACTTATTATTTTACTCTCTATAACAACATTCATAAAGGACTATAACTTGACATGCAATAGAAATAGAAATAGATATCCTTTGAAATCAGTATAAATATCTATAGTGCCAAATTTTGAATAATTTAATTAATGTCTTCAAAAAAAAAAAAATAAATACAATTTTTACACTTGAAATGTGTCTCCACATTAAATCCTTAAATTTGAGGATATTGGACCTGGAAAGTCCTTGAAAGGTCTTTCAATTTGAAGTTAACCAAGGTGTGGGAACCCTGTATATATATATAAGGACTATAACTTGACATGCTATCTTTCAAACGCAACCTAATCACTTTCACTAACAGTGTAAGAAGCTTTTTTTGTGCAACTATTTTGATGTTTCTTGTCTTCATCTTTCCACAGGAAACCTCTATTTCACCAATGCCTTCTTGACTGAGACATACATCGAAGTTATTCGACTCAATACCACGTTCCGTCGTGTCCTTCTCAAGACCCAAGTGGACATGCCACGCCATATTGTGGTGGACCCCATGAACAGATACCTCTTCTGGGCCGACTACGGACAGACCCCTAAAATCGAGCGCTCCTTTCTAGACGGTTCCAACCGGACAGTGCTGGTTTCCTCAGGCATTGTCACCCCCAGAGGCCTGGCTTTGGACCACCGAGACGGATACATCTACTGGGTGGACGATTCCCTGGACATGATCGCACGAGTCCGGCCCGAGGGGGGCGAGACGGAGGTTGTGCGGTACGGGAGTCGCTATCCGACTCCGTATGGTGTCACAGTGTTTGAGGGGAATGTAATCTGGGTAGATAGAAACCTGAAGAAAGTCTTCCAAGCGAGCAAACAGCCAGGCGCGACCGACCAACCAGTCGTGATCCGAGACAACATCAACATGCTTCGGGACGTCACAATCTTCGACCGGAGAATGCAGCCAAGTTCAGCCCACGAGCTTCATAACAACCCCTGCTTGGAATCCAATGGCGGCTGCGCTCACTTCTGCTTTGCCATCCCAGGAACTCAGACGAGGAAGTGTTCGTGCGCCTTTGGGAATCTGGCTGCGGATAGCAGCAGTTGTGTGGTATCCCGGGATGACTACCTTATTTATACAACTGAAAGCACCGTACGATCTCTGCGGTTGGATCCAGAGGATCATTCACTGCCCTTTCCTGTGGTTAACGTGCCCCGGACTTCGGTAGCCCTTGATTTCGACCGGTTGGACGGCAGGATCTATTTCACCCAGAGCTCGGGAGCGGGCCAGAGCAAGATTAGGTTCATTACTTTGGCTTCACCTACCTCTCCTGCAACAGAGGTGGCCTCAGGTGAGCAGCTTATTGAAACTCCTAATGACACTGCAGGTTTAGCTAGAAATGGAAAGTTCATTAAGGCAATCTTTGAATGTTGGCTTGACAAAGTATCTCAGATGACATTTACTGTGGTTAGTTCGCAGACTGGAGGATATTTAGGCCTTATGTACCATATAAGCCAGTTTGTTATTTTATGGTGAAATATAAAAATAGAAAGCATTAGGGAAGTTCTCAGGCAGAAAATGTATGTTTGTTAATGTTATTTTACATTTTAATTTGAGCAAATCAAATGATCAATTCTGGAGTTACATCATGTTTACTCTCTGAGAGTCACTGTAAAATTTGTGCAAAAAATGTCCAAAAGCTGTTTGATATATAATATAATATCATAACATATCATATCATATAAGACCCTGGACCACAAAACCAGTCATAAGGGTCAATTTTTTGAAATTGAGATTTATACATCATCTGAAAGCTGAATAAATAAATAACATAATAATAACTAAATAATTAAATCAAAATATTGAGAAAATCACCTTTAATGTTGTCCAAATGAAGTTCTTAGCAATACATATTACTAATTAAAAATTAAGTTTTGATATATTTACGATAGGAAATTTACAAATTATCTTCATGGAACATGATCTTTACTTAATATCCTAATGATTTTTGGCATAAAAGAAAAAATTGATAATTTTGATCCATACAATGTATTTTTGGCTATTGCTGACTGATTTTGTGGTCCAGGGTCACATATAAAATAATATAATCAGTTCTGGGTAGTAACTGATTATATGCAATCTGTATTACGTAATCAGATTCCAAAAATTAAGTACTTGTAATTACATTATATTACATTTTTAAATAGTAGTCAATTAAAAAAAGTAAATTAAATTTAAAAAAAGTTAAAAAAAATTAAATGTTAAAATGTGTATGTAATCTACCCAGCACTAAATAAAATAATATATATAATAAATGCTTTGTGTACAGCTGTTACCGGGCTAAACTGCGGTTTTTCTGCCATTCCGAAAGTGCCACCTGCTGGCAGAGAATGAATTTGCATTTTCAATAAGCCCTGCTGATTTTGTTCAGACCAATGCAAAAATCAACCAATGTTTTTACGCTGCAAACATGCAGTTGAGTTATAAATGTGAACTAGTGGATCGACAAGAAGCTAATGCATTATAAAAATCAAAATTAAGTTAACTTAAATATATTTGTTTTTGTAATTAATATAATTATTGATTGATGTTAATTATTGTAATTGATACTTTTGACTCATCCATTTTCTTAAAAATGTTTTAAAAGCTGAAATCATTTTAAACTTTTTTGTTTTGTGAAAACCTGTATCTGAACTGTATATCACACTTTTTACAGTCATTTTACAGTTTATATGTTATCATAGACATTGCCCTAACCCACTCATTTGTGCAGATTTTAAAAAAGTAAAAATATAATATAATATAATATAATATAAAAGATGGGTTCCTTTGCATAAGTATCTGCAGCACTGTTTGAGTGATAAACACACACAGATAAATACAGTACAACAACCAAATATAGTGATAAAAACAAATGTGACAACCACATTAAATTTAAATTAAGCAAAAATTAAATTTAGTTCATAATTCTGTCATCATTTACTTCACCTCATGTTGTTCCAAACCTGTATGAGTTTCTTTGTTCTGTTGAGCACAAAAGAAGATATTTTAAAGAATGTTGGTAACCAAACAGTTGACGGTAGCCATTGATTTCCATAGTATTTTTTTCTATACTATAGAAGTCGATGGCTGCCGTCAACTGTTTGGATACCAACATTCTTCAAAATGTCTTCTTTTGTGTTCAAGAGACGAAAGAAACTTGTACAGGTTTGGAACAACCTGTTCCTAAAATGACTCTAAAATGTAGATTCTAAGCAGCTGCTAGGCATTTATTGTGGTTGCCGGGACCTTGCTAGATGGCAACCACTAAGGCTTTACTAAGCATAATATCCTAATGATTTTTGGCATAAAAGAAAAAATTGATAATTTTGATCCATACAATGTATTTTTGGCTATTGCTGACTGATTTTGTGGTCCAGGGTCACATATAATATAATATAATCAGTTCTGGGTAGTAACTGATTATATGCAATCTGTATTACGTAATCAGATTCCAAAAATTAAGTACTTGTAATTACATTATATTACATTTTGTAATATAACAACAACCTGTTCCTAAAATGACTCTAAAATGTAGATTCTAAGCAGCTGCTAGGCATTTATTGTGGTTGCCAGGACCTTGCTAGATGGCAACCACTAAGGCTTTACTAAGCATTTTTAAAAGTGTTCTAAGTGATTATCAGGTGATTGCAAGGTGTTTCAGAGTAACTAAGTCTGTGCTAGGCGATTATTAAAGTGTTCTGGATGGTTGCTAAGCAGATTTTTGCTACTTGTAAAGCTTTGTGTTTCTGAACATTTTCTTCTCTGTCGAGATCTGGGAGCTCCTGATGGCATCGCCTATGACTGGATCAATAAGAGGATCTATTACAGCGACTACATTAACCAGACCATCAGCTCCATGGCAGTGGATGGATCTCAGAGAACTATTGTAGCACAGGTACCCAGACCCAGAGCCATCATGCTGGATCCCTGTAGAGGGTGAGTCTCGCATTCATCAGATCTGTGATAGAGACGTTTAATGAGCCATTTAATCATCTCATTAACATGCTTTTCTTTTTATATGCCGTCAGGTATATGTACTGGACCGACTGGGGAACCAGTGCAAAAATAGAGCGTGCAACTCTGGGAGGAAACTTCAGGACAGAGATCGTCAACACTAGTCTGGTTTGGCCGAATGGTCTGACACTGGACTATGATGATCAAAGGCTGTACTGGGCAGATGCCAGCTTGTAAGATCCCTTCTTTTCATCTTTATATTTTGTATATATACATATTGTTAAGTCAAGGTATGCTTGTGTTCTCTCTATGCAGACAGAAGATCGAGAGATGCACACTCACCGGCACCAACCGTGAAGTCATCGTAAGCACCGCCATCTATCCGTTTGCAATGACGGTGTACGATCAGCATATCTTCTGGACGGACTGGAACACACGCAGCATCTACCGTGCAAACAAGCACGACGGGTCCGACCAGAGAGTGATGCTACAGAACCTTCCATCACGGCCTATGGACATCCACGTTCTCTCCAACAGCAAACAGCAGCAGTGCAGCAGCCCCTGCGAACAGTTCAATGGTGGATGCAGCCATATTTGCGCTCCAGGTTGGTTTATATTTCAAAACAGTAAGCTTTTGCAATACTACTTAAGGCTTTTACAGCCAGTATCCTCCAAAACCAAAGCTCAGTTCCCAAACTGAGTGAGCTGCGTTGCTGTATACTGAAAGGAACCCTCATTAGTGTCTAATTTGGAACACTCTATAGACGGCAACTAGATAGCAGTAGCATTTCTCATGCAAAGAACATTCGATTCACAATAGAATTCCAACCTTTTTTCCTCCAGGTCCTCAGGGAGCAGAGTGTCAATGTCCCTCTGAGGGCCGCTGGTATCTGGCTGACAACAAAAACTGTATTCCTGACAATGGCACACGCTGTCAGGCAGGCCAGTTTACTTGCATGAATGGCCGCTGCATCCGTGCCCAGTGGAAATGCGACAACGATGATGACTGTGGGGACGGCAGTGATGAACTCGAGCGGGTCTGCGGTGAGATGCGTTGTTGCTTACATGTTGTTCAGAGGACTTGAAGTCCTTACAGATTAGAGTGCTTTTTTTTATAAACATCGTTAATTGGCTCAGAATACACTGCCGTTCAAAAATCTGGGATCAGTAAGATTTTTATTGTTTTTTAAAGAAGGCTTTTCTGCTCATCAAGGCTGCTTTTACTTGATTAAAAACACAGAAAAAATGTAATTTTGTGAAATATTATTGCAATTTAAAATGGTTTTCTATTTTAATATACTTTAAAATAGAATTTATTCCTGTGATGCAAAGTTGAATTTTCAGCATCATTTCAGTCTTCAGTGTCAAATAATCCTTCAGAAATCATTCTGACATGTGATTTATTATCAGTGTTGGAAGCAGTTGTGCTGCTTAATATTTTTTTAAAACTGTGATAGTTTTTTCAGGATTCTTTGATGAAAACTATGTTACAAAGAACAGCATTTATTTATTTTAGAAATAGTTTCTAACAATATACACTTCTTTGAAACAATATATTTTATTGTTATGTTGTTATTTTTATATATTGTTAGAAAAAAAAACTATGGAACTAAAGAAAAAATGCTGTTCTTTTTAACTTTTTATTCATCAAAGAATCCTGAAAAAAGGTATCACAGGTTACACAAAAACATTAAGCAGCACAACTGTTTTTAACATTGATATTAAATCAACATATTAGAATGATTTCTGAAGGATCGTGTGACACTAAAGACTGGAGTAATGGCTGACAAAAATTCAGCTTTGCATTACAGAAATAAAATAGTAAATTAAAGTATATTAAAATAGAAAACTGTTATTTTAAATTGCAATAATATTTCATAATATTACTTTTATCTGCATTTTTGATCAGATAAATGGAACCTTGAGCATAAGAGACTTCTTTAAAAAACATTAAAATCTTACTGATCCCAAACTTTTGAATGGCCAGTGGCTTTATATTTGGTTACCAAACATACACATCCGAACTGACATTTTATGCACTTTCAAAGGGGAACTGAACTTAACATTGATATTTGTGCATGACTAAACTGCAAGCCTAATGTTAACAATCAAATCTCTTGTGAGTGATCTCACTGTTTGCCAATGGATGAATTTTCCTCTCCTTCACTGCGACGCAATCTTTCACTAACATGTTTCTTCTTGCTTTTTTATTACTTGCTCAAATCTATTGCTCCAGGATCCAAGAGTCATTTCGTTTTTGGTGTGTATTCTTGCTTACCTCTCTTCATGTGTAGATAAAAGCTCTGTTCCAAAACCTAGTGTGCTGCCTACATAGAAAACATGGTTATGCTGCCTTTTAAGACACCATCTTTTGGCCAAATTCTAAAGCAGTATTGCATGTATCCCTTACCAAAACGCATTGTTTAACAAGCTACCCAGCAAACAAAAAAATTATCAAAAAAACGTGATGTTTAAATGTCCTCTGAATGTTCTAATCTTTTAAATGTTTCTTTTTTTCATATTCAAACTTTAAGGGAATGTTAGAAATGTTACAAAAGGGAATGTTGCAAACATTATGAGAATGGTATTTTGGAATGTTCTTGGAATGTTCTGAAACATGTAGTAACATTTCAAAAATGTCAGAAGAACATCCAACTAAAACATTTCCAAAAACGTTATATGATTGATGTATAAATAACGTTTTTGTTCTAACGTTTTTAGAACATTATTAAAGACCAGATAACAAACGAATGCTCTAATAACGTTACTGAAAGATTGTTTGTTTAGAACTTTTAGAGAACTTTTCCTGCTAGGTACATGCAAAATCCACCAAAGAAATAAATGCGAATAGCATTGATTAAAAAAATCTAATTTAAGGATTAGAGTATTGAATTGTTAGCTCAGCTAATGGCAAAGGTGACAGAGGGTTTGCACTTACGTCACGGGTTGGTCAGTTACCCGGATGCGTGGCCATATTGGAGATACTTGGATGTAAAAAAGCATGGACTGCATGATCAGTGTACTACTGAATATGTTGTTCTGCTAATTTATGCTGTCAAACCACAGAAAAGGAAGCTGCTAAATCATATAGAGAAGGACTTAGTAAGCAGGAAATGGCGCAATATTTTGACAAGCTAAAGCTAATGGGTGGTAAAGATATGTACAAGCAGTATAAATAGTAGCCTAATATTTCACCTACCTGACCGGAAATGATGAGAACAAACACGAATGTTGTCAAAATTCTTGCCCTGGAAATCCTGGTTCAGTTTGCCCAACCACACACACCTCCTTTCCTCAGACAGTTATAGTACTCCAAATGTTTTTCCCGGTCAGACCGATTAGTACAGCCCAAAACATAACAATAATTGATCAATTTCAGCAGCAATAATCCGTTCAGTTCAGTGCCGCCAATATGGCCGATTGATGATGTGTCATAAAAACACTACATTGCAACCAACTGAGAGTCAGTAGACACCAAGGCAGCTTACTAGGATTTAGAACAGAGCCTTAGACTATATAAAGTTTAATAACCATCCCTAAACACATACTAACCTACTCCACAATGCACCGCTCTCTCTCTTGCATGCAGTCCCACAAGCAGCAGCATTCATTTCACTCTCAGGTAAACTAAAATAGAGAGCTAGGTAGAGGAGTTAGGCAGTGAGCTCCATTAGTTCCTGTTAGTTCATTTGGCTCTTAATCTTCTTGTGCATTTTATGCATGGCAGCATTTCACACCTGCGAGCCCACTGTGTTCACGTGTGGAAATGGCCGTTGTGTGCCGTATCACTACCGCTGCGATCACTATAATGACTGCGGGGATAACAGCGACGAGACGGGCTGTGTGTTCCGCCCCTGCGACCCCAACACTGAGTTCACATGCAATAACGGCCGCTGCATCGCACGGGAATACGTCTGCAATGGAATAAACAATTGCTATGACAATGGGACCTCAGATGAGCAGAACTGCGGTAAGTGCATTTGTACAGTTACCAACACAAGTTGTTTGTCAACCATAAACAGCCTACAGCTTATGAGCAATTATATAATACAAAATAGTTTTCGTAAGTTGGTTTTAAGCTGAGCATAATGGATCTTTGTAAAACACAGCTGAGAGGACATGTCAACCAGAGCACACCAAATGCCAGACCACCAACATCTGCATCCCACGCTCGTACCTGTGTGACGGTGATAACGACTGCGGCGACAACAGTGACGAGAGCCCAACGCATTGTGGTGAGTTTCCTTATCCCATCATCTCCCTCTGTCCTGTGGGAACATAAATTTTGCTGATTTCGATACTTTAGTGAGTTAGGATGCCCTGGTATTTGCTATGATGCTGTAAATGAATGACTTAATGTCTTATAGTTTGCCATGCAAAACTAATGTTGTGTAAAATTGAGAAATGTATTATTATTGTTGTATTTAATGCAATAATAATAATAATAATAATAGTTATTATTATTATTATTTTGATAATAATACAATTAATAAAAGTATTAATGATATAATTTTGAAAAAGTAAGTTCTATTTTAGTTTTTATTGTTAAATAAATCTAAAAAAGAAAACTATTAAAAAACATTTATGTTCATTGAAAATAAAAGAAAATAATAAAAGAAAAGAAATCAATTCAAATCAAATATCAAGATTTGAAAAAACTTTATCTAACTAAATGAACATTAGAAATGTTATCTTGGCAACTTATTGAAATAAGTTGCAGCACTAAAAAGCGAATAAAAATGACAAAAGCGCATAACACTTTTGATTAAACTGAATTGATGATGAAATTAATGATCTAAATTATTAATCAGTATGTTAACCTGGACCACAAAACCAGTCATAAGAGTCAATTTTTTGATGTGTGGTTTGTTAGGATAGGACAATATTTGAAAATCTGGAATCTGGGGGTGCAAAAAAATCTAAAGATTGAGAAAATTGCCTTTAAAGTCCAAAATAAGTTCTTAGCAATGCATATTACTAATCAGAAATTGGGTTTTGATATATTTACAGTAGGAAATTTACAAAATATCTTCATGGAACATGATCTTTACTTAATATCCTAATGATTTTTGACATAAAAGAAAAATCAATAATTTTGACCCATACAATGTATTGTTGGCTATTGCTACAAATATTCCCGTGCTACTTACATATGTTTTTGTGGTCCAGGATCACATAAAAGTTATTATCATTAACTAAAACAAAAAATGTAACAAATTAAAAAAAACATATATATTAATTGAAAATAAATTAAAATAAAATAAAGTAAAATTAACTGTAAACTATGTGAAATAAGTTGAAGCACTAAAATTACTGACTGAAAATTAATAAAAACTAAAAATAGAAATAAAACTGGAATTAAAATAAATGAAAACATAAATAGAATCATTTAAAAAAACTAATAAAAATGACAAAAGCACATGACAAAATTATTAGAAATTAGTGATGAATTAGATTATTTGGTCAATAATTTTAAATAATTATTGATCAATATATTATCAAAAACTGTAAAGATATTTAAGTAATATTAAAAGATACTGACATAAAAGGTAGAGGAAAAACATCAAATAAATACACAAATACACATAGATAGATAGATAGATAGATAGATAGATAGAATTGTAATCAAAATCTGTAATAATATTTTTGTTGTTTGTTTCTCCTTTAGAATGGAATTAGATGAGTAACTGTTTAACAGAGATAATTTCCTGTTGCTTTTTGACCCAAAGTTGTAATTTAGCCATTTCTCTAATTTCAGTTAAATTAGTGACCCATGTATGTGAGCTGGTCCACCTGGAGCCGTTGAGTTAATTTATGGGTTTTTGGTTTGTTGAATGTTTGGACCCCATTCTCCTATATTTATAATCCATGTCTGCTGTTTGAGGCTAAATGATTGATTTAATCCTCATCTCTTGGTTTATCTCTGACCGAGCTTGTGTTTTTCACTCGTCAGCCACATCTACATGTTCCCAGAATGAGTTTCGCTGTACGAGCGGACGATGTATTCCCGGACATTGGTACTGTGATGGTGGCACAGACTGTAATGATGCTTCTGATGAGCCCATTACCTGCAGTAAGTACCACACATAGCACTATACAGTTTTAGATATTTAAAAAATAAATATATACCATTATATTTTCTCAAGTATCTAATGTTCATTTAGTGAGGCAGAAGGCTAATTTTGGACCCTGTTTGATCTGCTTTACTGCGGAAAAAAACTATGAAAACACTGTGATGTGTGGATAAAGCTGTGTTTATCAAGGGAAGCCGTTGCCCATATTTTTGGGTGGTTAGTTAATGATGGGTATCCTGCCTCACTTGTTACCATGGTGATGGACTGCATGTCACAGGCAAATTGGCGGGAAATAATGCCACCCCCCACCCCTCATGTTACGCTCCACTGGTGATGCATGCAGTCAAATTGTGGAAAGATGAGGCAGACGCTGTATACAAGAAACCGGTTCACTTGGCAGAAACAGAATTAAATTTGTAGTAATTCAGGCTAGCATGTCTGCAGTCAAATACCCTCACAAAAGAGCAAAAGTTTGTGTGAGTCTAAAAGCTTCTTACCATACAAAGATAGTTAGTGAATAGTGTATATGTATGTAAATCACCAAGCAAATGGGTTTGATTTATGATGTTTAGATTCTTACATCAATTAAGTACAACAAGGTTTTGTTACATAATTTGGCTTGCATTCAGTAATGTAAATAATATATACTTAAGTCAGAAAGAACAACTGATATTCCCAAAATACAATATGTTCAAAAGTTTGGGGTCAGTAAAATTTTTTAATGTTTTTGAGTCTATTTTCTTTGCCAAGGATGCATTTATTTGATTAAAAATACAGTAAAAACAGAAACATTATGAAATATTATTGCAATTTAAAATAACTGTTTTCCATTTAAAAAATATTATAAAATGTAATTTATTCCTTCATGATTACTTTAGTCTTCAGTGTCACATGATCCTTCAGAATCATTTTAATATGCTGATTTGCTGCTCAAGAAACATTTTTTTATTATTATCAATGTTGAAAACAGTTGCGGCACTTCATATTTTTGTGGAAGCACAATACATTATTTTTTTTTCTAGATTTTTTGATAAATAGAAATAGCATTTATTTCAAATGCAAATCTTTTAAAACATTACAAATGCCTTTTGTCACTTTTGATCAATTTATTGCATCCTTGTTGAATGAAAGTATACATTTCTTTAAAAAAATCTTTTGAATGGTAGTGTGTTAGATAGTTGGTAGTGAAAATAGGGTTGAATATTAAATAATTTCTCTGCTTTAGTGTGAATGTTGTCATTTTTAGAATGACATTTTAAGAATTATATATATATATTTTTTCCAAACCGAATTTGGAATTTCAAGCAGTTTTAAGCAGTTTTGTAAATATTTTTAAATAATAAAAAGAATATTATAATAAATAATACTTGTAAATATATTTTAAATATTTAAAATATTTTAATATATTTTCTTGTGGAAAAATAATTGTAAGTAATTTATAGGGTAATTTATAATTATAATTATTATTTCTAATTACTTTATATACTGTAAAGTAATTTATCATTTATAGTATTTTTTATAAATTCTGATATACCTGTATACTGTAGAAATAAATTGTGACCCTGGACCACAAAACCAGTCTTAAGTAGTACAAGTATATTTGTAGCAATAGCCAACACTACATTGCATGGGTCAAAATGATCGATTTTTCTTTTATGCCAAAAATCATTAGGATATTAAGTAAAGATCATGCTCCATGAATATATTTTATAAATTTCCTACCATAAATATATCAAAACGTAATTTTTGATTAGTAATATGCATTGCTAAGAACTTCATTTGGACAACTTTAAAGGCGATTTTCTCAATATTTTGATTTTTTTGCACCCTCAGATTCCAGATTTTAGTTATAGACAAATAGTTGTATCTCGGCCAAATATTGTCCTATCCACACCATAATTCAATGGAAAGTTATTTATTCAGCTTTCAGATGATGTATAAATCTCAATGTCAAAAAATTGACCCTTATGACTGGTTTTGTGGTCCTGGGTCACAATTATGTAAATAAAGTTATACAAACTGCAAAACAATCTAATTCATTTTTTGGATGCTACATAATACAACAAAATATCATGAAATGAGAAAGGTGCTTTTCTGAATGACAGTTGAGTGGTATCTGAAGTGTGTGTAACTGTCTGGTGTGTTTGGGTGTGTGTCTGTGATGCCAGCGGTCAGTCCGGCCCTCTATTGTGTGTCACATTCCTTCAAAGTGACGTCCAGCAGAAAAGCACTCACACACACACACACACACACACACACACATAAACACACTGGCCCTTCCTTTGACAGTCTCTACCCCCTCCTCTCTCTCACGCACTGCCCCATCCTCTCGCTTTTGTCCCGTTAATCACAGCACCCCTCGGTGCCTTTTGTTCAAACGGGACACTAGAGAGAGGAATGCTTATTCTCTCCCAGAATTCCTCTGGCTGTGGAATCCCAGCAGCAGATCAGCCACGTTTCTGGCTGCTCAGGATGGGATTTAATGGTTAAATGGATTACGTAGGCCGCATGTTCCTCAGTTTCCTCTGAGATCCGAGTGAGACATGGCCCTCGGGCAGGTGGCTCTTCTGCTGCTTCTTGATCCGTGGCTCACTGCCGTGTGTTTTGTCCCTACAGCCACCATGGTGAGGACCTGCAACTCCGACCAGTTCCGCTGCGATGACGGAAGGTGCATCGCCTCGTCCTGGATCTGCGATGGAGACAACGACTGCGGGGACATGAGCGACGAGGACGAGAGACACAACTGTGGTCAGTATTATTTGGTCCATGCCAAAATTCAGTTCCACCCTCCTCACAGGTCTCATTCTATAATGTGCTATTGGTAGAATGTGTTACTAAAGTACTTGTTTGGATTTACCATCAAAAGCTATCACACAGAACAGCTGCAAAAGTGCAATATATTATAGGAAGAGATAGACTGAGCTTTTTCTGAACAATACAGATAAAGATTTTACTTCCAAAAACCAGTATGCAGAAAAAATTTGCAGTGTATTATTTTAATTTTAATTACATTTTTTTAATGATTTTTATGCAAAAATCCCACACCACATTTCTGAACAATACAGATATAGATTTTATTTCCAAAAACCAATATGCAAAAAATAGCATTATTTTAATTTTATTTTTAATAATTATTTATTTCATTTTTAATTCTTTTTAATGATTTTTATGTATAAATCCCACACCACATTTCTAAACAACACAGATGTAGGTTTTATTTCCAAAAAAACAATATGCAGAAAAAATGCATTTCTTTTATTTAATTTAATTTTATTTTATTTTGTTTTAACGCACAGCACAGCTGCAAAGGTGCAATATATTATAGGAAGAGATAGACTGAGCTTTTTCTGAACAATACAGATAAAGATTTTACTTCCAAAAACCAACATGCAGAAAAAATTTGCAGTGTATTATTTTAATTTTAATTAAATTTTTTAAAAAGATTTTTATGTATAAATCCCACACCACA
Source organism: Cirrhinus mrigala (assembly GCA_036247105.1). Taxonomy (NCBI): domain Eukaryota; kingdom Metazoa; phylum Chordata; class Actinopteri; order Cypriniformes; family Cyprinidae; genus Cirrhinus; species Cirrhinus mrigala. The sequence continues at coordinate 31,092,594 of CM070015.1, forward strand.
TTTCTGAACAATACAGATATAGATTTTATTTACAAAAACCAACATGCAGAAAAATAGCATTATTTTAATTTTAATTATTTTAATTTTAATTTTAATAATTATTTATTTCATTTTTAATTATTTTTAATGATTTTTATGTATAAATCCCACACCACATTTCTAAACAATACAGATGTCGATTTTATTTACAAAAACCAATATGCAGAAAAAAAAAATCCTTTTTTCAATTAAATTTTATTTTGTTTTAACACACAGAACAGCTGCAAGGGTGCAATATACTATAAGAAGCGATAGATTTAGCTTTTTCTGAACAATACAGATAAAGGTTTTACTTTCAAAAATCAATATGCAGAAAAAAAATTGCAGCGTATTATTTTAATTTTAATTTTAATCATTTTTTAAATTTCATTTTAAAATTATTTTTAATGATTTTTATGTATAATCCCACACCGCATTTCTGAACAATACAGATTTTACTTCCATAAAACCAATATGCAAAAAACATTGTAGTGTAATATTTTAATTTTAATTAATTTTAAGTGCACCCATTTTTTAATTTATGTTTTTCATACTAATAACTTCATAGCCAATGGACTACAAAAAAAGATAATATACGTTGTAAATTATTCTTATTATTTTCATTGTAATTCATATTTATTTTAATTATTTTTATTTATTAACCCCAGACCACCTTTTCAGACTTTCAAACAATCTAGCTAAGCTCTGATGCGTTGTGTTGTTTTAGTATTTTTATATGCTATTTTAGTTTTTATTTTTATATTTTCAGTTTAATTTTAGTTAGATTTTTAGAATTGTTATGAGCTTTTGCATTATATATATATATATATGTATTTTTTAATGCTTGAACTTAAATTTATTTTAGTTAGTTGTGACTGCAACATTTATAATTTTCATTTAGTTTTTTATCCAGTATATATATTTAATTTTATGTCAGACTTATTTTTGTTAACAAAAATATTTTTAATAGTGTTAGTTTACAATAATAACTCTGTTCTGATGTCTAATGGACACTGATCATAACCAAAAATTCTAGTGTGAACGTACTCACACAACTTTATTGTTTCATCCTTGTCCTTTTGGCTATATTTAGTCATCTCTCTTCTCTAGTCCTTCCTCTCTGGACCTCTTCTTGTTGGTTGTTGGGTGTGGGATCTCTGTGTAAGGAGTCTGCATTCCTAATTTCTCCTGCCTCACTCACTGCTTTGTGGATGTGTTTAGCCGACTGTTCTGGAGCTGGATCAGCTCTCAGGCTCTCTCTGTTCTTTCCAGAGGTTGCTCTTTCATTTCTGATGAGTAACTTAAGGAGATAGTTCTCCCATAAATGAAAATTCTGTCATTAATTACCCACCCTCATGTTGTTCCAAACCCGTAAGACCTCTGTTCATCTTTGGACCACAAATGAAGATATTTCTGATGAAATCCGAGAGCTTTCTGACCCTGAAGAAAGTAGTAAAGACATTGTTTAAATAGTCCATGTGACATCAGTGGTTCAACCTTTTTCCTTAAAGTGTTGCCTAGGTAGGCAGCTTACGGGGTTTCGCAACAGAACCGCAATGGAATTCACAGCCACACTTTGTGCACAGATAAATTATGTTGAGTTCAAAAAATGTATATTTTTTTTAATTCTGGCCTCTTGTTTTGTCTCAAACACAGCTAACCGCACCTGCTCTCCTCAGGAGTTCACCTGTATAAATAACAGGCCTCCTCAGAGGAAGTGTATACCGCGAGACTGGGTGTGTGACGGGGACGCTGACTGTTCGGACGCCTACGATGAGCACCAGAACTGCACCCGCAGGTCCTGCTCCGCCAATGAGTTCACCTGCAACAACGGCCTTTGCATCCGCAACTCCTACAGGTTAGAATTGCATCTAGAGCAAAAAAGATTGCAGATGCATTGCAAGAGATGGAATGGACTGAAAGATATTTTATTTATTTATTGTGATTTTTTTTTTTAATAGGTTTTTTATTATTATTTTAATCATTTTTATTCATGAAATATGGTGAAATGTAATAATAATAATAATAAATGCATTATATTATTTGTGCATTGTGTATATTGTACAATGCGTTGTATTAAATTTAATAATTTTATTTTAATTTTTTTATTATTTAATGAGGGTGAAATTCTATAATAAAAATAATAATAATAATGTAAATGCATTGTATTATTTTCATTGTAATTAATATTATTTTTATAATTTTATCTATTTTTATTTATTATTTTATGAGGGTGAAATTCAATAATAATAATAATAATAATAATAATAATAATAATAATGCACTGTATTATTTTCATTAAAATTAATAATTATTTTTATTTTTTCATTTATTTTTATTTATTATTTCTATTTTTGTGAAAGACAGAACACTTTATTATATGCTCATAGCAGTATTTATATACAACTTTATTTTGGTCATTGATTTTAGTGAAAAAGAGTAATTTCTCCCAAAAATCCCTGCTTGTGCGTGTTGTGTCTGTTAGGTGTGATCGTCGTAATGATTGTGGAGACAGCAGTGATGAACTACGCTGCACCTATCAGCCGTGCCAACAGCATCAGTTCACCTGTCAGAACGGGCGATGCGTCTCACGGGATTTCGTCTGTGACGGGGACAACGACTGCGGGGATGAATCTGACGAGCTGGATCACATGTGCAGGACTCCAGCGCCCACCTGCCCTCCCGGAAACTTCCGGTGTGACAACGGAAACTGTATACCGCTCAACGAGGTGTGTGACAGGAACGACGACTGCAGTGACAACAGTGATGAGAAAGGCTGCGGTAAGCATCATGTGACCACTTGTGATTTTTATTTATTATTTTTTTTTTAACATATATGTAGTGATCTGTATTTTTACTTTGTTACTGTACTTCAGTGTGTTTTTCAAGTATTCTTGAACATGATTTTTGCTATACAGGTATATTTGTCTCATTTTTTTGAGAAAAAATGTGCAATGCATGCAAATAATGGCAAAATACCCTCTTTATGAGTAATTTATTTATAGATCCATTGGAATTTTTAACAAAAGTAACGTCATTTGCATTATTGCATAGTGGAATTTAATCATCACTGAAGCTAAAACCAGCTGTAAAAACATGTAAGATCATGCCCATAAAGTAAGGAAAGGTATTTTATTATGAAATTATTGCAATACTGATTTAGTTTGTTTATTTTATTTATTCATTTATTTATTGTGTAAGTGATGTGAGTGATAAATCAGGATTATAACTAACTACAAAAAGCTAAATTAAAATATAAAAAAATACAAATTAAATATAAATTAAATATAAAATTTAAAATAAAAAATGAAGCTTATTTTATTTTAAAAAAGCTGCCAAATCAACATTTCCCATGTTCATTTAGTTTGACTTGATGTACTAAAATAACTGAAACTAAGACTGAAATAAAAATTAATAAAACCTATTTTATTTGAACAGTATACACAAATACATATTTTTAAACAAAAAATAATTTAAAAAAGTCACAACGAAAACATTTGACAAAATTATAACTACAAACTATAACTAAAATTAAAATTAAAAAATTTCTAAAATTTCAGTTATTAATAAAAAACTTTATTTTTTATTTTTAAGAACTTTTATTAAAGATTTAGGTAATAATAATTATAATAATTATAATAATAATAATAAAATATTATTCTATTATGTTTTGTGTTATTTAACAGTGATGTATTGTAAGTCATTTTTAGATGTATAATTTTGATATATTTTTTATTTATTATTTAATTTGTTAATGAAAGAGGGTGAAATTTATAATAATAATAATAAGAAAAAGAAATAAGAAAAATGCACTGTACTATTTTAATTGTATTTAATTTTTATTTTAATAATTTTTATTTCTTTTTATGTATCATTTAATTTTTTGTTTATAAATAAGGGCGCAGTTTCTCTTTGATCCTCTTTTTTATATGTTAATGATGAATTTACAGCATGAATTTACAAATCATTTGATTCCAAGGAAAAACAGCAGTTTAGAAAAAGTAACAATAACATTAACTCAAATTAAAATGAAAGCAGGAAATATAAAAATAAAAGATTTCAGAAATTCAAAATATTAATAAAAGCTATATATCTCAATACTAAAATAACACTGGCATAAATTTACAAATTTAATTTGTGTTTCATAAACACAAATTGGCAAACCTAATAAATCAAACAAAGTTCCATTTTAAGAAAACGGAATGAAAAATTATTAGTTTATTTGCAAATGTTATATTTCATGTGTGTGTCTATATCCATATGTTTATACATCATCTGAAAGCTGTTAGGACAGGACAATACTTGGCTGAGACACAACTATTTGAAAATCTGGAATCTGAGGGTGCACAAAAAAATTTAAATAATGAGAAAATCGCTTTTAAAGTTGTGCAAATGAAGTTTTTAGCAATGCATATTACTAATCAAAAATTAAGTTTTTACATATTTATGGTAGGAAATTTATCTTCATGGAACATGATCTTTACTTAATATCCTAATGATTTTTGGCATAAAAGAAAAATTGATAATTTTGAGCCATACAATCTATTTTTGGATATTGCTACAAACATACCCGTGCTACTTAAGACTGGTTTTGTGGTCCAGTGTCACGTTTATTTATTTATGTTTAAATATATTGGGCAGCTCTACTAAATACATAATTGCCCTGGATTTAAGATACACAGAAAATCTAAATTATTTTCTATTTTATTGTCTCAGGTATTAATGAGTGCACAGATCCATCAATGCACCACTGTGACCACAACTGCACCGACACTCCCACCAGCTTCATCTGCACCTGCCGTCCCGGTTATCGCCTCATGTCCGACAACAAAACCTGCGACGATGTGGACGAGTGCTCCGTCACGCCCAGCGTGTGCAGCCAGGTGTGCGAGAACACAATGGGCTCGTACGTGTGCAAGTGCGCACCAGGTTTCCTCCGGGAACCTGACGGACGCAGCTGCAGGCAAAACAGCAACATCGCTCCCTACCTGATCTTTAGCAACCGCTACTACCTGCGCAATCTGTCGACGGACGGCGAGGCCTATTCGCTCATCCTGCAGGGCCTCACCAGTGTTGTCGCGCTGGACTTCGACCGGGTGGACAAACGCTTGTACTGGATCGATGTGAGCCGGAGGGTGTTGGAACGGATGTTCTTTAATGGGACGGGACGGGAAGTGGTGGTCAACGGGATTTTGCATGGCGAAGGCCTGGCGGTCGACTGGGTCGGGAGGAAGCTGTACTGGGTTGACAGCTTTCTCGACTGCATGAAAGTGTCAGAGCTGGATGGGCGGTTTGTGAGGAAGTTAGCAGAACACTGTGTGGATGCTAATAACACATACTGCTTTGAGAATCCCAGAGCTGTTGTGCTGCATCCAAAGTTTGGGTAAGTTAACTGTATACACTCTCAAAAAAAAGGTACAAAAGTTACAGCTACTGAAAGAGCTTACAGGTCAGGGCTCTACGGTGCGACCATTTTAGTCGCTCTTGCGACTGAAAATTACTGCGACTATGAAAAAAATATTTAGGAGCACCATGTGCGAGTGACCCGATCAGCATATTTGTGTTTGCGCTGAGGGGAGCTTCATAGGTTTCTGCGTGTTTTTGCAACGTTGAGTAATCCATCACAGATATATCTCAAATCCTTTTATAAACAAAGTGTAGAGAGAGTGTAAATAAGAGATTCACTGTGCAGTGTAGAGAGCTTCGTTGATTATAATGGCACTTTGTGAGTTCGCGATGAACTAAAATAAGTGACATCTTTTAATGATTTTTAAGGGAGTTTGTAAATGAGATATTGATTTAATACAACAGTTAAACAAGAAGTTAAGGTTAAGTGACATACATTGCCTGACTATAGTACTATTGCCTGACTTCACTCTATTTCGTTGTCAAAAATATTCTGAAACAAGTCACTGAGCCGCTGCGCTTCTCCATTCAAACACAGCATTGTTTTGTTTATGAATGAACGTGCGTTTTTAAACGAATCTAGTGAGTCAATGATTCAATTTCCCATTAACAAAGATAGTCACTTGCTTTATTCCTGAATGTATCAGCTGTTTGAATGAATCAAATGAATGATATGATTCAGTAATTAAATCAGTGACTTGCTGCCACCTACTGGCAGATTTAGTTTCATTTTTAAAGTATCTTTTCAGTTATTCAAATCATTTAATATTTCTATATCCAAAATTTAATATTTAAACCATTAGCCTCAACATGAATTTATGAATTTGATTGCACTCATGCCACCTCTGAGCCTCATTAAACAAATGAAAATTTTGATAGTACAATTTAATTTTGTTAATACTCATTTCATTTAATGGCATTTTGGTAACTTACTCTTATTCTACTTGTTCTTGTTTTGTTGTTTTGATTAGAAATTTTAAAAAGCTTAAGCATAATTTTTTAAAAATTTGACATAAAAGATGACGTACTTTTAATAAAGTTAGAAAAATGCCATTGCAAAGGTAAAAACAAAATTCCTCTGTAAATCACTTTAAAGAGTCAAATATCACCTCGTAATGGGAAGGCTAATTTTTGATCAGATTGTTTGATTATTGATTAGAAGGTGCTCCTAAAATTTTGACTGTGCTCCTAATTTTTTTAAGTTGGGAGCACAAGTGCTCCTAAAAAGAAAAGTAAGCGTAGAGCACTGCAGGTGGCAATGGATATAAGCGTAGGCTTAAATCAAATGCCATACCACCAATTTTTCCCCACACGGTGTCTAAAAAAAACCCTGTTTATCGAGTGAAATCCACGCTGAGAAACTCCTTCAGTGGCTGCGGCGTCATGATAAGCGTCGGCATGTTTACATCCTGCCAGGATGGCATCTAGTGTTTCTTGTCTCTGCCGTTTGTAAGCTCTCTCAGTAGCTGTGGTCTGCTAAAAGCCTCAGAGGTGTCCAGGCTGAAGTGGAGAGAACAAAGATGCGGGTCTTTAGGAAGTTCTATTCGTTCACAGGCATCTTCCCATTATTTTCTCCTCTTCTTATTGCTAAGAAACTGTTGAGACTTACATTGCTTCTCTTGTTTGCCTTTGACTGAAAATAACAACCAAAAGCTGCACAATGTGGCATCGTATCAGTATTTTATTTTCCGAGTTGTGTTACAGTAAAAATAGCAACAGGTAGTGCCAGTAGCTCACTGAGTACAACCATTTGATGTCAACGAAATAATAGCCTCCCATAGTCCAAAATATGTATAAAACGATGTGGATTTTTTGAAATAATGTAAACCTTTCATGCGTTCTCTACTACATATTTCCATATGTAAGTCTTAATAACTGGGCTCCCTTTTAAAGGGTGCTTAAAGGTACATATTAGTATCTGAATGGTTTGTACCATTTGTAGTTTCCAGCTGGCTCTGATAATGATAAAACAATGGTAAATGCAAACAATGAACTTTAACAAACTATAAAACTATGTGTAGAATGGGATAGCAAAATGTATTTTAAAAATAGGAGAACTCATACAGTAGTTGACATCAAAGGACTCACATTCCAGTAAACTTCTGTAGACTTTTAGTGCAAATTAATTTGTCAGTTGGTAGAAGTGAGAAATTAGACATATGGCAACATGGAAAATAGTAAAAAAAAAAACTACATAAATGAATATATTATTATTATTGTTAATATTATTATTATTATTAGTTAATAAAAGTTTTATTTAAAAAAATTACCTTTTTAGTAAATAAAATAAAATTTGTTATATAATATAGTAATTATATATTGAACTATTATTTCATATTTTTAATTTAATTTTAATTTATTTTATTTGTAATCAATTGTGTACATACTACATGGAAACTTAATGGAAATTTAAAATTAATTTGAACTTTTCAAATAAATGCAGTTCTTTTGAACTTTCTATTCATCAAAGAATTCCACAAAAATATTAAGCAGTAACTGTTTTCAACATTGATAATAATGAGAAATGTTTCGTGAGCAGCATATTAGAATGATTTCTGAAAGATCACGTGACCCTGAAAACTGGAGTAATGATGCTGAAAATTCAGCTTTGCATCACAGGAATAAATTACATTTTACAATATATTCAAATAGAAAACTGTTATTTTAAATTGTAATAATATTTCACAATATTACTGTTTTTACTGTATTTTTGATCAAATAAAGGCAGCCTTGATGAGTAGAAGAGATATTAAAACAGTAAAAACTTTTGCTGACCCCAAACTTTTGAAAATGATTGCATTTACAATGTCATCTTTGTGCAGATACGTGTACTGGACTGACTGGGGAGACAAAGCTTTTATTGGACGTGTCGGGATGGATGGGAATAACAAGTCAGCCATCATCACTACTAAGATCGAGTGGCCCAACGGTCTGACTATTGACTACACCAATGATAAGCTGTACTGGTCTGATGCTCACCTCAACTACATCGAGTAAGACTGTCTCACCTTTATATCCTGTCAATGAGAAAACAGTATTGAATTAGTGCAGATGAAATGAATTAATCACAAATTATCAATATTTGCTGACAAATCCTACAAATTAAGATTTGACTGTGAGATCGCCGATACACGATATTATCATGCTAATTTATTTGATTATTAAATTAGTTTTATTAACGGAAAGTGAACCAACTCCAGCGTAATGCTAAAAGCAGCCTAATGTTTTTAATATGACTGAATTTGTATTTAACATGACAACAATTTAATAGAAACTACAGAAAACGAGCAAAGAACATTTACATTATCAAAGAAATCACCACTGACTAGCCTAGCCTAGTCTAGCGCGTTTATGCACTTTCTAGTTGCATCACAAGCTGGTTTCCATTTTTTTTTCCTCCTTTTATAAGATGCTATGTCAAGAAAGGATAAATTATGCAAATTTTACATTGCAATTTCAAACATCACGAAAAAAACTTCATTGCTAAATTTTAAGGACAGGTTTATTTACTTGTATACAAATAATAGAGAATAACTGTAATATATATATATAAATATTATATATATATTATTTATTATAATTTCAAACATTAAATGTTTCCTTAAACTGCAATGTATCCAATGCTTGAAGTGAAAATAAATGTTTGTACTATATTCTTACAATTATTATGATTATATATTTGGTTAATACATTTTTGCATTTTTTAGCATTTCTTTATTTTATTTATTTATTTATTTTTACCATTAGCATGAATACTAAGGAACAATTATTATAAAAATGAATGTTTATTTTAATTTCAAACATTGAACGACTTCTGTTATTTTTCGTTTTACTTTCACACGAATGATAGAGAAGAATATTATAAATTAATATTATTTTTTAATTGCAAACACTGAATGAATTTCACACATGAAATACTTCCTTAAAAGTGAAAGACTGAAATGTATTCAATTTTTGAAATTAAATTAAATATTTAGAATATTCTTACAGTCATTGTCTATTCATTTTTTTGTTGTTTATATGATTAGTTGCATTTTATTATTTGCATTTATCCTTGTGTGCAGTAGATTAATCAATCAAACAATTAATCGCGATTAATCGCATACAAAATAAAAGTTTGAGTTTGCCTAATATATGTGTGTGTACTGTGTGTAATTATTATGTATATATAAATAGACAAAAATTAATGTATATATTTAAGAGAAATGCATTATGTACAAAATATTTTTATTTATATATAATATAAATTATATAAAAATGATAATAAATACATATACTTGTAAATATTTCTCAAATATATACATGAATGTGTTTGTATTTACATATACATAATAATTACACACAGTACACACACATATATAAGGCAAACTCAAACTTTTATTTTGTATGCAATTAATCGCGATTATTGCTGATAAATCTCACAAATGTAGATTTGGTCATTGCATCATTCAAAAATGTGTTTTTTAACCATTTCTAAAATGCTGTTTCCTGATAATTTACTCACCCCCATGTCATCCAAGATGTTCATGTCTTTCTTTCATCAGTCGAAAAGAAATGAAGGTTTTTGAGGAAAACATTCCAGGATTTTTCTCCATATAGTGGACTTCAGTGGGAACCAATGGGTTGAAGGTCCAGAGTGCAGTTTAAGTGCATCTTCAAAGGGCTCTACATGATCCCAGCCAAGGAATAAGGCTCTTATCTAGCGAAACGATTGGTCATTTTCTTGCAAAAATAAAAATTTAAAGCTGCATTGAAACTGCAATTTGGACCTTCAACCTGTTGGCTCCCATTGAAGTCCACTATATGTTTTTCTCAAAAACCTTAATTTCTTTTCAACTGAAGAAAGAAAGACATGAACATCTTGGATGACATCTGGGTGGGTAAATTATCAGGAAATTTTTATTCTGGAAGTGAACTAATCACTTGGCATTTTTTGAACAAAATGAACATTAAACATTATTAAAACAATTTTGTCTCCTCAGATTCTCTGATCTGGATGGGAATCACAGGCACACTGTGTACGACGGCGTCCTGCCGCATCCTTTCGCCATCACTGTGTTCGAGGAAACCGTGTACTGGACAGACTGGAACACGCGCACGGTGGAGAAGGGCAACAAATACAACGGCTCTGGACGGGAGGCGCTCGTCAACACCACCCACCGACCATTCGACATCCACGTGTGCCATCCCTACCGCCAGCCCATAGGTGAGCCCAGGACAGCGTAACCCGAGCGGGACGCGCTCGCAGGCGTCCCTCTTCTGTTACGCTCATTATCTCACGGCAGATCCCTATCGCTTCCTTTAAACGTCCACAGAGGCACTTAAGGGTCTCTGCCAATATTTACACAGTCCGACACAATGCCGCCAGTCTCTGCTCGCCTGTCGTTTCTCAGAGACAGGAAAGACTAAACTCTTTATCATTGCTGTAATGGCCAGGACAGGTAGTTTAAACTCTCTATCTGTGGCCTTCTTTAGAAAGAGGAGCTACACCTACATGATGTGGAGCCACATCCTGGTTCTTTGTAAGAGGATATAGTCTCGAGTGGTTTTTTAAATGACTACAGAATTTACTCTGAGCAACAACAACGACTCAATTCAACACCACACGATTATCGCACAAAAGTAAATAAAGGAATTCCAAATGTAATGCATGAATTTTATTCAATATTTAAAATTCAAATAAATATTAATTGATCATTTTCTTAACATTTTTCTCTATTATTTGTTCAAAAGTAAAATGTTATTGGATTTAAACTTTGACATTTAAAATTAAAAACTAAAATCATTTAAAATGAAAATAAATATTATTAATTTTTATTTTTTTTAGAATTATTATTATTCTATTAACTTATTATTATAAGTTATTAAATAAAATGTCTTTAAAATCAGATAGTGGATTTTATGTGTGTGAAATTAAAATGAATATTAATTTTAATACTTCAACTTGTTTAATTTTTAATTTATGTTTTAGTTTTTCAATGTAATATATATTTACTTCATTTCTAACATTTAATATTTCCTTGGAAATCAAGCACTGATTTTTATTTCAAATTTATTTTCAAACAAAAAAAATATTTATTATTATTTTTACGTTTAATTTTTCTGCAAGTACTCTTCCTAATCATATCTTTTTTTAATTTTTTTTATGTATGTTTTTGTCATTTGTAGTAGTTTTTTTTATGTCTATATAGTTTTTATGAAATGTTGCATTATTTATCTAAGAAATGTTGAGAAATGTTGCCTTTTTTATTTTATTTCAGTTAACGTTTGTTTTATTCTAAGTGACCTTTTTATGGTTTTATTTTCGTTTTCGTTTTAGTCTTAGTTAACTAGTGGAATTTATGTGTGTGAAATGAAAATTAATGTTAATTTATAATATTCTTAGATTTATTCTTATGATTATATATTTAGTCACTCATTATTTGCATTTATTTTGACACCACTAATTTATTAATCATTAAGCATTCATTTAATACTCCAACTGTTTTATACTTAATTATATTTTATACTTTTATACTAATAATTATAGGTAAAAATTGTTAGAAAAAAAAACTGACAAAATTTTGAAGAGACTTTTTAAATTTTCTTTATTTTATTAAAATATATTATGATTTTTTAATTGGAAAAAAAATAAATGCATTTCTTAGAAAACAAACACTAAATGTATTCAGTGTTTGAAATTCAAATAAATATTGAAAATATTCTTACGGTCATCTGTTACTTTTATGTTTACAGTTCTAATATGCTTCTGATATGGTTAGATGCATTTTATATTTTGCATTAATGTGTCCATGATTCAAGACAGATTCGGGACAAAACTGAAACTCTTTTTATGATTTTTGACCCATTATATCACACTATGTTTTCCCCCATAGTGACGAATCCCTGTGCGGTCAACAACGGAGGCTGTTCTCACCTGTGTCTTCTGCGAGCCGGAGGTCAGGGTTACACCTGCGAGTGTCCCGATCACTTCCTTACTGTGCAGATAGGGGGCGTCGCACGCTGCCTGCCCATGTGCTCCAGCACGCAGTACAGATGCGCAGACAACGAACGGTTAGTGTCTCCGTGCACACTGACTTGCTGTATAGTGCCTACATAGACAGCTGCTTTCTAAGCAAGCATCCTAACTGAAGCTGAACCTTTTATTTGTCTCTCCTTAAAGCTGTATCCCTATCTGGTGGAAGTGTGATGGTCAGCGGGACTGCAGAGATGGTTCGGACGAACCCTCCACATGTCCCGTCCGGCACTGCAGACTGGGCCAGTTCCAGTGTAATGACGGAAACTGCACCAGCCCACACTTCCTGTGTAACTCTAATCAGGACTGTCCCGATGGCTCGGATGAAGACACTGTGCTGTGTGGTATGGAAAAAATTATTATCATGTCAATGTCTGCAGTTACAAATCGGGCCCTGAAGCTGAAAGGTTGTTGGTTTGAACCCCATAATAAAATCTAGTAATAAACAGCATTTATTTGCTACATATATTTTTACTAAAATATTGTATGATATGTGACCCTGGACCACAAAACCAGCCATAAGGGTCAATTGATTTATACTTAATCTGACGCAATAATATTATATATTGAATAAATAAGCTTTCCATTGATGTATGGTTTGTTAGGATACGACAATATTTGGCTGAGATAAATCTGGAATCTGAGGGTGCAAAAAAATCTAAATATTGAGAAAATCGCCTTTAAAGTTGTCCAAATGAAGTTCTTAGCAATGCGTATTACTAGTCAAAAATTAAGTTTTGATAAATTTACATAGGAAATTTACCAGATATCTTCATGGAACATGACCTTTACTTAATATCCTAATAATTTTTGGCATAAAAGAAAAATTGCTTATTTTGACCCATATTGTTGGCTATTGCTACAAATATACCCATCCAACTTATGACTGGTTTTGTGGTCCAGGGTCACATATATTATGTACTATTATAGTATTTATAAATGCTTTGAATTAGCTTTTATTTTTGGATTTTGAGCTCTCATTTTAATTTTACTTTAAAAAATATGTTTTTGTCATGTCTTTTTTTTCAGCATTTTTTATTTACAGAAATATTGCTATTTTTGTTTTAGTTCATTTTTAGTCAAAAACAAATTTAATCAGTTGGCAACAGTGTTGCTAAGACAGCATTTGTCATTTTTCACGTAATGTATATATTTAAAATGTTTTCAAACATTTCATATTTCCTTAAAAATCAAACACAGAACTGTATGCAATGGTTGGAATTATTTATATACCATTATTGGAATTATTTATATACCATTATAGCTTTCATTTTAATTTTAGTAATTTTGTTATGTGCTTTGTCATTTTTTAAATATTTCCATTCTTATATTTCTGTTTTAGTTTTAGAAATTTTAGTACTTCAGCTTAAACTTTTTACTTTAGTTTTTCATGTAATATTTGTATTTCCTTAAAAATCAAACAGTGGTTTTTATTTCAACATTATTACTTTATTGTAACCAACAAAAAAAAAAAAAAAGAAAAAGATTTTTATTAGTTTTACTTTTACTTTTTAGTTATCAATAACAACAGTGCTGTTCTGCAGTGTTTTTTTTAGTATTACTGAGACTATTATAGTTTTTATTAATATTTTTATTTTCTGTTTTACATTTTCATTTTAGTTAGTTTTAATTGGTTAGGTTTTTTCTGTCATTTTTATGTTTATATATATATTTTTTTTATTTCAGTTTTTTTTTATTAAATCAAGATAAAGTAAATTAAAATGGCAAATGTAGCTGACATAAAATGTTTTTCTATTTTATTTTGTTTAGTTCAGTATTTCAAGTCAATAGAATGTTGTTGTTGTTGTTGTTGTAGTTTTAATGGAGTTCATTTTACAGTCAGTTTTAGTTTAACTTTAATATCCCTGTTATTCATATATTTGTCCCTGAACCACAAAACCAGTCTTAAGTAGCACGGGTATATTTGTAGCAATAGCCAACAATACATAGTATGGGTCAAGATGATCAATTTTTCTTTTATGCCAAAAATCATTAGGATATTAAGTAAAGATCATGCTCCATGAAGATATTTTGTAAATTTCCTACCATAAATATATCAAAACTTAATTTTTGATTAGTAATATGCATTGCTAAGAACTTTGTTTGGACAAATTTAAAGGCAGTTTTCTCAATTTTTATTTTTTTGCACCCTTTAGATTCCAGATTTTTGAATAGTTGTATCACAGCCAAATATTGTCACATCCTTACAAAGGATGACCCTCATGACTGGTTTTGTGGTCCAGAGATACATATGTGATTTTGATTGGGGCGTTGCCAGGTTGTGTTCATAAATTCCTCTTTTTCTGTACGTCAGCCACTCATCAGTGCGAGTCTCACCAGTGGCAGTGTGCCAATAAGCGCTGCATCTCTGAGGCCTGGCAGTGCGACGGCGAGAACGACTGCGGCGACGGATCGGACGAGGACCCCGCTCACTGTTCCAGCAGGACCTGCAGACCCGGACAGTTCAAGTGCAGGAACGGCCGCTGCATCCCGCAGAGCTGGAAATGTGACGTGGACGACGACTGTGGCGACAACTCCGACGAGCCCATCGAAGAATGCAGTGAGCTGCTGACTCATTTTAGCATTACAATGCATATGTGTTGTTTAAATTAGATGAAGAAACAGTCATGCAGTATTGTTTTCTCAGTATTGTTTGTTGTTGGTAAGCAACTGTGTGATGTTGTTTGCAGTGGGTCCGGCATACAGATGTGACAATCACACAGAGTTTGACTGCAGGACAAACTATCGCTGTGTTCCTCTATGGGCCAAGTGCAACGGACACAACGACTGCAGGGATAACAGCGACGAACAAAACTGTGGTGAGACATCAAACATCACTGAAAACATGACCATAAATGTGTATGTATATAAAATAATGTATATAAAAATGTATATATTTATTAATAAATAGTAGTGCTGTCAAACGATTAATCGCGTAAAAATGCATGTGTGTGTATTTATATATACATAATAAATATATACAGTACACGCACATATATTATGTAAACAAAAACTTTCATTTTTGATGTGATTAATCATGATAAATCCTTTGACAGCACCAAAAACAACAGTAAAAGTAGTAATATTAATTATTTAAAAATAAAATAATTAATTAAAAATAAAATGTAAAGAAATAAATATTAAAATAAAATAAAACTATAAAATATTAAAAATTAATTAAACGTGATTCAGCATAAGTAGTGCTTGCTTACAACTGAAAAATGTTGATATTTATTAATAAAATAGTAAAATAATAGTAGAAGCAGTAATATTAAAATTATTAAAAAATCAAATTTAAAAATGCAAAATTACTATAAAAAAGCTGAAAATGTATTGTGACTGAAAACAATATTCAGCATTAGCAGTGCTTGCTTTCAGCTGCAAAATGTAGATATTTATTATTAAACTAATCAAGTAAAAGTGGTAGTATTAGAATTATGAAAAAAATTGAATTACTATACAAAACTTAGTTAAAAATGACTGAAAACAGATATTAAATATTTAATTGCATCTAATTGCATTTAGTGCATTTAATTGCATTTAGTGTGACTCAGTGCAACTGTTTTTATTCACAAGCAGCAGTGCTTACAAAACAAAAATGTAGATATTTATTAAAATGTATGTATTTGTAGTAAATAAATATTAAAATTAATAATATTACATTAAAAAATTGTAAAGAAAAATAATTATTAATAAAAAAGGGCATATCAGTATACTGATCCATTTGCTAAAAATAAGCTGCAAAAATCCATTTTTGCCGTATCCGGCTTTTAGTTTTTAGTATATTAACATCATTTTTTTTTTTATTATTGTACAATTTTTAAGAAATAATTTTTTTTTTTGAAAACTTTTACAATTATTCACAGCATTATTATTCAAACCATGACTCAGTGTAACTATTTTTATTCACAATCAGCAGTGTTTACAAGACAAAAATGTAGACATTTATTAAAATGTATGTATTTATAGTAACGGAATATTAAATTAAAAAAAATTATAAAGAAAAGGAATTATTAATAACAAAAATTGTATATCAGTATATGGATCCATTTGCTAAAAATAGGCTGCAAAAATCACTTTTTGCCATGTCTGGCTTTCGGACAATTTAATGCAAACTTTAACAAAAATAACTGGAATTTACTAAAATTACTAAAATGACATTCAATGATTGAAAGCTTTAAGAACCACCTTTAAATTTCAGTCAAATTTAGTCAGATAAATCTGTAGTGTTCCCATTATCAGTGATGTTGTATAATGCTGTTGCGTGTGTTTGTGTCATGATGGATTGAAATCATGAGGAGTTATTCGTCCTCTCACACTCCAGCGCTACATTAGTGAGTGTTAGTTCAGTCTGTCTGTGATGGACGGGCCCTCGGTGACCCCTCCTCCTGTCTGGGGCCACACCACTGATTTATGTGTGTGTTGGGTATGTCTGTGTCAGGCACCAGTGTGTGTGTGTGTGTGTGTTTGTATGGTTTCATTAAGGATCAAAAGGTTTTACCCTGATTTTACTGGTCTGTTGTGAGTAATCTGACCCATGTACAGTAAACACACACACACTCACGTAGCCCCGGATCTCCCGAGTCTTATCAGCTCGCTCTCACTCCATTAGTGCCATCCTGCACAGAGAGGAGAGAGAGGAGAGATCGCCCTAATCTGGCTGTAAGAATGTGCCGCCCGGGTCAGGTGGAGCACCGCTGACTGATCTCCTTCCTTCCTTTCCTCTGTCCACTATAATGTACATGTTTTCTGCCTCATTACCTCCTATCTTCATTTTATTCTCATTTTTTCTCATTTCACCTTATTTTGTCACCTCCTTTCTCCACTCATTCTGTATTCTTCTCTTTTTTCTCTTCACCCCTCATTTCATTGTACCTCGTTTTGTCTCCTCTCTTCTCGTCTCCTGAACTATCTTCACCCTCATCTCATTATATCTCACCTTTTCTCCTTTGTTCCCATTTTCTCCTCCCTTCCTGTCTCACCTCACCTTTCCACCTTTTCTCTCTTTTTAAGTTCTCTTTATTTAGTTTTTCCTCTTATCTATTTTCTATCTTTGCATTCTTCTTGCAGTGTTTCTTAAAAAGTCTTAATTTGCTCTACCACAAATTAAAAACCTTTAAAAAGGTCTTAAATTGGAGCAGAAAGGCTTAAATTCATTAAGTTGAATGCACTACAAAAAATCAATATCTTCTTCAGTATTCTTGTTTTCCTAAACAAATATCTAATCTTCTTTAAATCAGGACACATACATGAGATGCTAAATGAAACTAAATCTTGGAGAAGTCTTCTAGAAAGTGCATTTATGCTTAAAACAAGAAATGTTCAAAACATTTTCTGACCATATTGGCAGATATTTGTTCTTATTTTAATCATAAACTCACTTCATTTTGATGAATTTCTGTGTCCCCTTTCATTTATTCCTTAAACTTTTTTTTACTTGGTCTTAAAAATTTTTTTTTTTTAAAAATTTAAAATTACTATACAGAAAATTATTAAAGAAAATAACCAGTAGTGCTTTCAAATTCAGATAAAAAAACAGAATAAATTAAAATATTTTTTTAAAGTAACATTTAAACAGCAGTGCTTACAAAAAATATAATATTTATTTTAAATAGTAAAGTAATATTAAAATTAATTAATGCATTTTTAAAAAAAAGTAAAAAAAATTAAATGATTAGAAAACAAAATGTATTAATATATTCAGCTACAGTAAATACCTTAAGTTTTTTAAAACTGTGAAAAAACACATTAAAAGCTTGTAAAATTTGTTAGGAAATTGAGAGTTTTTAATAAAAAACAAAAACTACTATACAGAAAACAATTAAAGAAAATAACCAGTAGAGCTTATGAAATTAGATTAAAAAATATATATAATAAATTGAAATATATATTTTTAAAGTAATATTTAAAAAAATGATTACTTGTCTTAAAACAGCAGTGCTTGCAAAAACAACAACAAAAAAAAAAGATATTCATTAAAAACAATAATGTAATATTAAAATTAATAATAGATTTTTAAAATTAAAGTAAAAAAATATATAAAATGATCAGAAAACAAAATGTATTAATAAAATGAAATAAAATGTTAATATAAAAACACGTTAAAAGCTTGTAAAATTTGTTAGGAAATTGAGAGTTTTTAATAAAAAAAATAAATAAATTACTATACAGAAAACAATTAAGAAAATGACAAGTTTCATTAAAGTTAATGATACATTTTTAAATTAAAGTAAAAGAAATCAAAATGATCAGAAAACAAAATGTATAAAATAAAATAAAATAAAATAAAATAGTTGTCAGTATATTGTCCATTAAATAAATTACAAAAAAAAATAAATAAATAAATAAATAAAGAGGCTGCAAAAATCTATTTTTGGCATATCTGATTTAAATACCTTGAGTTTTTGGTATGTTAACATAAAAGCTTGTAAAATTTTTATGTTAGCATTAAAAGCTTGTAGGAAATTGAGTTATTCATTTTATAATATATGCAATACTCACTTTTTTTCAATCCAGTCAAGAACCAATACAATCAGTTTTTGTCTTGTTTAATGAGTAGTTTTGCACATAAATACACCAGTGAAGTTGGCAGTAAAGTTGGACAAAACAACAAAAAAAGGCTTAAATTTATTAAGTCATGGCATTAAATATTGCATGCACTGCAAAAAATTAATATCTTCCTCAGTATTTTTTATTCTTTTCCAACACAAATATCTAAACATCTTTAAATCAAGATAATCATAAACTCACTTCATTTTGATAAATTCCTGTGTCCCCTTCCATTTATTCCTTAAACTTTCTTCACTTGGTGTTAAAAAAGTAATTTCATGTCTTCAATTTACCTTCAGAAACCCTGTCTTGTCTCATCTCGTCTCTTCTATTATTTTTGTCTTTATTTGTCTCACCTTTTCTCTTTTCCTCTCCTCTCTTTTCCAAGTTCTCCAATTTTTTTCTTCTCCTCTCATCTCCTCTCCTCATAGTTATCATCATCTCTTTATTAAAGCACATGCTGTTAGGTGTTAAATAAGCTTTTATTCATCAAACATGTCTGCTATTTTACGAGTACTTTACGTCAGAGAGACTGAGACAGAGGTCTGTGTGACTACTGTATCTCTCTGCTTGCGCTCTGTTTAACGTTAACTTGTGTGTGTCTGTTGTGTTGTGTTTGCAGAGGAGTTGACCTGTGAGCCGGCGGGTGATTTCCGCTGTGATAACCACCATTGCATCCCCCTGCGCTGGCGCTGCGATGGAGACAATGACTGTGGCGATGGGTCAGATGAACGCAACTGCAGTGAGTAACAGCAATCTGACCTCTCAGATTCGGTCAGTTTAATATATAAAATGCACAAAGCAAGAGAAATTGAATTTTATTAAGAATTGTATTTTTTTAAGGATATCATGGAAATCCATTTAATGAGAGTGAATGAGGACCTGGGCTGTCAACCTTAAAAAATGCAATTAAACTTACTTAAAAATAGCATAAATGGTCCATTTAACTCTCATGTAGCTCTCAATCAAATATAATGCCTTTAGTGCTTTTGGTTTAATGCTGACATGCAAGTACCAATTATGCATCCAGGGCAAGATATTTTGTGATTATTGAGTTAACCCAAAATTGAATATTCTTAATCTTTCTTCACCCTCAGGTTGTTCCAAACTTGTATGAATAGAAAAGATATTTTAAAGAATGTGGGTAACCAAACAGCTTCTGGTCCCCATTGACCTCCATAGTTTGGTTTCTAACACTCTTCAGAATATTCCTTTATGTGTAACAGAAGAAAGAAACTAATATGAGTAAATGATGACAGAATTTTCATTTTTGGGTGAACTGTCTCTTTAAATTTTGATTACTCCTTACATAAAGCTATTGTTTGGCTTTGACTAAAGACTTGGAATACAATATACAAAACGTATATTTTGAAGGGGTCATCAGATGAACACAATTTTTTCCAGAAGTTGATATGATTCTTTAGAGCCTTAACGAGAAGTCTATAACATACTTTGGTTAAAATATCTCAGTGGTAGTGTAAAAAACAAAGACTAAGAAAGTGCAAGTAAGTCAAACGCTGTTTACAAACCAAAAGGTACGACAATGTCGGACGATTCTGAAGTTGTAGGAGAAAATAAGATGGAGTTTTTTGCCATACTCTTCCGTTTTGAGCCGGAGTACACAGATGATGAACTTAGACATGATTCGTAGTAGTGATGGGAAGTTCGGATCATTTTACAGACTCAGACCTTTGAGTCTCGTTTAGCAAAATAAATGAATCTTTTTTCGAGTCATTTCGTTCATTTTAGCTTTAGCTTTACTTCCCTAACACATCTACTGCTTACACAAACGTTGATCACACTACAAACAAGACAAAACTATAATGCTATAAGAAACAGAAAAGATTAATTCATTGTTTACCTTTAGTCTTTAGTCTATGATTATCTGACCTCACCTCTTATCTGATAAGTTTTCGGGTTTGAGTCATTCGTTCATCACGGGACAGCACCATAAGATGAATAGGAATATAATAGGATGTTGCGCATACGCGACTGAACTAATCACTTCCTGAGACGACTCATTCTTCCCGAGTCACATTTTAAAGATTCGTTCAAACGACCCATCACTAATTCGTAGCATTGTGGGCGTGCATCCCAGAGCCTGTGCTACACAAGCTTTTGTGCTTAAAAAGTATACAAATTTTTATTTTTCGAAAAAAATGCCCGATCGTTTTGCTAGATAAGACTTCCTCAGCTGGGATCGTTTAGAGTCCTTTGAAGCTGCATTTAAACTACATTTGGAAGTTCAAAATCGGGGCACCAGTGAAGTCCATTATATGGAGAAAAATCCTGAAATGTTTTCCTCAAAAAACATAATTTCTTCACAACTGAAGACAGAAAGACATGTGCATCTTGGATGACAAGGGGGTGAGTAAATTATGTGTAAATTGTTGCTCTGGAAGTGGACTTCTGCTTTAACCACATTTAGCTGTGAAACTTGCTAACTAGCACATTATTAAGAAAGGCGATTTTCAAAGATGCATAAAAACCCTTATACTCACTACTGCTGTAGGTGAAGCTGGATCACGAATGATTTGCGCGAGCATAGATGCATTTATGTAGTTCGCTGGGTGCATTTCCTTCTAAAACGAAAGTAACGTTAATCCTCTGCGTCTTCAGTGGCTCAGATGTCTTATAAAGATTACAAAAATACCACTGGGTGAATTTTTATCATAATAGGGTGTTTGTGTACACACACTGTCAACACACATTTATGTTCAAACATGTAAAAGTAAGTTTTGCATGCGATGACCCCTTGGGTGACTCAGGGTAAATACATTATTCTCAGATGAAGTATTCCCTCAATGAGGCAGAAATACCTGTAGACTTGCCTTACTAGAGAAACAGTAACAGTAAAGACAAAGATGAAGGGATTGAGAGGAACAAATTGGATAGTTGGAGAGTGTGGAGGAGATGATGTGATGGCAGACAAGGTGCTGTGAGGTGTGAAAGGTTGACAAATGGTCTGCGCTAAACGTTTGAGCTGCGTGTTGAAAGAAGCGCTGATTTTTCAGCACTTTCTCCTCCCTAAAGAAGAGCTGTTGGGGTGGTGAGCGCGGGCCGCTGCTCTGATGAATTCAGCTATGAACTCGCCTCCCAAAATAGCTGGAAAGCAAGCTGTAACTCATCAGATAAACCTCTAGTCCTGCGACACAGTGAAGCACAGCTTCATCAGCCCCCTCATTTGTGTCAGAGGCTGCTCAGGTGGTGTGACGGCTGCATTTTGGCCTTGCAAAAACTCAGTGAATACACAAGATGTATTTACATTACCAGTCAAAAGTTTTTGAACAGTAACATTTTTCATGTTTTTAATGAAGTCTCTTCTGCTCACCAAGCCTGCATTTATTTGATCCAAAGTACAGCAAAAACAGTAAAATTTTGAAATATGTTTACTATTTGAAATAACTACTTTCTATTTAAATATATTTTAAAATGTAATTTATTCCTGTGATTTCAAAGCTGAATTTTTAGCATAATTTCTCCAGTCAAATGATCCTTCAGAAATCATTTTGATATAATTTGATTTGCTTCTCAAAAAACATTGATGATTATTACTATGCTGAAAACAGCTGAGTAGAT